>JACDJE010000092.1:1121279-1462186 GCA_016647715.1 Pavo muticus
CCCCGAGGCGCGGCGGCAGAGTGGCTGGGCCCGACGGGCGGCGGCGGCGGGTGCGCCGTGATGGATGGCTGGCGGGCTGGCTGGCTGGGAGCGGGTTTGAGTGACAGCGCTTACCTGGGTGCCAATCTTCGTCACACTGACAAGCGGCTGCAGCAATCGGGACCCGCACCGCCGCGACGCGCGTCACCGCGCACACCCACGCTCGGCCAATCGGCGCCCGCGCCGCCCGACACGACAGCACGCCGCGCATCACGCCTCATCAATATGCACCAAAGGGGGTGGGGCCTGGGGCAGTGCGGGGCACGCCCACCGCGGCGGCCGACGGGGAGGGGGGCGGGGCGGTCGCGTGCCACCGCCCTACGCCGGCGCGCCCTGGGCCCTGCTCATGAATATGCAATGAGGAGGCGGGGAAAAGACGAGGCCGCCCGGGGGCGGGGGGAGGAGGGAGATACCAAACGGCGGGGGCGGGGCTGCGCAGCCTCCTCTGACGGAGCCAGATGTGCCCCGTTCCCCTGAAGTTGTATAAGGACGGGAGAGCCGGAGAAAAGGGGTGTCTTTTGAAGCTGTACTTCGTGTCAATAGTGGTTTTGCCGTTGGGATGTTTAAGGGGTTCGTCTCACTGCTACACTAGAGGGACTTGAGTTCACACCCTTCAGCGTTCACGCACACCGGTTGGACTCGATGATCCTTATGGGTCTGTCCCAACTTGCGATATTCTATGATTCTGTGACCCTTCAGCGGGTTCATCCCTCCCTCCAGAGCCTCGTGACACAGCAGAAGGCCTCTCAGCAGCCTCTCTCTTGAGGATGCACGTTGCCAAGGGGAGAAGCTGAGCTGTAGGCAGCAAAGCTCCTTCAGGCACTCAGCCCCAGCCCAGAATGGGCCCAGCCTCTGCTACTGCTCTTCCCCAAAGAAGTGCATCTGGAAGTGTTCCCATATCTCCATTATCCTGTCCCCTTACATTTGCACTGCCTATGGCCTTCAGGCCCATTGGCCCAGCTTGCACTATGTAATGCCTTCCTGAGCCAGGCCACTGAAGGAAGATTGCTAATAGGCTGGCGATAGGAATGGCTGCTGAAATATCCCTGTGAGCCCGGCCTGCCTTCAGTCCACAGCAACTGCTGTGCCCAAACCCTGCCCTGCTGACAGTCACTGCAGCTGCGGGCCCTCAGCATTCTCTCTGCTGTACACATTGCCACTGTTTGTCCACCAGCAAAGTGGCTGCTTCACCCTCTGCCAGGCTGCCCACAGCCCCGCAGCCATGTCTTTTCCAGCTGCTTCTCCCAGAACAGCCTGACCCACGCGGCTGTCAGGCTAGTGAGCACAGAGGTAACTTGTGTATCCAGCAGGGAGAGTGGGAAGGGAGATGAGCTGTGCTCATCTAGAGTGCTCACATGTGTGAATCGGGTCTCAGCATTCATGGGAATGACTTAAATAAGATTTAAAAAAAAAATCCAACTCTCGGTTTCTCTTACAAGAGCCTCATTCTCCATTTCTGCCCTTGTGCTTTGCCATGACTCTAATAGAATTCCTGTGGCCTAGCTGACTTTTTCTACCACAGCTTTCTTCTCTCAACATCACTGACACATTCATTGGTGACACATTCCCTACAGAGTGCTTCAAATTAACCAATGCCCATGCCCAGACCTGCCTTTTCCTCACAATTGATTCACACCGCAAACCCTTTGTTCTCCATCTGCCTTGCCTGCGCTTCTGTGGACAGAAGTTCACCGACTTCTGCTGAGAAAGTACAGATTCAATTCAAACTAATTTACTTTCTAATTCCTTCTCCCAGCTATCTTCAAAGCCTTGTTGGGTGCCTTTCACAACTTGAATTTCCCTTCCCCTTTCTTCCTTTCCATTTCTATTTGCCCTTCTATTTCTGCTGCCGCTTTCTCTTCCCCAGCTCTCACCCCACAGGTGTAGGAATTCCTCATCTGCCATCTTCCCCTCACCCCAGCAATCACAGAATCATAGAATGTCTTGGGTTGGAAGGAACTATAAAGACCATCCAGTTCCAACCACCTGCAGCGGGCAGGGTTACCAGCCACTAGATTGAGCTCTACATCAGATTGCTCAGGGCCCCAGCAATCATGGTCTCCTTTGTGATTAAGTTTATTCTGTGTTGTATTCCCTTCAGTCGCTAACGTTTTCTGCAGTACAAATATACATTCTAACTCCCTCAATCCCAAAATCATGGCATTTCTCAAGCACCAGCCTCATTGCCTACATGTGTGTGCCTTATGGTCAGCTAGCTTTATCATAGAATCATAGAATCATAGAATGGCCTGGGTTGAAAGGAACCACAATGATCATCTAGTTTCAACCCCCCTGCTATGTGCAGGGTCGCCAACCACTAGACCAGGCTGCCCAGAGCCACATCCAGCCTGGCCTTGAATGCCTCCAGGGATGGGGCATGACATGGCCATACGAACACAAAATTAACCTAAAAGTCACTATTGATCTAACTCATGCTTCCCCATTTACCATCTCTAAGTTCCCTGTTCACAGCCGCTGCAAAGAGGTCCCTGTTTTCCATTTTGCTTTCAGGTCTCTCTGGTACAGCCCTTGAAGGCTCAGAAGCTAAGAAGCTTGTTTTTAAAAAACATGTCAGCTGAAATGATTCCGGAAGATGAAGACTTAAGAAAGGCACTATGAATGATAAGGCAACATTTGGAAAACAGAAGGAACTGGGAGGACAGGAGCAAGGGAAAGGAATGAAGAAATAACTGAGAAGAGTAATTCAAAGGTGAACAAAATACAAACAAAAGAGAAAATGAATCAGAGGAAAGGATAGGTAGCCTTTTCTTTCTTTATTTCTAGTCATCCAAACATACTGTGTTGTCTCTCCTCAGTTTTCTACAGATCCAACACACAAGACTGAAGGCAGCTGTCAGGATGAAGTTCTTCATACTATGCATTTAGCACAACTGATGCTGTTTCATGCTGTGAAATTCCACTGGTACAGGTGTGCCCAAATAAGCGCAATTTTGACACTGCTACCTTTTTTAAATCTAAAAATGCAAAATCTACATGTAAGGTTGAATAAAATGTGATTTAAATCCTTCGTAATTACAAACTACAAGTACATAAAAATTAGGTTGAGTATTATTCAGGGTGGAAACTGCAAGTAACAGAACACTCAGCTTCTCAAACTGCTGTTACTTTCTTCTTATTGGACATATTAAATACACTCCCTAAGTACAGCTCATTACTTAAAGCAAGTACAGATATGTTTGTAGGGTTGTAGCCTTACTTGGTTATTGAGAACAGTATCAGATCCCCACTCTCAGACCAAATATTTGCAGACACTAAGCTGTTAAGGTCCTGTCTCACTGAATGAGAAAAGCACTCTCCAAATCTCTTCTCTGAGACACCCTTTCAGTTGCAATTTACTGAGAGCAGGAATGCATAAATGTATCAGAGGGCAAAACTGGATCCCACATACAGCTGCTTGCCAGGTTAAGGTTACTGTGGCATCCTTTACTCATTTCCAAGTCCTAAATATTACAACTGTGTGCACAAAACAATATTTATATGCATTAAACTTCTTCAGAAAAAGGAGGTTTCTCTTTTGAGACATGCAGCATTACTCCTGATTGTGCCCTTCACAACTCTTTCATAATTAAGCTTTCAAGGGAAACATTCACGTAGAGGAGAAGGGATGGGCTCCTATGTAAGTGACAGCAATCTGCACTCATAACTTACTGAATAAAGACCAAGGTTGCAGCAATAAGGTTGGAATAATATTAGCAGAGCAGAGTTTTGGCCAGATTTCCATAAAAATCAGGTGAGTTTTTAGGTGATAATCTCTTAACAATAGGAGGTCTCTACAGCAAACCAGTTTCTTCTTTCATCACCCTTAGGGAAAAAGTATGTAATAAGACAGCTACTTAGATGTCCTCTGGCTGTTTGGAGAGCATTCCAAAAAGCAAACATTGTGTGCCCTGTTTGCATGCACAGCACATTCACATCTACAGCCACAACTTTATGTGGCATAGGAGGAGCCTGGGAAAAATGTGCAAATTATTTTATGGTGGATATGGTTTTTAAGATTTTAAAGCTGAAATTAATGAGTTAACTCAGTCTAAATAAAAGTCAAGCTTTGCTTGAACTAGATCATGGAGATCTGTGTAACTCAGCTGGGAACATTCCCTCTGGAGAAATTAAGAGCTCACGTCCCACAGCAGGGTTTGGGCTCAGACCAAGAGCTGGCACTGCAGTACAGCACTACTCCAAGGAGTTTCTGTGTCAGATCATGATGCCGTCCTTTTAGGAGTTACTGTGCGATGTTTCCCTTCTGCTTCCTTCAAAAAGGGATAAGTGATAAATCCTGTATCTTATTTATATCTTATTCAACATTTTTCCTCTTCTTAAATCTAATCTGAATTTCCAGATCTGTACATTAACTGAATCACTGGCTGCATACTACTCTCTCCATCTGTTTATACGGTTGAGTCACTGCATTACCAATATCTAACACGTTGCTTGGAAAGAATTTTAGGCGATCTGGAGGATAAAGCCCCAAAGCTCTCTAAGATAATGCTCCCTTCTGTACGTTCTGTAGTGCCATGCTCTTCTCCGCTCACTTTCCGCTATCAGGGATGTTAATTTGAACAAAATGCTATTTTAAGAAAAAGAGCTTATCACTGAAGTACAGCATATGCTTAAAGCTGAAGAATGTACCATGATGTAGAAAAACACTATTGCCACCCCTCAAGCAATGCTTTGCCCTGGGAATTGCACCAGGGGTTCCATGGTGATGGAACAAACATCTTTCACAATGCAACATATCTTTTTTCCACTTGAGATGCTATGAACAGATTGCCTTCTGAGGGCAAAGTGACTGCTTTTAATGATGCCAAAAGTTGACAGCGTCTCATTGCTGGACTGCAAAGTTTCTTCCAAAATGTGTTACACTTAAAAAGACTTTTTTTTCATTTATGTCACTGTGGAAGGGTTCAGGGGGTAGGGGGACAAAAAAAAAAAAAAGAAGAGCAGAAAAATAAAATCCAAAGGACTGAGGTGGAACTGATGATACACATCTTTAAGAAAAATGTGAAAAGAGAACATTTGGTATGAATCCCACCATGGAGGGCAGTGAATGCATTCACATTACTCTGGGAGTTGAGAAGCAGAGTGAAAACCAACTGAAATAAAAGAAAACCAGTGAGACTAGTTTTACCTTCCAGACCAGGGGCTAGATCCAACTCTGACAGAAGTCAGTGGAACAATTCCCACTGGCTTGAGCAGGATTTGGATTCAGCAAAGTGAGATGCAGAAAAAATAACCAGGAAGCATTAATGAGAGGTTTTCAAACAGTGGTCTACAGAGCACTTTCTTCAGTCCGTAGAGACCTGTCTTTCCTCTCCATTACTCATTTACTTCCAGCTGCTTTTATGGGTTTCTGCATTCTGGAGCCTAGGAGAACCAAGAGGTGTTAGCAGTGGGGAAAGGGAATGGCCAGCCAGCCAGCCTGCTCCTGACACTGTTTTGCAAGTGGAAGAGGAAAGAAATCAATTGCTTAGCAAATAAAAGAGAAAAAAATAAAGACAGAGTATCTGAAGGAGCAGAAGGCCATTCAGTTGAGAGGATTAGTTGGCCTTCGGCGAGGATTAGGTGTCTTGCTGCCTAATGCCACTGTCTAGCCAGATACCTGAGCTCCTAGCACAAAGCAGAAGAAAAGCTGAGCTTCACACAAATGTCTGCACTGGCTGAAAAGCAAATAGGAAATGCCAAGGACAGAAGTGTTCCACAAACATTCCCGTTCCATGCTCTGCCACGGCTGGATTTTTGGAAGCTGCAGCACACACCTGCCCCTGGGCTGAAAGCAGACAGGCCCGCCTCTGCTAGTCCACACCATGGTACTTACAGCAGGCACTGGGGAGGCTGCATCTCAAGTGCTGTGTTCAGTTTTGGGCCCCTCACTACAAGAAAGACATTGAGGCCCTGGAGCAGGAGCGTGTTCAGAGAAGGGCAGTGGAACTGTGAGGGGTCTGGAGCACAAGTCTGATGAGGAGCGGCTGAGGGAACTGGGATTGTTCAGTCTGGAGAAAGGAGGCTCAGGGGAAACTCATTGCTCTCTACAGCCACCTGAAAGGAGGTTGTGGCAGGGTGGGGGCTGGCCTCTTCTCCCAGGTAACAGTGATAGGAAGAGAGGTAATGGCCTTAAGTTGTGCCAGGGCAGGTTCAGGTTGGATGTTAGGAAAATTTCTTCTCAGGAAGAGTGGTGAGGCAGTGGCACAGGCTGCCCAGGGAGGTGGTGGAGTCACTGTCCCTGGAGGTGTTCAAGAACCGTGTGAACATGGCACTGAGGGCCATGGTTGGTGGGCATGGTGGGAGTAGGCTGATGGTTGGACTAGGTGATCTTAGTGGTCTTTTCCAACCTTAATGATTCTATGATTCTGTAACTGCAGTTCCTTTTGCCAGCTAGGAGTTAGACTCCTAAGCCTACCCTTCTTCAAAGAAAGAGGAGATACAGGAAACTCTGGACATTTTTTCCAAGTTTTCTTAGTGAGAAGACATTCCAGGAAACAAAGGATGTATCAACAGCTTGTGGAGCAGTAAAGCTCAGAGATCCCCACACCAGTTCTGCGTGAAATAGCTGTGGCTCAGGAAGCAGCAGAAGTGATACCAGCCCCATGCTGTGCCCAGGCCAGCTGGTGGGCTGAGCGGTGAGGCAAGTCAGCTGGAGACCGAGTGCTGTGCTAGCCAGGCAGTACCGCTTCTGGGATCCGTGCCTGTATCCCTGCCAAGGTCTGCTCTCTGAGAAGTACTGGCCCATTCAGATCTGAGCTGGGTGCTTGCAGCACAGGGCTGCTTTCTGTTATAACGGCATGTCCTGAGAGGCCTGCTGCCACAGCTCTGCAGTGCCCGAGGACACTGACCCACCTCTGGGATCCACAGAGGAGTGAATAGAGGTTGCAGGGCAGTGACTTTCCAGCTTATTCCCCAGAGCAGGTACAGATTCACAGCAAGAGTCCTCCAAACTGTAGCCCACAGAAGGGGGGCATGAAATCCCACAGATCTGCAGACCATATGCCCCATAACATGGCTATAGGGCCAGGAGCTCCACTCATCTGTTACTGAAATTCTTCATCGTTGCACACAATATTTACTGACCAGTGCAGATGATTATGGAGCAATGCTCTGTAGGATTATTTAAGCAGATCTGATCTGGCACTGGACCAGAAATAAAGTTTGCCCTGACTGCTCTAGCATCCCACGCCCAAGCCAAATCCTACCCTGCATACACTGGAAAGTTTTGCAACCTACTGTAGGGAACCTGCTTTAGCAGGAGGTTGGGCTAGATGATCTCCAGAGGTCCCTTCCAACCTCTATAATTCTGTGATTCACATCATTCACTTAGGAAGGATCTGAGGGTCGTTGTAACAGTCCCCAGCCCCTAAGGCAGAGTGAAGTTTTTGGCAGCCTACTGCTGCTGCACATGGCTTCCCACTGACCAGATCTAAGTAAAGCTCTCCAGCAGACCAGAGGAAAAGGTCGCTGAATGATTTGATGAATTACACTGGCCCAGAGAGCAGCACTCTAACGTGGGAAGAGGGGAGAGCTAGCTCTCAGCTCCTCACACCAACCAGTAGCCTACACAGTCATGCTGCCTGCCTTTCTCTGTCTTATCCAGGGAACATTAAGTTATTAGCAATTCATTCCTTTTTACTCATGTAAAGCACAAAGGTTGGATGATTATTATTTTTTAATGTAATAAGTGAAGTTAATTTTATCACTTTTATAATATTCTGCATATTTTTCAAAGATGCGACATTGAACAGTGTCAGAAAGAACACAGTTGGAATCAGCAGAGGCATTACAGATATTGACAGAAATGTTGTTTATGAGACTGTACCTGTTGGTGGAAAGCAAGAGTGCATTCCATATTTACGCAGTACACACCATCAGTAGTTTAAATCATCAGAAAACGAAGCGATGAAATACAGTCTGCATGGATAGGTGACTCGTAATTTCAGAGAATCATAGTTCAGCTTTAACTAGGGCTTGCTTCTCTCAATCCTACTTTGGGAGTGTTACCACTGCACCTTGAAAGTTCTGCTTTTGCTCTGCACTGCCTTCTAAAAGTGAGCGTGCTTCTGCTTTTCCAGTTGTGCAGGACTCAAAAAGCTGGATCAAACCAGCATGTTTATTTCAGTATGACATCCCACATATAAAATGTGTGCCTATTTCAGATGTCAATGTTCCTTATTTTCTTTATTCCAATCAGACCAATGAAAACAAACACAAAACATGAAGGTTTTTTTTTCTTTTTTTTTCTCAGTACTACTTTGCAGTACTGTATGCATCCACAGGACGATGGCATTCCTCTGCCTGCTAAGTAAGCGTGCTCTCTGACATACAGTCTCCAAAGGCAGGAAGCAGCCCAGCTTTCGTCCTGTGAAGTTTGTGCACCAGCCTGCATTTGCACAGTGAGATTCAATTCTACCTGCTTGTAGGAATAATAACTTTATTTTTCTTCTTAAAAATTCTTCGGGAACAACATTTTACATTATCAAAGGTTTGCTGCTTCCCCTCCAGTTAGTGTAACATAAGCTGCATGTGGCCACAACCTGTAGTGACTATAAATTCCAGCTGCTCCCCTAGTAGCCAATGTAGTGGTGGGACACTACTGATATAATAAACACATAGAAACAACAGACTTTCAGATTCCTCACTTTCCTGTCGCACCTAGACCGAAGCTCACCCTTTCCTCATACCCCAGTTCGGTTTTGTATCACCATCTCCACTGCTGACAATACTTTTTTCAATGGGAATATCACAACTGCAGCCGCTGCCAGAACCTCTTGGCAAACGGCTGCTCTCTGAGTCAGAGCCTAATGCCATTACAAGGTCTGCAACAGCTGCAGCAGTCATACATCTGCAAGTCATTTGAACATTTTATGATGAATAAAAACTATCCATTACATAGACCTATACATTATATATTAACCCTAATACTTATTCAGTTACACTAACAATAACCTTTTCCCTCTGCATGCTGTAAACTTCTTTGGCTGCAGCAAGTGTTAACAGAGATACTTAAAGCTCCATTCCATGGTGGAGTAGTCCCCGCGTACACATTACTTAACTTACTCTACCTATTTAAACACAAAATGGGATGATGGAAAGAAGGAAAGAAAGAAAGAAAGAAAGAAAAAAAGAAAGAAAGAAAGCAAATGTAAAGCTGCAAAAGAAAAACCCCAAAAACACACTGTACACAAGGAAAGCATTTTTATAATAATAATATGAGACTATATACACTCGTACAAATATAGATACACAACAAAGAGATAGAGAGGAGGAATGAAAACATAGACTCAAAATGTATAGCTAAGAGATTTGAGTTTGATATGCACAGATCTCAAACCTATCCAGATGTCCCCAGCCGGCAACCTGATCCTCAATGCCATAGCCAAGACTTGAAATCTAACAAGTCAGAATGTGGAAGACGGGGTAGCGGGACTTAAGGAAAGAGAAGCAGGAGTCGTGAAGGCTTTTGAAACCTTTAAAATAACAACGATAATAAAGAAACACAAGTGTGGTTGCATGAAGGAAATATATACACAGCTGCAAATTATGAAGTCAGCCCTTCAGGACACGGCATTCCTCATGCAAGTTGCTGAGCATGCTCAACATAAATAGGTGCAAAATACACTCACCGGCTTAGCGACTTCAAGGATAGAATCCCATACGTGATCCCCTACCAGTGAGTCTTCGACGTGTGTATACTTTTACAAAATGCAAACTGGGCAAGACATACCTCCCTATGAGTTTCACCATAAGAGTTTTAAAGAGACAAGGCAAAAGTCTGGCATTACAGAAGTCTATCCGAATTTTTCCATCGATTCATCCGGAGCCAGAATTTTACCAGCATCCCATATACTTATAAGTACTATTTCATGTTAGTTCGTCATCTATTGCTCACAAACCCTTTTTGGAGCCTCAGAAATACCTCCCTGATGCTTTCCATTCACTTTTACTCTGTGTTTCCTCAATCAGGTTGGTACCCTTCATAATACCAGTATCACCGAGGAAGCAGAGTGCTGATTAACTTGCACTTCCACGCTAAGTTCTATGTGTAAGATAGAAAATAGTACAGATTTTAAATAAGAAACAGTTATTAGGGTATTCTCACGATTAGAAAAGTGACTTTTAGAAAATAGTGTCTTGAATCAGTCTGCTTCCTCTGCACAGTCAGAGGCCAAACTGGCAACTCATCTTTATTGCTTGTGCTGGTTTTAATATTTACATCTGAACAATATAAACATGAAAAATGAAAGAAAAAAAATAACCTAACAAGGTTGCAAACAGTTCGTTTAAAGGGGTTTCAAAAGGCATCCAGCAGAGATCTTTTTTAAGGTTTATAGTGTGAGTTACATTTCAGGGCAGAAAAATCACCGCGCCAATGATGAGTGGGAAGCTCTGCCTGCTGATACAGCAGAATCCCTGTGGTCAGCTTGCACAACACCTCCATCCCAGTTATAAAAAGCAGGGAAAGCCCTGCTCCTTCTGACAGCAACGATCACTTACCAAGTGTGACGTGACGCAAGGATGCCTTTCTGAGCCAGCTGCCTCCTCAGTGCTTCTGGGGCTGGTCCTGCACCGTGGCAGAGGGCAGTGGAGCAGTAGGGCCAGCAGCACGGCCGCCGCAGAGCCAAAGGGCAAGAGGAAACCCAGCACTCACACTCAGTTGCTTGAAGCGCTGCCAGGTCTCTGAACATTAGCACGCATAAACTGGTAAATAGCAGAAAGCCCGAGGCCCGAGCAGCTGGAGCTGTGCAGTTGTTACCTGAAATCTTAACATCTAGAAAAATAGCTGCCCCATTCCTTGAGGCTATGTGGAAAATCTCAAAAAAAAACCACCCCACAGTCGTAAAAGTAATACTAACATCAAGGAAAAGAACTACCAATTAATTATTTTTCTGTAGTTCTCGTTTTTTTTTACAGTCGCCTCAAATTTGCAGAGGGGATGGGATGTCTCTCTTGAGGTTCTCAAACATGTTTCTTCCCCAGCACCAGTTGGTCCTCAAGGTAAATCCTGGAATTACTCACAGAGGAAGGAGGCTATGAGGATGCAGAGGGCCCAGCAGTAAGCAGCCAGCTTGTGAATTTACTTCTGCCCTACAGCATCTTCAGGAGCGGAGTAGAGCAGCAGTGTTCTTCCAGGATAACAGCTTTGGAAAGGTTCTTCAGGATTTGAGAGCAAAAGTTCCTTCTCCTTCCCCAGCCGCCAAGAGAGAGTTTAAAACTACTGAATCCTCATTGCTAATGGGAGGGTGATACAGAAGATGGAGGCCATTGACTGGTGTCCAGAGACAACAACCCGGTATGAATTCCAGCACCATTCCACTTCCCAGCAGCTGGATTTCTCACCAGGGTGGATTGCTGGTTTTGGATACCTCCCCAATTTTTCCTGTCTGTTAACAGTCTTCCACTATAAGGAAGTTGTATTTGGAACAGTTGTAAAGCCCCCTTTTTTTTTTTTTTTTTGTGCTAAACAGCCCTGCCATTGCCTGAATGCAATTTCAAATTTGCTGGAATTTCTGCGCAGACTATCTGAAATGTACTCTTGTTGTGGGGTTAATAATGATCACATCTCCTGGGAGGACCTGAATTAGCTCAGAGTTTTTAAACAATATGCATGCTCGACATAGAATATGCAAGAAAAAAAGTCTTCTTTATTTTTCACTAGTTTTCAGTCTGAGTTGCTCTGTAAATAGATGTGAGGTACAAAGAGAAAGCTGGGACCACTAACTCCACACCTGTAAAACAAGGCTGAGAACCCAAGAAATGATGCAACTTGCCAAAGGCTATGCAGGCAGCCAGGGGCCTCACAAATGAATCCAGAGCCAGTCCAACACCTGAGTCATAGGGACCATCCTTGCCCTCGGTTCCTACATTAGCCTTTCCTTTTCTGTATTCTGAATTTCTTTCCTGCTCTCTTCACATTTCTTCCCGTCCCGACAGAACAGAATATATGTCACTTTTAAGGACACTCCAGGAGAGTTTGGGAAGCACCAACAGATTAGAATGGTATTAAACTAAATTAAACATAGGAGATGTTTTTAGGACAAAAGAGTGCATGAAAATGAGAAATGAAAGCTTCAAGAGGCGGCTCTCTCAAGACTCTTTCCAAGCCTCCACGGAAAAGCAACCATTGCTCTCTTCTTTGATGCAGGCCCTTGGCATTTACCCAGTATGAGGTGTGCTGTGCTTTGTACATTCCCTCTCCAGTGCTGGACAGTCACTATCATTGATTTTACAAACAAAGTATATCCATCTCCCCCATGCAAACAGCAGAACGTAATACAAAATCACCTCATAATGGTGGGGAGAGAAGAAAAAAACAGGAAACAACAAAACCCAACCAACTAAACCAAAAAGCATAAACAATCTTAATTAGCCCATTTTTAAATTACTGGATATTAACTGCTTCAGGAACTATCCAGACTTAACAGAACACTCAGATTTGGAAAGGGATACTGCCATTTGAAATGAATGTCAGACTGGAAAAAAAGAGACTGCTGCTATGAATTTTAGGCATTACTTTTCACTAAGATACCTGGCACCGGTTCTGCGAGCAATAGGAATTAACACGTAGCCTATAGGCTGCATTCTTCGAGGCTTCAGATTTACTAAATCATTTTAAAATAAGTTGCTGAGAGCACAGGCAAGCCCAAAATAAATGTTGGGAGCTGATCTACTGACCCCTTACACTGACCCAAAGTTTGTGGGATACTTTATAATTATGAACAGACATTTAAATCTATGTCTGTCCCTAACTATGTGTAAACACATTGTTTTCTATCCCGAATGTGCCATATATTGCTAAACTTTCAGAGGTGGGTATGAATTTCCAAATGTAATTAAATGTTTGCAGGCAAAAAATAACAGTAAGGACTTGGTGATCTTGGTGGTCTTTTCCAACCTTAATGATTCTACAATTCTAAGGGAGCTCAAAGATGTCAAGCAGAACATATTGGGAACAGTATCACACTGAGATGAACATTAAGGATACCATGCAAGCACTAAAATACATTTGTACATGGTAAGATACTCAAGGGTGTGGAGGGAGCTGGGCCATTGTGAGGCCAATCACTGTGTGATTGTGTGAAGCTCCTGACATCTGAGGAAAAGGCTGACGGCAAGCCTGCTTAATGAAGGCAAGAATGAACACTTAGGAAACTACAGCTTAGCCATCCTTAACTCAGTTCCTTGGAACTGTGTAAAATTAATCTTCCTAGGACCTATGCCCAGGTTTATGAAGGACAAAAAGATCACTAGGAGCAGTCAGCACAGATCTACCTAAGGCAGTAAATAGCACCTGACAAAGCTGACTGCCTTCTTTGATGAAGTTAAAGTGGTAGGGAAGGAGCAGTAAGGATGACAGTAACAATCCCAAACATTTCAGTTAGATAACAGGTAAAGGTTGTTTTTGTTTTTTTGTTCATTTGAATTGTGAGGATGTTGAAATGCTGGGGGTGACCAGAAAGACTGTGGGATCTCCATGCTTGGGGATACTCAAAACTTAACCATACAAGGCCCAGGACAACCTGACCTACTTGAACTTTCTGCAGAGCAGAGGACTCTTAGTCTCAGGATGTTGTTTCCAACCACAATTTCCATTATTCTAATGTTACAGTCCTTCAGGATACTGTGAGCATGCTTTCTACTTCCTCCCTCATGGGAGGGGAGTAGTCATCGATTGGGCCAACTCAGGAATTAAAGCTGTTTGGAACACATAGCTGCTTTCAGAAGCTTCCCCAGTTCTTCCTTCCAAATACCTCAAGGTCACAAAGTCTCACCTGAGCCCATTTGTGAGCTGTGGGATTCTGATCAGCATAAAGATGGGAAGTCCTGCTCTGCTACAGATCTTCAGCAGACTCGGACAACATAGGCAGTATTCTTGTGTTCCCATTACCTTGAGTAGGAAAAGGAAGAACTACATACCATCCTCAGATTAGAGTAGACAAAATAACCGTACAAGTTGCTTAGACAATAGAGAAAAGACTATAGGCAGATCTTTTATGGCTTATGAATTTACAGGCAAGCAGAGCAAGATGTGTTTTGATTGTTGAAATCTAGGGACATACTTTGGAAGATCTCCAGTTAAAAGTCCCATGTCTCAAATTTAAAATAAACCTTCAAAATGGCATTGTGGATTGCCTTGGTTATCATGACTGGTTGCCAAAGGAGGTACCATGAGGACCAAAAGAATCTTGACCTTGCAATACCTCAAGTAATCAGCGCAATCTCTGCCTTCATCGCTACTTTTAGACCTTGGATTCTGAGTTTTCAACCACTGTCCATAAACTTCTGGGTTCATAATTTCATTCTGAAAGATCTACATGCAAGGAAATCACTGAAAGCAATTTTGTTGGCGGGGAACACATTTGCTACACGAGAGAAGCTTCAAATGACTTGAAGTTTGTAGACTGCTCCCTTCAATCAAGGAAGCAGGAGTTTCACCTTCTTTAATGAGAAATCAGTGAATCCCACTTTCCATATTTTCATGTACTCCCACAATGACACACTACCTCCACTGAAAACCCCACTTCTGAATTCTATGCTGGATCTACAGAACTGATTCTCACAAAACCCAAGCTGTGACTTGATTACTTTCTTTCACATTTGAGGGTTTCCAGGAATTATGTTAATATCCCAGACTCTGCATTCTTTAAAACAAGTTTCCTGACTGTATCTGACAAGTGCCTAGCAGAGCAAGGCAGTTATTCATTATCATAACATCAGAGAATATGAGCATATTGTATCACATCCTGCTTGAAATTTAAATGTTAGCATATGACTCAAACACAATAACATCAGATAATAAGAATCAAAAAATGAAGCCTTTTTCTTTGAAGTCTGGGATACAACAGTGGGAAAAAGTCTGTGTTGTGCTCTTACATTACTTCCCTTCCCAGACTGATTCACTAGTATGTTTCCTTGCAAGACACATACTAAACGTACTAGAATTATGAAGTTGCTTGACTTTCCAGCTTGATTTTAGAGGTGAAGATAACCCCACAAGGCACTCAAATAGGATTACACAAAGGGCATTCAACATTATTTTTTCCTGTAATCATGGAAAAAGGGTAGAAAAGGCCTCACGTCAATACAGATTAGAATACTGCTGCAAATCCACCTCAGAAGAACTTTTGAATTGAGTGAAAACAAGACACTTCAGTTTCAACCCACTCCTCCTTTGCTGATTAACTCAGTGTTTGTAACACCAACCCTCCTTAGAAATAAAAAGTGCATTAGGTGAGTAACTCTGATTCCAAACAGCTAACGATCGCAGCCATTGTGAGCAGGCTTAGCAAGCACATGAGCATATTAATGGGCACCATTTAATTTTTACTTTTACTGTTTAGATTCTGACAGCTTGCAGCCTCCTCCAGTCATCACAAAATAAGCAACTGGGAACACATTTACGCACCAGCACAGACTAAACTACATACTATGCCGAGTTTCAGCTGACGACAAAACACAGCAGCTTTACAGTGGCCCTCCAGTGGGCACTTAATAAGGGAAGTGTCCGAGAGCTCATTCTGAAGACCCATTTCCTTATTCTTTCATCTTTTTAATGTTAACGGCAAACTTCTTTCCCAACTACAGTGCACGTGGTACCACCAGTGGCTCAAAGTGACTTTCTGCTCTTTATTCGTAAGCGTGTGGATTTATGCGTTTGCTGATTTTAAATTTCATAGTTAGAGGCAGTAATATGCTTTTTAGTTTTTACAGGACAATAAAATTGCTCGCCAGAGGTTTCTGACTTAAAAAAATCTAAACAGCAGATTGATGTAGGCCTCTTGATCCTTCTTACCACATTTTTGCCAAGTCAGAGTACAAAATAGCTGTTCTAGTAATTGAACCCAGGGGTTCGTGTCCAGTATCCTGATAGACTAATAAAGCTGACTCCGTGTTCCCTTTGATCTTGCATATTCTGCTGCTTGAAAGAATACAGACAGGTGATAGAAAACGCTGCAGCTATTGCAAATACAACCACACAAAGACCAATTAACACCAAAAAACGAAATGAACAAGAAGCCAAAATGGAACCAAATCCACAACAGCTGGTGGTCATCAAGGCAGTTTTCCCAGAGGGTAGACGACTGTTACTAATAGGATGGAAATACAAAATTTACTGAGACCAACTGTAACTGCTGATAATACAGATTGAGAAGTGCCTCATTTCTCACATTTTCTGCAGAGCAAGAGAGGAGCTGGATACAACCACGTTAATTTTTATTGTGGAAAAAAAAAAGTGGTAACAGAAACATAGTCCCAGTGAAAAAATAATAATAGGAGCTGGTTTTTCCTTAATGCTGCTTTGGTCACATTTAAATAGCATGCAAATACAACTCACAGAAATACGTTATTTCTCAAAGTTCAGTCAATGTGGTATAATTCAATAGTAGCTGCTCACTGAAATTTCATGTACTTTTAATGGCTTTAACTACTGCAGAACCTGGATGCTAGTATGCTCAGTAGAAGAGTAAGTTACCTTGCGTTCCCCCTTTACAATAACACACAACTTGAGATTCATTCATCTGCTAACATACAACATACGCTGTTGCCACAAGAGGCAAATGCTACTTGCTTTCAGCCAATGATTTAATATCCAAAAACATAGTAAGTGTAACCTCTAAATCGGAAAACATTTGTGCGCAAGGCGAACGGCCCACTGCATTATGGAGATCACAGAATCATTTGGGTCAGAAGGGACCTTAAAGCCCACCCAGCTCCAGCCCCACTGCCATGGGCAGGGCTGCCCCCCACCAGCTCAGGCTGCTCAGGGCCCCTTCCAAACTGGCCCTGAGCATCTCCAGAGATACCTGCTAAAACCATGTAAAATCACAGCATATATTGAAGACACATCCACAGAAGCCATAACTTCCCTCAACACAGTACATGGTCAATATTAAAATTCTGGAGACATGGAAAAGTCAGGACAGTTTCACACTGTATATGCGCTGAGAGATAAAAAGCCTATTTTTATTTGCTGATGATTCATTGATTTGTAGCCTGATCATAAAAATCGGCAAGCTGGGGACTCCAAGAACCAAAAACTGTTCGAAAGCTCAAGCATTACTTATCAAGCATTTATTGATTTATAACACATGATACATCAGAGCTAAATAGAAGAATTTATCATTCTGTTTGTGCATTTAATTGTGGTTCTTTCAGTGTCTTGGTGATGGTCTTCCAGAAGATGGCTGCGGCTGCCTGAATTTTGAGAGAACCACAAGCGAATCAACGAAGGTATAGATATTATATTCATGGTGCTGGAGGTTCTTGTAGGTAGAATTATCAAATTCTTCTGGAGCAGGCTGAGCAGCTGCTGTAGCCCCTGTGAAAACAAACAGTAATGGGTGACTACAGGGATGCCATAAGAGAGGGCAACACTCAGATCCCTCATCAAGAGGGTGGGGAAGCACTGGAACAGGTTGCCCAAGGAGGTTGTGGATGCCCCATCCCTGGAGGCAATCAAGACCAGGCTGGATGTGGCTCTGGGCAGCCTGGTCTAGTGATTGGCGACCCTGCACATAGCAGGGGGGTTGAAACCAGATGATCTTTGTCATCCCTTTCAACTCAGGCCATTCTATGATTCTATGATGATCGAGGCAATATTAAAAAAAAAAAAAAAAAAGGTCAGCAACTATAACAGAAGGATAAGTTTAGGTTCTGCTGGTACCTTGTCTGATCCTGAAGAAGCACATTAGTATGCAGCAGGGGAACAGGAATCTGTACAAGCCATCTAATACAGCACAGGTTTTCAAATCCAACCTACCACCTAATGCTGGGGGAGAATTGGGCAGAACAGCTCATTTGTATTTTGAAGACATATGCCTACATTTCCTGGCTCGCCTTGGTTCTCACTTCAGCCAGAACAGTAGGTGACATTCTTAACAAGCCAGAAGAGGCAAAGAAGCAGTGCAAATGATATATCACCACGTCAGACCGTGAGATTCAGCTCCTAGAACTACTTTATAGGTTGAATTTTTTCCATGGGGAAAGCGATCGAATTATTGATATCTTCATGGTTTAATTTCAAATGTGGTTATACTAACAGTAATGTATCATGAGGCTTTGATACACGTTTTCTTTCTTTCAGAAAAAAGTAATCATGATAGAATCTTTAAGAATTTGTAATCAGCTCTTCTTCCTAAAAGAACAATCTAATAGTGTTGTTCAGAACTCTTTATTTCACATTAAAACCAACATTAATTCTTTCACTTTTAAAATATTATGCAAATTTAGGCAGTGCTATTTACATAAAAGGATTCTGGTACGGGCTGATTTTACAACCAAGGAAATTGCAAGAAATAAAGCTTTATTTCCAATATTAATTTATTCTCACATGCCCAGAGTTATAGCGATAGGAAAGACATAAGCATAATCTAGTGAAAAGCTTCCTCGTATAAATTTGCATGTAGTGGTTTATGTTAGACCGTATTAAGCTTCTTTTTATAATGCAACAGCCTACAATAAAAATACAAGAACTCGAGCAACTGAGAACCAGAATTTCCCTTTAATTATGACACAATTATTGCAGTGTAACGCTATTGGTTTAAGAGCGTGTATACATAAAATTTAGCATGGCTTGCTTATCAAATGCCATGCAGTAAGCCACGGTTTCAGCCAAACAATGCACAACATATGAAAAGAAATACCCCTATCCCTGCTGCTCAGTTCCTACTGAGACAGCTCACAGGAGACACCGCTACACATATAACAGCCAGATGATATGGGCTTCGCTGCAAATAGCCCCAAGAACAAGGAGGCGTAGGGAAGTGTACATTCAACCTGCAAGAGACAGTTGTTCCAAATTAAGAGACAGATGCTCAGGAAGAAAAGCAGATGGGAGTCTCACTTTCCCTGCCCAAATACACTGTACTTGGGTTCTCAAAGGAAAAATTTATCTCTGACTTCATCCTCCTTGCACTTCAGCCTTCTATGCCTTCTCTCTTAAAGAGCAAGGATTTCTCAGGATGTCCTTCTGAAATGAATCAGAGGGATATTTCTGAGTTACCATGCTGCTATTTTGCTTCTTATTGAGCAGCTGAGGTCAGCAGTTTTTGCTGACTGCGCTGCATGTCTGTTCTACCAAGTGGATGACATCAGCTTAACATCTAGGTTTGTAATGAGAAAAACTATTAAATTAAAAACTACTAGAACTATTACATCTTCAGTATGCTTGCTGCAGACTTTGCAGATGAATGAAAGAATATAGGAACAGGACAGAATTATAGACTACAAAAGGAGTCATTAACTGCAAACAATAAACATGAAAAAGCAGTAGCTGTTTCCAAAGGAGGTCTCAAAAAGGAGAGAGAACATACCCTGAAGACAGCAGCAATGCTGCTGAACAGTGTAGTTAGGTTTCACTCTGCTACTCCCTGACACCCAAAGATGTTTCACCATCTGTAAAGGTGTGTTAACTCACCTGTACTAACCCCTGCCTCCCACATAGCCACAGCAGCAGTGTCCTCTAGTGGGGGACTCAGCACAAAGCTAGCAGAAAATTTTCTGCTGTCACAGCCCTGCCACCTCCGCACAGCAAGAGGAGCTCAATAGCAAAGTGTTTCTCTCAGAATAGCCAGGTCTACCCCAAAGGTTTTGCTGGTGTGGCTATGTCGACAAGAGATCTGAGACATGGCTGTTACACAGATCTATGGGAAAAGTTTGTCACAAAGGCTTAATCTTACCCTGGATTTACAGTGTCAGGGTAGTGAAAGCTGTTCAATAGATCTATGAGGTGTTGTAAGCTTCACTATGAATCATGACCACATTTCAGGACCAAGTCCTCCCCCTCCTACTCATATTTGAATCTCTCCATGCCTCATGTACTGAGGAGCCCAGAACTGGAAACCGAGGACTCCTGGTGTGGCTGCACCAGTGCTGAGCAAAAAGAATTCTCTCTCTCTGCCTTCTTGCAACACTCATCCTAATGCAGCCTAGAATACTGTTGGTCTTAGGTATGAGGGCACACTGCTGGCTCATGTTTAACCTGCTGTCCACCAAGACCCCCACCGACTCTTCGAGGATATCATTGGAAGGATGCTATCCTTACAGCTTTATAATGATGCTGCTTCTGCTTCAAGCAAGGTTTTTTGTTTTTTGTTTTTTTTAATTCAAAGAAGCAATCAAAAGGGTGGTCTTAAGAATGGTATGCTAAGTTTGAAATCAGGAATGACAAGACAAAAGATCTTGACAGAGGAGAATTTACTATTGAAATACGCAGAATGAGATCAGTAGGAAAGTTAACAAGACTGGCAACTAAGGCAACTAAGAAAGCTAAGCTGGAAAGGGAAGTATAGCTAGGGAGTGCATGATGCTTTTTCCTAAAAACAAACTAAAAAAAACAATAACAAAAAAACTCAACCAAACAAAAAAACCACCATCTGCTCTCTATTTCTCAACAAGAACTAGGCTATGAGGTCAACTCTATGTTACTTCAATGTGACTTTCTTAAAGCCTACCAATCTCAGAATCAACACCTGTTTCTGGTATTACACGATGATTTCTTACAGTCTACTGAAATTTGAAGCACTGTAAGAGTTTGAGAGAAAAATGGGAGGAGAGGGAAGGAAAGCTGCCAAAACTTTCTGAGAAAAAAAGAAGGAAAACGAGCTCTGTCACACAAAACCTATCATTTCGTTCATAATTTTGTTTTCATTTTTATCAGTAACAACTGGTTTATGAAACTGCGAGTACAGCGAGAGGAAGGCAGCTTCCCTTCACAACGTAACTGGAAACTGAGTGCCACAAAGCTCTTACAACAATTAGCAGTGAACAAGAATTTATCTTCTAGAAAGTCACTGCTACATCATCAGCTTCAGTATAAAGATCAGAGAATCACAGAGATGACTTGGAAACCATTTTTAAAAAAATACACCCTCACCCAGAAAAATCTATAATATAGTTCAAACAAATTAAAGATGTACCATCTATGGTGCTGCTTTCTCCAGCTTGGACTCCTGCTTCCTGAACAGTCTCTTCCTTTGTACCCATCGCCAACGCTGTGCTTTCAGAAATCTCTTCCTGTTTGGGAGAAGCTACCTCTACTGCTTCTGATTTCTGTGTCTCCTTTACCTTTTTTTCTTCCCTTCTGGATACCAGGTTTTGCTTTTTGTCTTCCAGAGTCACTGATGGCGCTTTCAGCTGACTAGTTGCTGTTTGGGCTCCCAGGGACTTTTCCTCCAAATAATCAGATTTAAGAGTGGCATCTGTCAGGTCTTGTTTTTTATTCAAGTGTGGTTCTAAGACTAACTTCTGCTGATCTGCTTCTTTTGGAGTTGATTTTGTGTTAGGGTCTCTTGCTTTGGATTTTAACGTTTTATGACTGACTGATGCTTTAGAAAATGCAACCTGCTTGATAGTAGGTACATCAGTTTCCGTTTTGCTTGGCTTCTTCTTAGCTATGTATTCTTTGTGGTGTTTCTGGGACAAATCATCTTTTGGTAGCTGTGATGTCTTTATCGGTACGTTCTCAGAAAAGACGGGATCTCGCCTAGGAAACTCCACTCTGGTTTTAATGGAAACTCCTGACTCATCACCAACATCGTTTTCTTCTTCGGAATCTGAGCTAGAATCTGAATCTGAGCTGGATGAAGACGAAGTTTCATCTTCAGCTAGTTCTTTCCTTATGCCTCCTCCTTTTGCAATTTTATCAAGTCTTGCCTCCTCAAGGGAAGAAACAATCACTCGCTGAGGAAACGCAACCAGAGTTTTTTTTGACATCAACATTCTCAGATCTTCATCGGGTTTTGAAGCTTCCTTTGGATTAGTAGTCAGTGTGCCCCCACCTTCTTTTGCAGATACTGGGTGAGAGTTAGAAGACAACATTTTAGGAAATTCAACTGTTGCCTTGGTGGCTAGTATCTTGGTGCCTCCCTGTGGTGCCACTACATAAAGGGAATGGCACAAAGATGATTATCATCATTATACATACATCCCAGTTAATGAGTGATGTTAGCCATTTAATTTTAACTTTCTGACACAGTCTAGTAAAAAAAGCAAATTACAAAGTTACTAAAGTGAACACAGACATGAAGCAGAAAGCTCTAGGGCACTTTAAGCTAAGAAACTAGAAGCTAGTTAGCACTGAACAGTTTCTGCTGCTGCGATGCTGAAACGCCTTTTCCTCCTTGCAAGAGTTGTGGTTTTTTTTTTCTCTGCTTCAATTCTGCATCACTGGAGATGGTTACAAACACCTTCTAATCTCTGGTGAACATTAAGACAGCTTGTCCGCAAAGATCTTCAAATATTTGTCCAGAAGCAAGCTAGCAGAGCAGAAGACATAGTAAACACATCTAACTATTGCAAGAGGTTGGCTAACGCTATCTTTAAAGCAGTAGGGAGGGATGACTCTCAAGGAACTAGTACTAGTGCAAGAGATACCTGAGGCCATACATGAAAGTATTACTAGGTCATAGGTCTGCGTGATCTACCAACTGAACTGCATCTCAGTTTAATGCTATTTCTTCTATCTCCACTTCCCATTTTAGTTTGAAATCTCTTCATTAAAAAGTCTTAAAAGGCTTCTTGATGCTTTTGAGCCCGTCTGTCTTTCTTCTCCCTCACAGAGGCTCCAGAAGCAGATCAACAGCAAATATTATTTTTGTTAGAGAAAACAGGCGTACAAAAAGGACTGAGAGCACATAAAAAAGATATTTCACTACTGTTATTTGCTACAGGAAAGTCCATTCCATCCATAAGAGCTGCACTTTTTTTTCCAACCCGTAGTGTAGTTCAACTGATTTCCACACTTTCGTGCAGATATATCTGCATGGTTTGGAAGCCCAGACCTCCTTCACAGGTCTGTAAGGTAGACTGCAGTTTTTTCCCTTACTAGTGTTCTACAGTAATACCTTGTATAACCTAAGGAATTACTGTAAGTAGCTCTGAATAGAAGCAAGTCTTTAACAATGTGGAGATAAAAATATCACAGAAGAGACAGATAAATGTAATTAAAAGCCAAAAATAGAAATACAGAGCTCTTAAAATAAATGCAAATAATAGAGAATATACTATCAGCTTACTATTCAGGTAATACTTTCGGAGAATTTCAGACATGTATCTCTGCTGGACTAAAGGTACAGGGTGGGGAAAGAGGATGGGGGAAGCAAGAGAACTAGCAGTCACATTTGAAAGATGTCTGACTCCCTGCCCAGACTGACAGTGAAACACAGCAGCCTGTATAATCTAATATTTGAGAAAGCATCCCTAGAGGCTAAAGAGGTCTTCAAAGAACTGCTGAGGAAGAACTCAAGAATGCCCAAAGGGAAGACAGACAAGCAAAACCTAAGCAAAAGCTGACGCATTAGTACTAAGATGTCCTAAGAAATTAAGAAAGCAGATAGCATTCAACTTGAGCATTAAGAGAGAGTGTTGCTGGAAAAATACTTCAATCGGTAATATTTGGATACGTGGAAAACTCACATTTCCACTCATAATCATGAGCTTACACTTCAGTCAGGGTATTTCAAACTTTTTACTGCCTGATTTGTATTTGGCCATTACCAAACTGACTCTGATGAAAGAACAACATATCCAAAACAAGAATATTATTATCAGATGCAACTTCGGTTGTAACATCAGTATGATTACTGAAATGTGTTTAAAACATGTTCATGCTCAGAAAGGACTTACAGGTCAATTCTCCATCACTGATTCCATCAATACTGTGCCAAAATGTGCACACCCTGGTCTAGCTAGAACCTGAAAAAGATAGCTACAACCTATACATAAACTAAACATAGACATCTGCAGGGAAAGCAGATAGTTGAAAGAGGTAGATAGGTCTCCTGGCAGCATCTGAAACTAGAAAGCTGCAGGAAAATCAAGTTTGAAGCATCTTACTGGTTTCCGGCGGCGTCCCGGAGCCTCCTGGCCGGGTGCACAGCGTCGCCCCTCGGAGCCCCCAGGCCTCCAGCCGCACCGCCTGAAAAACACAGCCATTAAGTTCTCAGCCATTGGCCTGGGGCCTCTCCGAGCCACGGAGCGGCCTCTCCGTGCCTCGGAGAGGCCCCAGGCCGAGGTTCTTTGAAGCTGGGAGCGCTGCGGGACCCCCACCTTGCGGGCAGCCGCCCGCCCACAGCTCAGCAGCGAGGGCGCCGCCATCTTGTCCTCCTCCTTAAGCCCCGTGCTGCCCTCTATCAGCAATACCTTCTGTTTGTTTTTTTTTTCTTTCTTTCTTTTCCCTTATTTTTTTTTCCCTCCCAGCGATCTTTTCCACTTATTTATTTATTTATTTATTTTTCATCGCAATTACTCTTCCCGTGCGTCATCATCGTCTCGCCTGTGGTGACGTCCACACTCTGCGCCTCTCTCGCACGTGAAAGGGGAATGGAGGGCGGATTGGGACGCAGCCCCGGGCCCGGCCCGGCGTTAGCGCTCCGCGGGACGCTGATGGCCGTCGGCGGTGGGAGCCGGCTGCTGGCGGCGCGGAGAGGGGAGCACGGGTCAGTGCGTGCCGGGTGGGGTGGGGTGGGGTGGGGTTGCCCTCCGGCTTGGCTCCTTGGGAAGGGACTTTCAGAGTGTAGTGACACGACGAGGGGGAGCGGCTTTAAACCGAGAGAGAGGAGATTTAGCTTAGTTATAAGGAAGGAATTCTTCCCTGTTCTTCCCTCTGCCAGCGGTGAGGCGCTGGCACAGTTGCCTAGAGAAGCTGTGGTGCCCCATCCCTGGTGGCGCTCAAGGCCAGGTTGGATGGGGCTCCGGGCAGCCTGAGCTGGTGGGGGGCAGCCCTGCCCATAGTGGGCAGGGATCAATTGAGCTTATAACGGCAAAAGATGTTCTGAAAGAGTTGACATGCTCTGTGGTTAAAGTCATGTTTGTTCCACTTCTAGCGGTTTTATTCTATTGTTTTTGTTTTTTTTTTTATTTGCAGGGATGATGCTCTCTTCGTGTATGACTGTGCCAATGTGGAAAAGAAGGCCTCAGGAAATAAAGGGTGAGAAAATAAGTGTAGGTATATGGTGTTTTTCTTGATGTTGCATCTGTCCCGGAGGTTATGTGGCTGTCAAGGTAATAAACCCATGAGATTGCTCCTTGAATAGGTAATGGCCAGATGCTTATTGCTAACCCCGATGGATATGTAGAGTTTTGCAACTGGGGAGGAATAATCGCATGCATCGGTACAGGTTAGAGGATGATCATCTGGAGAGGAGCTCTGCAGAAAAGGACCTGGATGTCCTGGTGGGCAATGGGTTGGCCATGAGCCAGCAGTGTGCCCTCGTGGCCAAGAAGGCCAGTGGTATCATGGGGCGCATTAAAAGAGTTTGGCCAGCAGGTCGAGGGAGGTGATCCTCCCCTTCTACTCTGCCTTGGTGAGCCCACATTTAGCATACTGTACCCAGTTTTGGGCTTCCCAGTTGAAAAAAGACAGGGATCTCCAAGGAGGAGTCCAGTGAAGGGCCACAGACGATGAAAAGCCTGGAGCATCTCCTGTACGAGGGAAAGGCTGAGTAACCTGGGTCTGTTCTGCCTGGGGAGAAGAAAACTGAGAGGGGGTCTGATAAATATTTATAAATATCTAAAGGGAGGTGGGAGGCAAATGGGACCAGGCTCTTCTCAGTGGCGTGTAGTGATAGGACAAGGAGTAATGGCCTAAAACTTGAACATAGGAAGTTCCATACAAACATGCAGAAGAACTTCTTTACAGTAAGGATGACAGAGCACTGGAACAGGCTGCCCAGGGAGGTTGTGGAGTCTTCTTCTATGGAGATATTCAAGACCCATCTAGATGATCACCTGTGTGACCTATTACAGGGTGCCTGCTTTAGCAGGGGGTTGGACTTGGTGATCTTTTGAGATCCCTTCCAACCCCTGCGATTCTATGATTCTATGATATATGTCAATGTATACATATTTTTTACCTTCATCTCAGAAAAAATGCTGCATCTCTGATTAGATCAACTAAGAAAGGAAAACAAAACAAAAAACAACCAAATTGGTACAGTCTTCACAGAATCACAGAACTGTTCGGGTTGGAAGGGACCTCTAGAGATTATCCAGTCCAATCCCCCCTGCTGAAAGCAGGTTTCCTACAGTAGTTTGCACAAAAAAGCGTCCAGGCAGGTCTTGAATATCTCCAGAGGAGACTCCAAAACCTCTCTGGGCAGCCTGTTTGAGTTTGTACTTCCTTGTATTAGTATGGGACTTCCTGTGTTCCAGTTTCTGCCTGTTGCCCCTTGTTCTATTGCTGCGCACATACAACTTCTTTGAGTCTCTTCTGTAAGTTAGGAGATTTCAAACAAATGAAGAGGTCTTAATTTAAATTCAACCATTTGTCACTGTTATATCCATAACCAATTTTCCTGTTTTCCCTTGGAAGTGTATGAAGATATGCTAGCATGAACCCTAGTACTTCTAAAGGAGAGAATGGTGAAGCCTTGGGCCTTACATCAGTTTCCTTCTTCTTGTGCTTTTTCTTCCCTACCACAGAGAAAAAAGAAACGTAAAACTTGCCTCCAGATTATAAAAGCTGTTAAATATTTCAAAAATGCTCTAAGTATTAAATAAATTATTGTCTGTAGCCATACACTTTGCTTGAGTACTCTCTTCTTATGAACTTATGTGGAGGTCCTTGTACTGTGCACCACCCAGAGATAACCAGTATGAAAACCAGGATTCCTGTCTTAATTTGAGTGCAGCAAAGTTCTGTGTCTTGTTTGTACTGACTAGTTTGAATAAAAGGTAATTTCTCACATGGTGATACTGATGCAGCGTTTAGTCATTGCAGCCATCAGCTCTGTGCACTGTTCTGTATCGTGAAATGGAAGACGTGTCTTAAAAGCTATACATTTATTCTTGGTTGTTTAAATTCCAACCTCTTGAGTTGAGAAGAAGGCCTTATCTTATTTATTATTATCTTAGTAGAGAGTATAAAGGAGATGAGCTTGTTGTGTCTGTGCAGAAGCTCAGTACAAGGCGCAGGAGAAAAGCTTTTTCACTGTAGGAGTGCTTAAACATTTTAACAGGACACAGAGAGGTTGTAGAGTCTCCATTCTTAGAGATATTTGAGATTTCACTGCACAGAAACTGAGCAGCTTGCTCTAATTTGACTTGTAGTACACTTCTAAATTGAGTTGTTCTGTTATTTGTGTGATGTGCCTCTGTGGGTCTTCATGTAGACATATTAGCTGTGGCATATAAAAGTTATTGGGTTTTTTTTTTAGTTGACATTGTTAAGTTCTGAATTAGGCCATTGTGTATCTGAAACACACCTGAAAACATCTTTGAAAAGATTTTGTGGGCAAGGAGAGTCCCTATAGCTTTGCCTTAACATTCAAATTGGCTTAACATTTCAAGCTCAAACATGACTTCTAGCATTGTACTTTCTTCTTTGTATTCCTGCTTGCAGGTGGTGTGAGAACAGTCTTTTCTGGAGAATTTCACTTGCTGTGTTTCAGGTTGTGAACTCTTTTTTTTTTTTCTTTTCCCTTCTCTCTATTAGACAGGATGGACAACCAGCAGACAAAGGAAGCGATAACATCCTAGCTTTTGCTTTCTCCCCATCAGGAGATTATTTTGTCTTGACAGATGACAACAAACACCTGATTCTGTTTCGGACTAAGCCCTCTTGGGAATGCGTTAGCATCAGGTAAGGAAGCAGGATTTTACTTTTCTCTTTGTAATGGAGCTATGGATGATTAATACAGAGTTATAATATAGTAGGACTTGTGCTGCAGCCGTTTCTTGTTGCTAAGCTTCCTCTTTTTTTTTTTTTTCCCCCTAGTACTTAAACAAATTTAATGTTTTTGGGAATTCAAAGATACATATCAAGACGTGGCGTGTGGTACATCCCACACCAAGAATGGAAGTGCAGATGTTTATGTTGTTGGCTGGGAAAAGGGTAATCACTTTGTTTATTCCAAAAGACAATATCTGCATCTTTAAGAACTGGAATTTTAACTTCTCCTGGAGAGTGCTGAGGTTGGGCCTTTAAGAGTGACAGTGAGCAGTTTAGTGAACGTGCTGTCTGGTTCTGTTGATTGGAGAAGATTTTCTAGGGAGTTTGTGAACTCTGTCTTAATAGCATATCTTTAGCAGTACTGCTGTTTTCTGTCTGTAGTACAGTTCTCTTCTGAAAACTGTCTGTAACTGTCCACCAGAGGTCCTCCAGTTACAAGTTTTTCATTGCTGCTTATGACAATCCTCTGTAAAAAAGGGGTCTGTGAAGGACTTCCTGAGAAGGTAACTCATTGTGTTAGGACACTGCTTCTGGTGATCTTGACAAGTGCAAAACCAAAATGAGCTGTCTAAGCTTGTCTGTGTGTGTGGGATATATATGATGGGCCTTTGGTGAGTTAATCAGTGGTGTAGTGAGTAATTGCTGACAAGATCAGAAATGACAAGTTCTGTTCACTCTGTATTCTCATTTCCTTTCAGTCCTGTCCTGTTCTGCCTGTAGGATGCCACTGGATAATTGTTTGGCATTTTAGTTTTCAACCAGAAGGTCAGCTTAGATCACAGATGGAAATTTTGTGATGTTCCTCCCTCCTGTTAGGAAACTGGAAGTAGAGTCAAAAGGATCTCTGCGTGGAAAAGTAGATTGCGAAAGCTGAGTTACGTAACTTGTGGTGGTTTTTGTGGTGAGCTGTATTAAAGGTTTCACGCAGTGCTAGCTTTTGTAATAAATAAGCTTGTATCAGACAAGGAGCTTCTGAATCTAAGATCAAAGGCAGTACAGCCAAACTTGACATAAGATTTCCTTGATGGCAAGGTATCCTATTTTGAAAATGTGCTGCAGTGTCTTAGTAGGTATTCATGTCCTATAGGTTATGCTATTCCTTTACACAGTCACTAAGAATACTAAAACTTTCCTCGGTCATTTGGGAGTGCAGTATGTTGTTCTTTTGCCTCTAGAGGTCGCTGGGCTTCAGAGTATGCAAATAGAATTGTGTACTTCCTATCATCCCCATTGTCTGCAGTCTCATGATTTATGCTTATTCAGGACATAGGCTAGGAAAAGAGGTGTTTTGAAAATGGAAGAATAATAATTATAGCAGTGGCTGTTAATTTGCAGAAACATTTTTCAGCGATTAAACCTATTTTAATACTTGTTTTTCTGGTATACGTTGCCCTTAAATTTACCTGAAAAGTTGCAAGAAAAACATTATACTGGCAGCTGGAGCTATAAAATGCTGGCAGGTGATTTGGGAGAATCAAAGTTCCATTTCAGGGTTTTGCCTGGACAGGATGCCTTGGGACTGTATCTCTCTGACTCTGTACGTGAAGAAGTTGTTTCTGTAAGGCTCATAGAGGACTTTGCTGTGCAGTACAGAATAACTACTGGATAAATGACTTCAACACAGTTTTATAATGTGTTGTTGCAAGGTAGGAGCTAACAGCTTCTATCTTTCTTTCTCTTTTCCAAGTGCCTGGGTTGGATTTGTCTTACAGAGGATGCAAGAAAATCCTGTACGCTTTCTTTAAAGCACAACTATTTTTCTTTCAGGCCTGTGAATAGGAGATGCACTTCACTTATTATTACAGCTGCAGAGGATAAGATTCTGGTGGCAGACAAATCTGGTGATGTCTATTCATACTCAATAACAGAACCACAAGCAGAAGGCAAATTTGAACTGGGTCACTTGTCCATGCTACTGGATGCGGTAAGCATATGCCTGTGTGTATTTAGTGTGCAAACTCGCATTCCTTCTTAGAATATAGTAAAACAGTTCAATTGGAAGGGACCTACAAAGTTGTTCAGGTCCTGTTGCCTGACTCCTCAAGGGCTAAAACTTGTATTCAGGTCTTTCATTGTTGCTCTTCTCCCAACTTTGTATAGTTTTCTTTGCCAAAGAGCATCAGCTTCCTTTAGGTATAGATGACATACGTGGTCTGAAATTCTTCCTACTGAGTTTGTGTCTGAATGGTGATTTTGGAGAGGAAGCAACCATGTGGGTTTATCTATCTGGATACATGACTGTTCAAAAATTCTTTGTGTTACAGTCACAGAAGACTTGGAGATGGAGAGCGTAAGGGAATTCACCCAGTCAGTTGTGTCAGTTTAGCTCTTCAGTATGGCAGGTTTCTTGCTTTTGAAGATGCGGTGGAACTTGTGCTGTAGTGCTTTCAATTCAGTGGATTTTACTGGACTTAGTCTGTGCTACTTGTCTTAGCAAGCAAACAAGTTGCTGTCATAAAGGTTTATGCATCAATTGTAGTTGAAAATGTGTGGCTTAATGCTTGCACTTGCGATTCAGTGTCAAGAGAACGAGGTAGTCTACTGCTTCTGTCTTTCACTGGTTGGGAAAAGTGTGTTAAAACAAACGTTGGACTACTGGATACTAAAACTGCCACTTTACCAACAGGCACTGAGTCCCGATGACCGGTATATCCTAACTGCAGATAGAGATGAGAAGATCAGAGTCAGTTTGACTAAGGCTCCTTACAACATTGTATCTTACTGCCTGGGACATGAAGAGTAAGTTCATTGCGCGCAGTTCTTCAGTGTGCCTCAATAGATGAAATGCTTGTCTGCCCAAATTATATTAAATGTCAGCCAGGTCTAGGTTACAAAGACTGCAAAGTTTGGAGATTGTTAGCTCAAGACAGTCTTAGTCTTAGGAAGGGAGCGTCTTGTTTGAACAGATATTCATCTAATGGCATCTTAGGAGATCAGACTTGAAAGTTCTGTGGTAATACAAGTTGCGGTGGGTTTTTTGTGTTTAAAATACAGCGGTATTGATGGGAAGGATAGAGCACTCTTTCATTAAGCATTAGACTACAGTGAAGCTAGGGACTATAAAGTAGTCCTGTAAAACAGAATCCTGGAATCACACTTGTTAATGTAGTTTTCTGGTCTTTCTGGTAGCTGAGAAGAGGGACTTGGTATTTTTCTTGAAACTGTTCTTTTGCTGCGGATAAGAACATTTAGACAAATAGAAGAATACGTAGATGTGTCCTAGGGGATATCCTTACAGGAGGATGCTGCCATGATCTAAAATGCGACCCGCTAGGAGACCAATAAGGGATGTCTTCTAGCTGGTATAGCCTGCAGGAGGGACTGTATCTTCTCTTCTCAGCAGTTCTTCTCTCATTAAGAAGACTAAAATGGCAGATAGACTTTAAAAGATTCCCACGTCTACATTTTACTTTGTAAAATGTCTGTGCTGTTTTCAGTTTGCCTTCCATCTCTGCATGGTTCTGTGGGCTTTCAGAGAGTTTTTTTGTTGTTGTTGGGGGATATTGTACTTGCTCAGCGAGGTGGTTGAGTCACCGTCCCTGGAAGTATTCAAGAAATGTTTAGATATGGCATTAAGCAACATGGTTTAGTGGGGAAGTATTGGTGGTAGGTGGATGGTTGGACTGGATGATCTTGGAGGTCTTTTCCAACCTTGGCGATTCTGTGATTTTATGATTATATTTTCCTTAGCCATTGGCACATTTTGAAGTCCATATAGATAGGGCAACAAAGGAGATGTCACCCTGCACAGGTCACAGAACATGCTTAATTCTCTTTGTCTGGCTGCGGACTTAACTGAGGATAACTACAGTCTTCCAGGCTTTTTCATAAGGTTCATTTGTAAGGTGGCACAACATGGTGCAGTCAGCTTGCTGTATCGGGAGCAAGAGTTAAAGTGAGACAGTGTGACTGTGGAACTTGAGGTATGGGAACAACCTATCTGAACTTACCCGGCTAAGTATTTTAACAGAGCATTTAGGACGCATTAATTTGGAGTGCCTGTCTGATTTTTATAACACAGTTTGATAATCTAACCTGTATAGACCCTGAATAGTAAGAAAGCTCTGAACTGCACGTGTTAAAGCGTAGTCTTTGATATCAGATGATTTCTATAGCATATTTACACAGCAGTATCTGCACTTTCCGCCTGCTATGTACACAATTGTACTTCCTAATGAATAGAACCTGATGCTCCAGAAGGCACTTTTAAACTGGGGCTATTGTGCCTGTGCAGAGAGTTCACTGTATAGAGGAAAGGCACTCAAGGTAAATTGCTTGAAATATATGCAAAAATTCAGTCTCTAAGGAATGAATAAGCAAAGGACTGCAGAAAGCAGCTATAATTCGTGGATCTTGTTTCACAGTCCTGGTTTTTCTTTTGGAGGGCTGCATGGTGATTCTTATTCTATTACAGCTTCATGCACCTGCTGTTACTGCTTTGTCATGAAAGTTTGTCATTACAGTGACCAAATCTCTTCCTTTTTTTTTTTCCTTCTTGTTTTAACAGCCTTATATTTGTGCCCATTTTCAAAAGCAAGACAGTCCCACTCAAGGCATTGCATTTTATGCTGCTGAGCTGTAAGATAATAATAAACTCCAGAAGTTCAGGTCCTTGTTGCCCATCAGAGACAAGTCAAGGTAGACGTAGCAATATTAAATACTTCTGGAAAACAAGGTTTCTGGCTGAATGTAGACACTGGTGGTAAATTGTCACGGACTTGTTTCAAAACTTTGTAAGGATTGGTTTTGAATGATCTCCAACTGTGCTGGGAGAGATGGTGCAGATGAAAGCTGAGTCATCGGTGTTGAAGTGTATTAAAAGCATCTGTTGATAGGTGGTTTTAGCAAGCAGCATGAATTGAGAAAAGGGAATGGGCAGCCTGAGTAAATCTGTCTACACTGGCATTCTTTTTGGTCTCAGTAGTAATGCTTTCAGCTGGGAAGAAGTTAGAGGAATGTGTTGAGAGCAGGTGGGAAAATACTTCTGTTAAATATGAAGTTTGTATAATGTATAGAATGACCTAAGTACTGTAGGCATACCTTTTTTCTCCTCTTAGCTGGCTTTATTTGGAGAATGTTTTTTTTATTACAAGATTCTCTTTGAAATTGGCGTTTTCTCTTTGTGTGTTAAAAGACCAGAACATTATGGAAGTGAGAGTTCAGTGTTTGACTTCTTTCCCTTTAGGTTTGTGAGCAGAATATTTGTAGTACCCAACTATCCTGATCTTCTGTTGTCAGCTTCTGGGGTATGTATTGCAGTTTCTTCCAAAAAGTGTTTTTCTTGAAAATTTAGACTTAAAAACCATTGTCTGCTTGTGTTTTCCCCCGGCTCTCCTGGGACACTCGGAATAATCTTTCTTGCTAGTCCTCTCACCCTTTTCCTCCCTTTCTCAGCTTTCTGTTCAGTGTTAAGCCATTCTATTGCTGGACCGTGAGAGCCATTTACAATGTTTATAGCAAAACTAGCTTCTTATTAAGATCTTTGGGATGGAGAAATTGCAAAGCGCTCAGTATTTCTTCATCATTAACTCTTGCTTTGGAGCACTGACAAATTTTAATCGTTGCGCTATTTAAACAACTTTGAAGCAAATGAGTATGATGTCAGCCTGCCGTGGTAATGAGTGTCTTGAGAATTAATGGCCTTAGAATCCCAGATTTTCTTAGAGCTTTTGAGATGAGAAAACTGTTCCCTCTTCACCCTCCCACTTGCCTCCCTGTGTGAGACATGCTCTGAGTTGTCCTCTTCTGTATGTCCTTATAAATGCGTCTAGTGTATGTTGAGTAGAGACTGCAGTGCAGTATGACACAATGCTTGGATGACAACTGAAGAAGTGTTTTAACTCCCTGCCATTCCTTTTCTTAAATTGATGGGATTCTGTTGTCATGCCAGACCTGTAGAGAGTGCGTAGGTGGAGCTAATCTGAATTAAGGGAAACAGTATTATTCGTATCTGAGACTACCGAAACTGAATAGGAAAAAAATAATGTTGAAGCAATTCTTAGCATTAGGTTTCAACTCCTGCTCTTGCTTCCCTAAGACTCCTCTCTCTTGCTCCTCTTTCTATTTAAGCAACTCCATTGTCAGTGTTGTGTGGCTGTATTTCATTCTTTGCAAATTCTCTGGCAAAACAGTCACTGAAGAGAGGTGTTCAGTTTTTCTCCAGGAGGTTACTGAATGAGATGAGAATTTGGGTGATGGCAGGAGTAGGTGTGGAGAAGGGCAACATGAAAGAATTGCTATTAAAATGCTGATCACGTGTATTGCTGTGCTATTTGAGACAAACAGACTTGAAATACAGTCTTAGAGATACCCAATTTCCACTTCAAAGGGAGAATTAAAGTTATTGTGACTGAATAATTTAGAATTATGGGGGGGTGAGGGGTGAATTATGTTAATTAAAATGTTTTATCTGCAATTTGGGGTCTTAGCTAAGTGACTACTTAGGAACTTCTGTGGGAACCTCTTCAGGGAAATAGAATTTAGCTGTAGGCCACAAGTGGCCACTCTTTGCCTGAGGAACTGTTAGTCATCAACTTGTATTCACTTCAATCTATCCAGGATTGCACTCTAAGACTTTGGAAGTATGAAACTGGGGAAGAGGTGTACTGCTGTCAGCTAAGCAGCATCTGTGGGTCTGAGACAACCAAAACGGACCAGGTATGGCTGTGTCAATGCTTTTGCTGTCCTGTGGATCCTTGTGACTCCCAGAAGCGCTTGTCACATTTTGTTAGGAGTACCTCCCTTCTGTCGATGGTACTGGAAGTTACATAAGACCTAGAAACTGTTAAATAGCCTGGAATTTAGGGGAAGGAAGAAAGTCCCTGAAATTCATTTTTTTCTTACATGAATTACATGAATTTCTAAAAATGCTAAGCAGCGACTAAAAGTAGCTGTTCTTAATTCTTGCAGAATACATGTTCTGCAAACCAAAATAAGCCTTCACTTACTATTTTTTTTCAGAAAACATTGATGTCTTAGTCTCTTAGCTAGAAAGTACGCTGTAACACTGGAAAAATCTAAAAAGTTAACCCATTTGTAACATAATTAAATTGCAACTTGAACAGCACTTTGCATTTTCTCTGATTGAGGATCAGCTTTGTTATATTTGAAACCAGTTACCTGAAGTAGTACTGCCCTATTGGAATCAAACTGCTAGGATTTCCTTTTTTTCTTTGATTGTTCTGAAACTGGGCAGTGTCCAAAATGAAAATGTATGAGTTGCGTGTTAAAACTGAATATCCCAGAAGCAATGCTTATACCGCAGTCTGTACGTGAGTAGTATGATATGTACGTGCTCAAGGTGCCAATGGGAAGCTGACCTGATCTTGTTAGACGGATTCCCAGTAATGAACTGGGAGGACCATGGAGGGACCGTACTCCTAGGGACAGACCTGACAACTCAAGTTTTTTTCTGTGCAGAAGGCATCAGTAGGTGTTTGGTTTTGTTTGTTTGTTTGTTTTTTAGGAATAATAACATGCAACTTTCATTTCTATCTGTAACAAAGCTCTGAGGGCAGCCCACTTACATCACAAGATTCAAGCCTTAGATACTGGAACACTTGTTTTTGCTCTTGATGTCCTTTTAGTGGGAGTTTGTAGTAACTGTCTGGATGGTGTAACCTGCTCTTCAACTTGAAAATACTTGGAATTTTAAACCAACTTCTGTCCATATGCACAAAGGCTTTCAACTCCTTTCAGCTTGAGTCTGGTGCTTGAAATCTGGATTTTCAGAGTTGCTGTGGCCTTTTTTTTTTCTATAAGTGAAAAATGAGTATGATAAATTAGATCACAAATCCACCTAGTTGGTATCCTTGTGTAGTCTGGGTGTTTTACTCTTGTGGTCAAAAGCGAGTGCATTGTTGAAACAACATTGTTTGATAACTGTTGAATCTATGTCTTCAGTAATGTTGCAAGGCATTTATTTGGGGTAAGAATGGCTTTATTTTACAGTACTTTGCCTGCTAGATTTATTGGGTCATTGAAAACAAGTAAGCAACTTGCTGTGAGTGGAGTCATGTTATTACTTCTTTGTGACTTGTTGCTTAGACTGGCTTATCATTTAACTGGCATATCAATTAACAGTACTCAGATTCATAGAACCATTTAGGTTGGACTTTACGATCTTGAAGGTCTTTTCCAGCCATCAGCCTGACCTCCTGAGTCCCATTACTAAACCATGTTTTTTAGTGCCATTTGTGATCTTACACTGAATCCCAACAGCATTGCTTACAAACAAGTTTATCCAAAAATAATATAAACTAACAAATGCTAGAGGAAAAACCTTGTTGCTTCAAGCAGAAATAGGTTTAAAAGGAAAAAAAAGCTCCAATTCTCTTATAAAGCTTTTGAACATAGTTCAGTAACTCTCGCCTTGTCTTCTGAAACACCTGATACAGTCACTTCTGTAGGATGACTGTCTATATGCTAATAGTCTCTTAGTAGAAAGTTGGAGTATCCTTTGATAGTTTCAGAAATTTCTGTATAGCTGCTTTGTTCCCAATACAAGTAAACAATGACCAAAAGGGAATGCACACAAATTGTGGATTAATATATGTAACACGTCAGTTAATAAACTGTATTCCTGCAGTGTATTGCAGTTCATTGGCATGTGTTGTGTGTCTTCTGATTGCTGTTTTAGAAGCCTTGGGCTGACCTGTTCCCCGAATCAGCGAAATTCTGCTGGCCACCAATTCTTACAGGCATACTAAAATCTGTCTCCAGCAACTCAATTAGCACCACGTGCAGAAGGCTCGGTTTTATTCCAGAGTTTGTGTGTACTTGGAAGAGGCAGTGTCCTGGTGATTACAGGCAGATAAATGACATTTAAGCCTCAGTGCTGTGGGTTGCCACCTGCATGCTGTATTGCTATGCAGATTTCAATACATACTTCTGGCAGACCAACTCTACTGTTTTAAGCCTGTGTGGTGACCATTAATTAATGTGTCATTTTTTCTTAAGACATTGTTTCTGTCTTGATGGCCAGCCGGACCAAAGGAGTGTTTTCATGGCATTTTAGGGCTGAAAATGCCAGATAAATTGATGTCCAGCAGTGGTATTTAGTCATGATGTGCATCCAGCTGTATCAAAGGGCAAAGATCATCTTCAAACCAAGTGTGACATTTATGGTTGGAATTTAAGGTAACAGACTCTTGAGTCAGTGCTTTATAGGTGGGACTCAGTCTGCTAATTACTCTGGCAACCGAAGATTAGGTGGGGTTATAATTTTTTCCTTCATGTTGCATTTCATTTTTGCCACTGATACCCGCTATGAATTAATCGAAGCTCAAAATATAATTTGAAGCATAGTGATAATGGAATTGAGAGTAGTGGTGGGCCACACAAGTGCAGAGATGTGGGCTTATTTTCCTTGGTGGATGATGAATTTATCTGTTTTGGGTACGTAGGAGTGTTTTTGAGCAGCAGTAGTGCTGGTTTCAGCTGATAGATTGCAAATTCCTACTTCATTTTTTCCCACTAGAATGGAAGTAATTCTCGAGTTCCATAGTGCTATATAAATATTCTCTTGATTTAGAGCTTTCGCCTCATCTGATCCTCTTGACAACAGAAGCTTGTTTAAAGTCCAGAACATGAACTGCACAGCTCCACCCTGGTGCTCCAGTACATTAAGTTTCCATAGGACTACCCCTTCTCACAGACAACATCAGAAGTTAATTTTAAGGTGTTGGCAGGCTGATAACACTGGCGCGCGAGTGCTGAGTAAGTGAAGAGAGTATCAAGTGAACATCTGTTTATCACAGGCTGTTCACACAGCTATTCTCTAAGTTAACTGATTTCATAGGCTTGTCCTTGAACAAGATACTATTCTGGGCTTTGTGTTCAACTCACTGATTGTTAACTTCCCCATTAAAGAAACATGGAAAGGAAGGAGCTTGCTAAGAAGATGAGTTTTCGTGTCTTTGTCCAGCTGTGAGTAGCATTTGGTTTAAGTCAGAGTGTCCTTCTGTCTCCTTGGTGAGGAGTGGGAGAGAGCTTCTGTATGTGTAGTGTTCACAGAACCCTTTGTCTCTCTGACAAAGCATGGACTGTGTAGGTGGGCGCTTCCATCACTGCGCTTACTGTGAAAGCTGGCATGAGACAGCAGCTTTGTTATTAGAAATAAATATCATCTTGGATTATTTCCTTGAATGTCTAGAAAACCCACTGGTGGTTTATAAAGGAATTGTCAATTCTACTCTGAAGTTATGGTGTGATTCCTCACTGCGGTAACTACATCTAAAATGTTCACTGTAGCTACCCACTCATCTTCATCCTAATGAGTATTTGAAACAGCAAGCTTATGTTGTATCTGTGTTATGTTATATCTGTGGGTCTGGGGTCCCCCTGTTAAATAAAAAATAACAACTTTGTATTTCTGCAGTGGAGCAAGAGATTAATGCCATCTGTTTACAAGAGCTCTGAAACATACCATCCTTTTGATAAAGGCTTTTAGAAAGTGTTCCTCTTCTGTCCAACCAAATGAGTGAGAAGATGAGAAGTATGTGCCGCTAACAGTGCATACTGTTGTTCTTTCTTTCTCCCACCTCCCTTAAGAGATTGCATCAGAGATTTTTTGTCTCTTGTGCTGGAGATGCACCGTATAACCCTGACTTTCAGCTATAATTATACTATTAATTAACTTTCCTTCCTGCGGTTAGTTCATCTTTTAGCAGTTGTCATGTACTGTTCAGAAAAGAATTAGCTGCTTGTATTAAACTTGCTGACTAGAATGCTTCGAGGCTATAGAGCTTGTTTTGCTTCCCTCACTTGATTGCAAAACTCTGGAACAGGCTCCCTGACGCCTGTACATCAACCCCTAACTCAAAGGGTAACATTCAGATGAAGCTGGTGGACTAGGAACTCTGTGTGGTGAGCGGTGTTGTGTTAGGGTAAGAGGTGAGGTATGAGTGGGAGTAAAAAGAAGGGGAATTTGAGGACACATCTGAATTCTGCCAGCAAAATGACAAGATACATTTTCCCTGCCCTAAAGGGGACTACTACTCTAGTAAGAAGGCTTTATTAATCGGAAATGTTATCGCAACTTAAATATATCCTTGAGACCCAGCCTTTTTGCTTTTGCAGTCTCATCTTTTATGCTATATGGCAGATACTTTTGAAAGAGCACCCCAGGGCATCTTCTTGCAGATTTTGTGCTAGTTTCCAGTTCTCAGTTCCCACTTAGGGACGCTCAAATCAGCAGTTATATATTTCAAGTGGCATGGTTTATCTTGCAAAGATATTGCCCTGATTTTCTCCCAGATTCTCAGATGAAACTATATGACTTCTAAATACAATATAGGTAGCTTTTCTTCTTCAAAACGAGGAAAATGGCCTGAGATAGTCTTGCCTTGTTTCTTCAGAACATGTTTCATGTTGGGCGGTATGGCTTCACCCGCATGCAGGCTGGAAATGGGGGCAACCCAGCAGGAATACTGGCTATGCATCACTATCTTCCTTTTATAACAAATGTAATAGCAGCTTAACATTACAGGAGATAATTTTTAAGGGTGTACTTTCCTGCATTGTCTTATCTCATAGTTAGTTTATTGAGAGGAGTTCATTAAAACCGATATATTTTATCTCTGTTAAGGTGGCTGCAAAGGGAGAAGTGTGGAAAGCTTTATAAAACAGCAAACACTGGTGCAAAATATATTTGACTGCAGTTTAATTACATTGCTTAGCTTGCTGTAAATTAAGACATCTGCTGAATTTTAAAGGGTAAGACGTGACGTTGAATGTGAATTTTCTGCCTATAAAATGGTCTTAATTTACAAGGATGTTTCTTTTTCTTTTTCTCATAGAAATATATTGTCTCAAGAATAGCCTACTGCTGTCAAGGAAGTTATGTTGCCATACTGTGTGACTGGTAAGAATAAACAGGATAATGGCTAAAGTCACTGCAGCTCCTGTAAAGGAGAGAACAGCTGCTAACATTTCCCCAAACTGAAGTACTTGGTACTGTTGATCTGATTGTCACAGGGATGGCCCCTTCCCTTGAGGGAAGACTGGAAGCCCTTTTTTGTACATGGTTTGAATGCAGAGGTGAGTGCAAAGGCTACCTGACTTAGGTAGGTTTTGCAGAACCTGTGATGCGTTTCCCTCATGGGAGGATGCAAGGCCTAGGGCATGATGGCACTGCCTGGCCCTTGTGTTTTGTTCAGGGTGCTGTGGTACTGAGTACCCAAATTTCTTGTGCTGTGTTCTGATCTTGTAAATTAATTTTGCCATTCTATTCAAAATCACAGCGTTACTTCAGTTTAAAACTGTCAAGAGGATTTGTTGACTTTTGGGTTCAAATAAATATGTTTGTGTAAGGAAAGAGCATTCAGGATCTGAAGGAACCTTACAGTCCAACTGGCAGGGGAGTACCTTGCCGAGATGGACAAACAGTCTTTCCCTCTCTTTCTGCAGCACCTTTTCTGCCAGGAAGACTGTTCTGGCTGACAAAAGCATGCCAACAGGAAAGGGAGAGATTGCCAAAGCTGTCCATACAGTCAGCAATCTGTCCCCTTGTTGAACTTGGTCTTTGCCAGAGGGAGAAGCCTTAGCTTCTCCCCATCACATGTACTGCCAGGCTTTGTGTTGGCAGTCTGTGCTATTTAAGCCAGGGGCCACGCCATGCTCCTTGCCAAGGTTTTTTTTACAGCTTCACAGCCCAGCATTTCTAAGCAGTGTAGCTGTGTAGACCTTGTAGGCCAGCCCAGAGAGAGTAGAGATGTCCAGGGAAGTTAGGGAGCACAGTACATGAGGGGATGAGGGCTATCAGGAAAGATGGAGACGAGTTCCTTGCCAGTGCAGTGCTACAAACCTGTTCTTCAGCCATTTCGTGGTTTCCTGTCCCTCTCATTCCTCCTTAATTTCCCTGGCATGTAATTATTTTCCTTTTTTATTTTTACTGGTGCTCAGCTATATACTCTTTCATTCGGAGTCCTTTAGACCAGTTGTACTGTGATGAAACACTCCCCGTGTAAATCCGTAGTAATCCTTACTGAATTTCCTTGACTACCTTTTCTTTTAAAGAAAAGGCGGTGTGACTGCTTTTTCTTTCATATAACATTTGGAAGACCATTTGATGTATTGGATATCTGCAGCTTCTGCCTCAGACCTTGTAAGCAAACAGCATCTGAAGTGCTAGGGTATTTTTTGCAATTCCTAATGATTTGCTTTGGCTTTGTTTAGAATTGGAGTGGGTGTTTGTCGTTTGCTGAGGAATGATGGCAGTAGGTGGATTTGGTAATAATGGTAATTAAGTTTTTCCTCTCAAAAGTATTCCCACAGTCTACATCTTTCAGCTTGATGCCGTTGCCCAGCAGCTAGTTTACAGAGAGCAAATCTCCTTGAAGCATAAATGTTGGGACATTGCATTTGAGGAAACAGGAGAAATCTGGATTCTACAGGAAGACAATGAAGCCCCTCTTCAGTTGTACAGACCATGTGATGGACAGTGGAAGGTAGATACTGATGTTATGCTAATATTGTGGATGTTTTGTCTTGACCTCATAACAAAACCAGGGTGAACCATGTTCCATGAAAACTAACTGATATGCTTCTCTTTTTCAGTCTTGAGACTGAGTAGAAATCTTAGATATCACACATTCTACTTCTCTTACCTATATATAACGCAAAGCCACTGAGAGCTTGTTACCAGTTTCTTCTCTGGTAAAGCTAACATCTGGTGCAGTAGCATCAACGAGAATGTTTGTCAGCCATGGCACGCAGTACTTCAAAGCATTGCTTATGCTCTCTGGGCGCCGCACTTGTTTAGTTTAAAAATACTCACTGTCCTTTCGCTGTGCTCGTCTGTGAGCTGTTGCGTTTTCCAGTTTGCTGTCAAACACCAGATTCCTTGTTTATGATGCACGAAATATCATGCAGTGTTCTTCCTTTTCCCAGTCTGTAACTGACGATGAAGGATTGCAGAAGATGTCTAAGTATCTTCTTGACAACTGGACAGCATTTGAAGGTGAGAAATTTGGCCTAGGAACTGTAATTTCCAGCTAAAGTTTTAAGAGCAAAGTCAGAGTTCTGATCAGTTCTCTTACAGCTGCTTAATCTCTCACCTTTCCCTTTTCAGCTTCATCTTTCTATCTGGTATGGAAATTAGTGTTGATAATGAACGGTGTTCAAGTTACTGTTCTTAAAAATAGTGCAGGAATCGGTTTTACACAGATACCTTAGCATATGGCTGTATATAAACACCCTATCACAGATCTGCTGCAATCTCACTTACCGCTCTGATACTGAACTTCAGTGTTTCTTTTCTTGTCTCTTACCTTGACATGGTGGAGATAGTAAGAGAGTAGATAGTGGCTGCCATTAGGGTGGTAGTGCTCGACCTTCCAAATCTCAAAGGAAGTCAAGTGCCCTTTTGGAAGGGGGAGTGTTTGCATGTAGATGTTGCAGACTTGATAGGTACAGCCAGGCAGATTATTAAAAGTACGAGGGCTGAGTGAAAATGGATAATAGAGAAGTAATAAGAACATGCAGGGGAAGAGGTAATTTTCCAGTGTAGCAAATTACTGTGATATATGATAGCCTGTTGCATCTGCAGCTGGGAAAGGAGGACTGCTCCTAGACAGGATCTATTATCCTTAATTAGTAAGGGAAGGCTCACTTGATAAGCACTTATTCCAGTCCATTATTAGTGCTTGAAAAGGCAGCTACTTCTCTTGAAAAAGGTGATCGTTACATTGCTTAAACCAGTCTTCCAAATGTCTGCATAGCCTCCTTTTTGCCTTTTGGAAACATCTTTCAGCTGTTTGCTGATTCTCTAGGCTTTAAGACGTGTAGGTCAGTGTCAAAGCAGATGTTGAACAGTTGGAAATTATGTTAGAATTGATCCCAGAAAGAAGGCCGAGCAAGATTTAGTGCTGACTGACCAAGCAGAGTGCAGAACAGATATTCAGAATGGCAGCATACAGTTTGTCCCAGGGACAAAGGCTGCTCAGTTGGTTTCTGTGTGAGTGCAAGACCCTTGAAAGTAAAACCACGTACTTCGCCAAGTACTAGCGAGGCAAAGTTGCTATGTCTGTGTACCAAAAAACAGCAGTATGTGCATGTACACTACTGTGGAGAGGCACACTTGCTTCAGGAGCAAACCCTAGCAAACACTGGATTTTCATGCTAGTGATCAAGATTTTTCTGGAAGTGGAGAAAGGTAAGGGTACAAAGGGGAACTAGTGATAACTGCCTTTGTCAGATGGATCCTCTAGCAGTTTCCAGAAAGGTGAATCTAACCAGCTGGTGTCATGCTGAATTCTCTGCAGAAATAATGATTGAGATCTTTTGGATGGTAGTTATCTGTTTAAACACTCTAAACTGACAGTCCTGGAGATGCTATGATGACTATTACACTGGAATCACAGAACTGTAGCAAAGTCACTGGGGGTGAATACTTAGAAATGCATTTGTACTGGGAGAAATGACTGTTTGATGTCTGCATCTTTGGGCTTAGTCTAAGAAGCTCTAGGAAACAAGTCAACTAAGGACAGTTACGTAGTAATTTATGCCCTTTGCAGTGTTTAAGCACTGGGGAAGAATGCCAGTGGGCTGCCTAATAAGAGGTTGCTACAGCGGTAATTTAAAAATGGGAGCCTTGAAGTTGTGCAAGTGTCCAGTGTGTAAAGAGAGCTGTGTGCTCTCCTTGCTTGAGAGCCAGGTGCCTGCCTGGGTATTCATTTTTTTAGCTTGGTTGCACTTGGCTCTGTGTATGCAGAGCAGATGATACTCCCACAAACAGTGCTGATGCTGTATTTAATTAAGTGGATAGGACTACAGTAAAAGAGTTGAAATCCCATTGTCTGAAACTCCAGTTCAGGAAATAATTGGTGAGACTGCTAAGGGAATTAACACATGTCTCGTGTTCCTGTTTTGCCCACTTGCAGGGTTTGTTGGTGCAGAGAGCCACTACAGCAGTCTCTACAAGGCTTCCTTTGATAACACGGCCGTCTACCTACAGAGGAAAGAGGAAAGGATACAGAGGCAGAAAAAGAAAAGGCAGAATCTGCAACATGATGCTAATGGACAAACCAAAAAGATCAAAACAGAAGAATCATCACTATGACACTGTTTGTTGTTGGCTTGTAACTTTTGCCTTGCTGAAAGGAACTGACTGGGCTGTAGGCTGTTTTTAAATGGAAAAGGATTAACGGAAGAAGATTTGTTTAAACTCAGATTCGGGTTTTCAGGCAGCCCACTGTGGCAATATCCCGCTTGCAGCAGATATTTTATGTACTGTATGTCTAAGCTTCTAAGAGCATAAAAATGTCAGCAGTTCAGTCCTAGGGATCTCTGATGCATGACGTATGATTACTGGTTGTTTTCCTTGAAGCAGGATTTTCCTTTTGCCTACTGTGTTCAGGCTTGCATCTTCAGGTGAAAATGCACTGATTAAAATTGACATAATATTTTTTTATTTTTTTTTTTAATTCTGTTAGTTAATGTAACTAACACAGCGTAACTGGCTATGGGAAGGGACTGTTGCAAAATTCTTGCTGTCTGTGAAGGGTTTTAGCTGAAGCTAAACCATATGTTTTTATCCTTTATCTTCCTTTTAATATGTTAAGACTTCTGCCTGGCTTCAATTCAACGCTTCTCTTCGGAGGAAGGAGTACAGAAGTAAGTTTTATACACTGAAAAGTAAAAGTGAAAAGTGTCAGTCAACTTCATGCTATTGGAAGATCCTTCTATTGCAGTATGATCCCGCTCTGTCTGTGAAGATGATTTGAAAGGCCCGTGAGCGGTGCTTGGGGGTGTGTTCTGCTTCATTCAACAAGAACTCTTTCATGTTGCAATTAGCCAAGAGGCACATCTTTTTGAAAAGTTATCAGTGAGAGCCTTCTGGGGTCGATTGCTGCTTCATCACGGGGCGGAAGATACGTGTTCATCTACCAGATGACATCCTGGCTGTATGAAATATAATATACTTCAGCTGAGACTGTAAAATCCAGGTGTTGAAATCTGTACAGTTCATTAAAGATACTCAGAATTAGCCTTTGAGTCATAATTTGTTCTCCTCAGTCTCTTTATATATCTGTGATCTCCTGAGTATGTAGATGCTAATGAGTTTTGCACTCGAAGTTTAGTTATGTTAATGTTGAAGGCATTGCTGAGATATAGCTTGTTTTGAGAATATCAGCCATTCTTCTGTGAAGCAGAGCTTGAGCTTATGTCTGCTCAAAATTGCAGTGTTGTCCTTATTCTGGGTCCCAGAGGCCACAAGTCTTTCTTATGCTGCAAGATTTCATATGGATTTTCATATTAGCTTCATTTGAAAGTGCATTTATAAGGATGCAGCGTTGTGCAAGTTAGTACAGAGCCAATGATTCACTTCCAGAGTCTGATTTCTTTCATTGATTCCTTTTAGTAGGGGACCTATTGCCTTGAAAGTAGACTATCTGGATAAATACTGTGAACTATCAAAGAGTGATGTTGCCTGTTCTGATTAAAGGTCTCGGTTCTGTCAGGAGCTGCCTTGCTGCTAATGGAAGGTGAAGTAGTTCCTACTACACGCACAGTTATATGAAATAAGGATACAGTGCTGTGTCCACAGGGATATCGCACATGGACTAGGAGCTAGGACTAAGAAATACTGTAATTTCAGTCTTGCAAAGGACAGCTGCATGTGAAGTGCTTTCACTCTATTTGGAGCACTTAAAGCGCATTATTCTTTTCAAGGAAGGATGAGAAATTGCCATCTGAAGTGCTTAATGTTATGGGTATGAATTATGACTTGGAGGCTAAAGTGGCTTCTGTACAGTGATGGTTTGTTTTTGGGGGGGATTGTGTGAGTCCTAAGCTGTGCCCTATAGGTTGTGATTAACAGTAAGTTCCTTGGTCAAACGCCCGGGGTGCCACACCTGAGTGGAGGTGTTGCTGCATTTCTAGTGCATTTGTATTCAGCCTGCAGTGGAGAGCTGCCAGGAAACCCAAAGGTTAGAGGAGATGTTGTGCACATGTCCCTGCCTAGAGAGAGCCAGGCAGCTCACAGCCAAGGTGGTATTTGGGAGCTGCATCCCACCTGCAACGTAGTGCATGGTGCTGCTGGGTTGGATATGGTCCCACTTGCAGCCTTTGGGAAAGCAATGGGGGAAGGCATGATGGTAAGCTGGGCCTGGCAGCACCCACAGTGGGGAGCAAGAGCTGGCCCTGATATGTGCTCCTGAGCATCCTGTTCCATCTTGGCTCCTGCCTGGGGCCTTGAAGCATGAGGAAGGGACTGAAGGTGCCACAGCAAGAGCGAACCCGTGGTCCTCACGTGGCTTTCCTGGAGATCTCCATGTCTCAGCCAGACGCTAGCATCTTTAGCAGCTCTTTTCTCAGGCCTCCTGCAGCTCCTCTGTGCATCCCACTGACTGCATTCCCCTTCCTCTTTCACCGCTGCTCACCCATCTGCTAACCAAGTCCCACCCCAGCAGGAGGACGTCATGGCAGGGACATGGCTCTTGGTCTACGTGTTTGTTTTGTTGGGTCCTCTTCTGCAAACTCCTCTGGAGTATTGCTTGTGCTCCAAAACCATGCATGTCTGTTCTTTTGCTGTTTCCTAGGGACTGCTTCACTTGAAAACTGATATTTTCTTTATGAGAGATGAATGCAGTCAGAAGCTGTTGCACACTGATAAGCCAAGGAGTCTTTAAAAATGCAGGTATGGGGAAAAGCTGATACAATACTGAGTTTTATTTCCTTAGCATTTGAAACTGAAATGTACTTTCCTCCTTACATTGCTGAGATTTCATTGAAACCCTCTCAGCAACAAATCTTTGAAGAGTGACCTTTTATCTCTCCTAGCACAGAGGGATCCTAATCAAGTGCACCCCAGTGGCAACGCTGTAGAGCAGGCCTTATTTTTTAACAAAGCTTGCTTTTTCTTGCAGAGTAAATCTGTAAGCAAATAGCATTCCTTTCTTTAAAAAAATGTCAGAAAATCCCAATTCCATGTAGTTGCTTTACGCTCAGGCTATTAAAAAGTTTGCCAATTTTGACAGACTCCAAAGTCTGCTTCGGTTTTCCTTGCTATCTGCTGAAATATTTTGCATGAAGTGCTTTGACCTGCAAAGGAAAAGCCCTATGAGCTTACTGGGTGTCCCCGCTGCCTTTAGACCTGGTCATGTGCTGTGAAAGAGGTCGGGGTGACTCAGTGGAGTGTGATGGCTTACCAATGAGAAAGAACAGACTGGACACAGTTTGTCAATAGCCACAGATGGAGAGATGAAAAAGAAAAACGCTTAGAGACTTAAATGGGTGCAGAGGCCAACGGTTGTTGATTTCCAGTGTTTTTGTAGAAGTTACCATGCATCTCTGAACGCTCAGGTTCTGAAAAGTTCTGCCAGAGCTGAAAAGTCCCTAGAAGTCAGTCATTGCTTGATAGATGCCCCACAGTAGCACTTCTTTTAACCAAGAACCTCCTGTACATTCCTTTCCCTTAGGTTGAGCCTGGAATAGAACGCGTCTCTGGAAAGCAAAGGGGCAGCCAAGGGATGAACCAAGAGCTGCAAGCAGATGGGATGCCCTGCAGAAGGAAGGGATGAGCAAATGAAGGCCACAGCTGATGGCACACATGCACACAAGCCCTGAGCAGCTGTGTCATGGCTTTGGCCAGTGCTGGGCACACTGCTTGTGAGTATGGCTCTGCCTGAGGATGAGCACACCTCAGCTCAAAGTGTTTGGGTAAGCCTAATGCCTAACGCCGCAAGCATGTGGTGTATGTGGCCACTGTGTCCCTCAGGGATCAGCAGCTAAAATCCTTCAGAGCTTGTTTCCAAATAGAGCTGCCCTGACCTGTGTGTGCCTCGGGATGAAGCACAGCTGTGGGGAACCATTAACATTGGTGAACAACATGCTGTGTGACCTGATTCTTTGTGCTGAGGAAAGCTCACAGCACAAGCAATGTATTGCTTTTAATGCTTTTTTTTTTCCCCACCTCCATTTTCTGTTGTTACGATTACTGGAAGCATTTGTCCATGCATAAGAAAGATGTTTCTGAACACACAAGCTGAACATCCAAGGGTGGCTGCCCCCATTTCTTCATTGGTCCAGCCCCAAGTCTCCATGACTCTTCAGCTGAGAGTTTATTCATATCAGTGAGATTCATGTTTACTGTAGAATCATAGAATTGTTTGAATTGGAAGGGATACTTAAAGGTCATTTAGTCCAACTCCCCTGCAACAAACAGGGACACCTACAGCTACATCAGATTGCTCAGAGTCCCGTCCAGCCTGGCCTTGGATGTCTCCATGGACAGGGTATCCATCACCTCTCTGGGCAACATGTACCAGTGCCTCATCACCCTTAGCATAAAAAACTTATTCCTTATACCAGTCTCAATTTCCCTTCTTTTCAGTTGAAACCATTTCCCTTTGTCCTATCACAACAGACCCTACTAAAGTCTGTCCCCTTCCTTCTTAGAGCCCCACTTTAGATATTGAAAGGCCGCTCTCAGCTCTCCCCAGAGCCTTCTCTTCTCAAGGCTGAACAGCCCCAGCTCTCTCAGCCTGTCCTCATAGGGGAGGTGTTCCATCCCTTGGATCATTTCTGTGGCTCTCCTCTGGATGTGCTCCAACAGGTCCACATATCTCCTGTACTGAGGACTCTCCATCTGGATGCAGTACTCCAGGTGAGGCCTCACCAGCGCAGAGCAGAGGTGCAGCAGCACCTCCCTTGCCCTGCTGGCCATGCTTCTTTGGATGCAGCCCAGGACACGGTAGGCATTCTGGGCTGTGAGGTCACGTTGCTGGCTCATGTCCAGCTTGCCATCCACCAGGACCCCCAAGTCCTTTTTAGCAGGGCTGTGCTCTATCCTTACATCCCCCACCTTGGAATGATACTTAGTGTTGCCATGACCAAGGTGCAAGATCCTGCACTTGGGTTTGTTGAACCTCATGGGCCCATTGCTGGAGCCTGTCTAGGTCCCTCTGGGTGGCATCCTATCCATCAGGCATGTATACCACACCACACAGCTTGGTATCATCCGCAAATGTGCTGAGGGTGCACTCGGTCCCACTGTCAATGTCATTGATGAGAATATTAAACAGCACTGGTTCCAGTACTGACCTTGAGGGACACCACTTGTCACTGATCTCCATCTGAACACTGAGCCATTGACCACCACTCTCTGGGTACAATCTCACAACCAGTTCTTTGTCCACCAAAAAGTCCGCCCATCAAATCCATATCTTTCCAATTTGGAGAGAGGGATATTATGGGAGGACTGTGTCAAAGGCCTTACTGAAGTCCAGATAGATGACATCAGTGGCTCTTCCCTTGTCCATTGATGCGATTACGCCATTGTAGAAGACCACAAGGTTTGTCAGGCAAGACCTGCCCTTGATGAAGCCATGCTGATTGTTTCATACTACCTCCGTCTTCAGTATGCCTTAACATAGAGTCCACGAGGATCTGTTTTATGATCTTCCCTGGCACAGAGGTGAGGCTCACCTTACATAATCTTGTAGGCAACGCCCAGTGTTTGTATGTGTATTGCATAAGATACATGTTTAGGTAATTTAACAGTCTCAAATACACTTAGATTTGTTTTTCTTGACTGTCTTTTCAACTAATACTTGGAGTAATGTCCTTCAGTGTATGTTACCCTAAAATTGAGTGTATATTAGGCTGCTGCCATCAGGATTTTCTGGAGATAATTTATATGGGAAATACATGGGGAGAGCTGAGCACTTAGTTGCCAGTGACCCTGTTGAGTTTTCTTTGCCTATGTGCAAGAAAGTCACTGTTGGTATTGGTCCTTTCTGAATTGGCAACCAGGGAAAAGCAGTTAGGAAACGAAGTATTCAATGCGAAAAACGCCAATTAAAACATACTTCTCAGCACTCTGCCTGTGCAGATTTTTAGGAGCAGAACCTGATGAACAACCTTTACGGCTGCGTTGCAGCCCACTGAGGTTTTGTGATTTTAAATAAGAACCGTGTTACTATATTTTCTCCTCAGCATGCTGTCAAGATGGCAGCATCTTATATAAATTCTGGTTAGTTTTGTTTAATGTGGAGTGCCTTAGATTTTTCCACTGACTTTGTCCCTTTATAATTGCAGTATTTCAGACTGGAGTGCTTCCTTTGCTCTCCAATAATCCAAATCACAAGAAAGGTAGGATGTGACACATCAGCTATATAAATTAAAACCAACCATCACCCAATTTTTCCTATTTCCTGGTCTGTCCAAGAATTTTTACTATTATCTACGTGCCATTTGACTTTAGCTAAAATAATAATTAATCATATCTAAGGTTAATGGTACTCAGCAAGTAGAACAGCCATTAGAAAATGAAGGCTGCTTATCTCCGAAGAAATAATAATTGCGATAGTTAATCGATGCCTGAGATTTGCAAATACTCTGTTCGCAGAATACTTGGCCAGGAAATTCTGCATTGTAAACAAGGCAGGGCTTTCTTGTTTGAGACCACTTCAAGCAAGAATAATAAAATAATAAAAACAACCCAACAACAAACACCACCAGAGTAGTTCTCAGTTTTCTTAAGAGATTTACATGTCAGCTACCTGCGTGGAAAAGCTGCTGGAAAACCTTTTCTTCCTGTTAATAAATAATGGCTGTGTTTAGGCAGGCACTGAAAATGCATTTTAATAAATCAAAAACCAAGAGCCTTTTTTGCCCTATTTGCTTTTTTATGCTTTCTGGGAAGCCTGGCTGCATGCTGTATTATCTAGATTGTGTAGAGGAAATCCATGCTCTCCTGCTGGCCTGATGTCTTCTCTGCTCGGTTCCACTTCCCGCACACCACCTGTGCTTTGGCATGGCACCCGGCACTCCTGCTCCATCTGGGATCTGACATCTGGTGTTACGCTGACACAAATGGCAGATATCAGGCTGTCCCCACAGATGTCCCTGGCATGATACAGCTCTCTGAGCAAGGTACACAATTGCACCCAGCAGCTCAGAAAAACAGGGAACAGACAAGCGGCCCTGATGTGAGTGCTCTCCAGGGAGGTACTGTGGGCTTCCCCCATCCATCCCTAACCTGGTGACATGAAAGCCAGGAAAGATGTCACCTCTTTCACCTGCAGGTGAGAACTGAGGTGATCTCACTTGCCCAAGGCCATTGAACCTGAGCAGAGTTTGTTGGTGTCAGACTATTTAAAAATTAATATATTAAGGAAATAACCCATTTTTTTAAATAGGTTACATGAAAGTTTCAAGAGATGAAGAAGGAGTCAGGAAATGGTGCTCCCTTGTGAACAGTGAGCTCCTGAGCTAGTCCTCCCAGCTTGCAGCAATCTGCATCTGCACTGCCAGCATGTACCCTGCGTGCATCAGGCTCCTTTCTGCCTTGGCTCTGGCTGAATGAGGTCCCACAAACCCCAGCCTTTATGAGGGAGCACGAGGTGCTGACCTCTTGCTGTAATGATCCCTCATTCACCGGGAGGTGGTGAAGTTTGTCATTGTGACCCTGCAGTGACATTTCTGCCCTGGTCCCCAGCCAGCGGGAGGCACTGATTTCCAGCTCACAGGCTTGTGGTTGTTGTCATACACTCTGACTTACAGGAAAAGCCTTTCCTGGGAAGGGTGAAGCTGCTTTTTGCCCTAGGGTGGTTTGCTTCATCCTACTTGGAGCTTAATGGACTCTTTGCACTTAAATGAGTTGAGCACAGTGTTCCCAGCTTACAATAAATCTATATAATCTAGGAGGAAAGCATATCTAAATTGTCCTTACTTAAAGTCAGCAGATAAGATGAACATGTAGGATCAACACTAGGCAAGATCTAGAGAAGGAAGGGAAAGTCTGGATCCAAGTGTTCAGCCAAGCTCCTCGTAGAAGCTGTCACAGCATCTCTGTACCATGTTACCCCTCAGACCTCTGTCCAGGAGTGAGGGAGCTGTCTCAGCCACAGCACAAGGTGCCAGGGGCTGGGTCAGTGCAGACAACACATCTGTCCTGGACTGCAGCAGGAGAAACCCTGTGAGCATCACTGCCATAAGCCAAGTGAGAAACTTCAGCTGAAATACACAAATGGGTTTGCACCAGAAACTTTATTCTTGGAAAATGTAATTTTGTACAATCATAGATCATTAAGGTTGGAAAAGAGCTCTAAGCCCATCTAATCCAACCACCAGCCCACCCCCAACCAAGCCCACTGACCACATCCCTCAGTGCCACATCCACATGGTTCTGCAGCACCTCCAGGAACAGTGACTCCACCACCTCCCTAGGCAGTCTATTGAGTTCCTCATTCCTGTGACTTCCTCTATCTTTCTCCTTCTCCCTCCCCCTCTCTCTCTCTTTCTCTGAGGAATGAGAACATTCATCACGATCGGAGTACTGCTATCATCCACTCACCCATCCTGGGGTATACATTGCAAAAGCTTTCCTTCCTCTTTCCATGTGAATTAATGTCCCACTTGTGATATGCTGTCATTCCCTTGAGGTAGAAGCCATACTTCTCTTAGCATTTGTAAGCTGCACAATGATTCAGAGCTACTACGGTATGAAGTCTTCTTCCATCAGAAAGCAATGTACAGGATTAGAGGTGAAAAGGGAACTAATGACATCTGATCCAATTTCCCCTGGGAAAAGGAGACACCCATTTCCATTTCATCCTTACAGACATCCCTTTCCTGGTGGTGTGTCTGTTCCTCAAGAAGGTGGGATGAATTTCAAGCTGAGAGGCTTCCAAATGAAATGGCCATGTTTTATATATCCCTGTGGATAACCAATTCAGAAGTGTCCTTACCAGAGCTAGGCAGAAGCAGAAGTGTTTGGATTTAATAGATGAAAACTAGGAGTTGAGGTCAAGGTTACAATACAGCTGAAACCATCCAGGGTAATGTGCGCCCAAAGCTCACACTACAAATCAGGGATCACTACAAAATGGCTGATGGCTTCATCTCAGCCTGATCTGAAGGAAGTAAATGTGGAAAAAAATTCACGGTGGTCTCAATGTTGAGAGGGTGAGCTCTGTCTCTAGCTCTTGTGGTTTTATAGTGTCTGCGTGTCTTACTCATCCTTCTGAGGAGCTGTGCCTGGGGACACAGAGCCTCTGGCTGGCTGACGCACACTACTTATGGAAAAGTACTCAAGGCAGAAAGGTTTGAAGTGTCGAGGGCTTTTACAGGTGTGTGTTTGTAGACTTGTAAAGTGGTTTGGGTTGGAAGGGACCTTAAAGCTCACCCAGTTCCAACCCCCTGCCTCAGGCAGGGTTGCCACTCAGTAGAGCAGGTTGCCCAGGGCAATGTGTTCTGCAAGAAGGGTAATGAAGTGGTGTGCTTTGTGTGGCACGCCTCCAAAGATGCAGAGTCTTTTCAATAAGCCCCCTTCACCTGTGGAAAGACAGACATCATGCCTATTCTTGTAGGACATTTTTGAACAGTAAGTGCCTGCATAAAAAGAGATGTCAGGCTCATGTATACTTTCTTATTATTATGGTGGTGAATGCATTTAGATGGGCTAAGAAAGGGGTTCTTATTAGAGTAGATAATGCTGTAGTTCTGAAGAAAGTGAGAAACTGCAGATGCTTAAAGGTCTCAGATTTGGGCAGTCTGGGAAATGAATGGAGCTGATCCAAGCTAGTGAATCTGCGTTTGGGCAGAGAAGAGTACAATGATATCTGACGTAAACATTACAGTCATCATATAGCATAAAACTGTAAACCTGGTGGGCCCGCACATCTGCCAATCTTGCACTCACTGCTTGCTAATTGTGATCTTTGTTAATGAGGGCTCTATGCAAAAACGTATTCAAATCTAGCTGCTAAACATGCTTTGTTGAATGTTGTGTTGTGGTTGCAAAACCATGCCAGAAGGGTAAAGGTGCTGACATACAGATTGAATGGGGCAACCTGATCTAGTGGGAGCTGTCCCTGCCCATGGCAGGGAGTTGGAACCAGGTGATCCTTAAGGTCTCTTTGAATCCAAACTGTTCTATCATTCCACGACTCTATGATTTAACTCTTGTGTCCAGGTGGTTTATTTTTTTATGGACTTCTTATTTTCTGGCTTGGTTACTTGGCAGCAGTGCCCAATGCTTTGTTTCTTGATGAGGGCCAGCACAGTCCTCAGTTTTATCCTCAAATGCAAAGCCCATGTTAGGGAGGGCAACATCTTCTTTCCTGCTGGTTTTGCAGTGCCAGCTCTTGCCTCCATCACAGGAGGAGGTGATGTGCTGTCCTTGTGTTCACAGCATTGATACAGAGAAGCTCTAAACCCAACAGAGCTTATATATATATACACATATATACATACTTTAAAAAAAAAGTTAAGGTAATTCGGGCAAAAGGTCTTTGATTTTGACCTCAGTGGATGAGGATCAAGTCATCTCGTGCAGTGCAGCCCAGGATTCACCTCTGTTGAAGGAACATTCCTGGGACTGTCACTCTCTTTTACAGTCTGCAAACACCACTGTTGCTCTGCAAACGTTGAGTTCCTCCTGTAAGTCACGCTACCACATCCTCTCTGTGTACAGTATGTCTTTAAAGATGATTGTTGTCTCCCTAGTTAAAATTTAACAGCAGGGATGAGAAAAGACCTTTGTCCTAGAGATAGTTTCAGAGGTGTTATAAGATTATCACATTGGAAATAATGAATTTAAACTCAGTTTTGAAAAAAAAATAAGGCTCCTGAGTTAGCCTACAAAGATGACATTTGAAAAATAGAGCTCTGCCATACTAATCGGTACAGACTTTGTATTAATCAGCTCATAAGCTTTTTAAATTTTATGTATTTTCATGCAAAAGATGCACACGGAGTCTTGGTTGTGTCCAACACCTCTATCATCGAATTATTAAGGTTGGAAAGACCACAAGGATTACCTAAGCCAGCCCATCTCCACCATGCTCATTAACTATGTCCCTCAGTGCCACATTCACAAGGCTCTTGAACACCTCCAGGGACGGTGACTGCACCACCTCCCTGGACAGCCTGTGCCACTGCCTCACCACTCCTTCTGAGAACAGATTTTTCCTAATACCAACCTGAATGAAGTTTGCCAACAATTCAGTGCAGTTCAAAACTGTTGGTGCCATTATCTGAACATTCAAGATCGTCCTGTTAGTCAAAATAATTAAATAAATTAAATGAATGCATAATTAAACCAAGATGACACCACAGGAATACATTTATCTGCTTTTTAAATATACCCTCCATCTGGTGAAGCTGAGTGCCCTGCCATATCCTTGTCTCTTGTGCTCTTTGCATGGGTGGGAATGGTGACATGATGGGTCAATGCGAAGATGACCCTGAAGGATGAGTAGATGGATTGGCTGGCAGGATAAGGTGAAGCAGGTGAGATTAGTGGACTTTTGGGTGGTGGAGGTCCCTGGGTGCAGCCAGGGAGGTGAAGTTCATGCTGGCCTCTGCTGGCTCTGGACAGCCCTGACCTTCCTCAAGGAGAGCAGCATGTCCTCTGCCAGCAAGGGTGCAGGATGAAGCCCTGCCACCAGGGCCTGCCCTTGGCAATGTACACAGTAGCCAGCGTGACTGGGAGGATCAAAGTCTCAGGGGGAAACAAAAGTACAGCGTGGAAGGAATAAAATTGTCATTTACAACGCGCACATCGCCCCCGTGAACTTTCTGAGGTACATGATGTTTTAGACTTGTTATCCTATAACCTTTAGAGACTTATTTCCTCAGCTCTTCCCTGAAGAGATAAGTGGCCACATCCCTGCAGCCTGGGGGTGGGGTAGGGTGGGATCTGCTCATCAAACGGGAACGTCTCTTATCCCTGTTGCTCTTCTTTCCCAAAGTTGTGAGGAGACCAGCAGAGGATTCTTTCCCCACTCCCAACCTTCCCAAACTCTCACGTGCCCTTTTCTGGACTGTTCAGACCTCTTCAGATGGGCTGGCCCCTACACAACTGCATCTGCTAGGGGTGATTTCAGCCTCCAGTGCCATCCTCTATGGCCCCACACACAAAGGTCTGATGGGACAGCTTTGGTGTGGCACTGAGGGACATGGTTAGTGGGCATGGTGGTGTTAGGCTGATGGTTGGACTGGATGATCTTAGGGGTCTTTCCCAACCAAAATAATTCTTTGATTCTAATGTGAAGCAAAGCACTAGCTGCAGCAGTACCAAAGTGCTGCCACCTCCATATGTGGATATGGAAAGCAGACTGAGCACTGCAGAGCCAAATGGAAAAGCTTGAAAAATACCCATCCAGCATACACAAAAAGATGAAGCTCCCCTTCAACAACCACCCAACAGCAGCTCCCTGAGACGAGGCTGGAAGGAGCAAACCACTCTCAAAACCAATGCCCCGTTGGTGTCACCTTCACCTTGCCAGCTGTTTGCAGCTGTATCAAAGCCGTTGCAGTGTCACCAAGGGTAGTGGTGGCTCAAGGGCCAGTGGTCAGAGACCAGTGCATCCATCACTAGTACAGTGCCCACATCATGCTCTTCTTCATGAAGAGATGCTGTGCCAGAAATGAGCCACAGGCACCCAGACACTAAACCTGGATGAAAGGGGAACCAGTTTTAAACTAAAAGAGAGAAGGTTTACATTAGATATCAGGAAAAAATGCCTTGCCCAGAGGGCAGTGAAGCGCTGTCACAGCTGCCCAGAGAAGCTGTGGTGCCCCATCCCTGGAGGTGCTCAAGGCCAGGTTGGATGGGGCACTGGGCAGCCTGAGCTGGTGGGGGACAGCCCTGCCCACAGCAGGGGTGGCAGGGGCTGTGAGGTCTCTTCCTGTGTAAACCATTCTGGGATTCCATGACAATGAAATGAGGCTAAGAAATTATAAGGAGATGCTATGTCCCCGTAGTAAGCTTCCTTTAAGTGGAAATGGTAGAAGGCATGGCTCGGAGGCACAGGTTTGATGAAGATTTATACATTTTCGTGCTGTTTTTCTTGTTGTGTTTTCTAGCCTGGAGTGTATCCCAGCTATCCAGAGCCCAGCACTGCACCAGGGCTGTTCCTGTGGAAAGAAACTGAACTGTTCCAGGCTCCTGTCGCCACCAAACCCTCAGGGACAGGTCTCCGCCATGTCCATCAGCCAGGCAGTAAGTGTGTTTCCACACAAGCTGGAAAACAGAGATTTTTCCTCTGAGGTATCATAGCCAGCATTGGCTGTGACAAGGCTACTTAAGCTTTCCAAGTCCTCCTGGTTCTACGTTTGTCTTGCAACAGAGCCAAGAGCGGTATTATAAAAAAGTCTACAGATAGCAATTCTGAACGTGAGCGTGTGCCTGAGCACACCTGCAGCCCTTGATTATGTGCCAGAGAAGTCAGAAGGCTTTTTTTTTTTTTGGTGTGCATGAGGTGGTGAGAGGTGTGACTTTTCTTTACCAATGGGACAGCTCTTAGCACAACAGGGTGATGAAGAATGAGGTTCTTGGCTTGTTGGTTACAGCTTCTCTGTTTATGAGAATGTCCAGTAAGTTTTCTGGCCAGGAGTTTCTATGAAGTCATGTTTTCTGGAAATAGCAGCTCTGGGCTGTGTCACTGAGGAGTAGTTTGCAGTGAGCACCATGAGGTGCTGCACAGAAAGCAGAGGAAAGCCTTGGCTTGGCGACCTGCTCCAGGTGGATTTGAATCCAGTGGAAGAGCAAGGCTTACTATGAAGACCAGTGAAATCATAGAATCCTAGAATCATTAAGCTTGGAAAAGACCTCTAAGATCATCTAGTCCAGTCATCAAACCACCACCCCCATGCCCACACTTAGAATCATAGAATCGTAGAATCCTTAAGGTTGGAAAAGACCTCTAAGGTCATCAGCTCCAACTCATCACCACCTTGCCCATTAAACCATGTCCCTCAAATGTCCCCATCACATCCCCATCTGTTCCTTGGGTGTGGTGAAGCCAGACACGGTCTCATGCACTATTGTGGCATCCAGGCACATTTTAGGAGGCCCACAGGGAAACTGAGGAAATGGCAGTGTGGGAATGTGGTAAATACAGGGAGATCTGGCTTTAGCAGGGTGGGTGTGATGACAACTGTATTTGCTGCCTTGCAGAAACCTTCACAACGGGACAGAGCAATATGAGAGGAAGATAAGAAGCATGCGTGCTTTTGATACCACAAACCAAGCACAAAGATAAGACTTGTTCTGTCTTTGGAGCTTCCCAAGTGAGGGGGGAGCTTGCAGCAAGGGCCACTGTTGAGGCGGGAGGATTTAATGCTGCTTGACAGGGCTTCCCCAATGGGCTCACGCTGCGCACCAATGCTCTGTTCGCTCCCATATGGAACAGATGCTGTTGTTATTGCTGCTCAGAGGCAGCACTGAGATTAGCAGTTATGTACAGATATTTCTCTGGCATTACATAACCCATGTATTTAACACACACTAAATTTTCATTGCAAATTGGCTGCCGTGGGGACACTCACATTTATAAAAAGCCATTTCCTTCCTGAGACGTGTAGTTACACTGTAGCCGTGGTTTGAACTGATTATGAAAGCCCTACTTGAGAATAAAGTGCATGTGGGACTGTGGGATCTCATCATTTAAAAAAAATTAGAAGTCCCAGGGCTCATCATTAGTTTTTCAAGTTAAGCAGCATGGAACAGCTACAAACTGTTTCACGTTCACCTCTGAGCAGCAATGTAACGCTGTACGCAGTACGATGCTGAAAAGATGTGTGCAGTGGATCACATAAAGTTCTCCACCACGCGTCAGCTGTAGAGTAGAACAATAACTGAGATATAATATTCACTCTCAGTCAGTGAATTAGGGAGAGAAAAGATTAAAACACGCTTCAGACATCTGTCTGGCTGTCTCAGGAAACTTCATTTTCATGCTAAGTGTAGTTTTAGAATGTCACCCTGAAAATGTGTGACATTTTAATAGGCTGATTGCCAAGATTCACAAATCTGTTCATTTGAGTATGAATCACAGCATCAAATATTTTGGAAGACGTAAAAGAAACTAGAATTATGAGAGAACGCCTTACACTCCCCTTGGTTAAACTTACGTTGGGAAGACTCTATAGTTTTATTTTCTCTCCAGAAATCTACTATTACAAAGGAAAAGGAGATTAAAGAATGTTGTGACATTCCTGTATGTACCAGTAGCTGGTCCTGATTGCGTAGGTTCTTTTTCACAACTGTCTCTAAACAGCAGCCTGGTTGTTCCCTTCTTCCAGTAAGCCACACCACATATTGCAGCATCATGACAGTCATTAGCTTCACCACATTTCTGTAGAACTTCCAATAAGATCAGTGAGATTGCACCAGCATCTCCCTATCCTCTCTCCACAGTAAATGCTCTTCAGGTTGCTCTGGCAAATAGCAGAGCCAAAACAAGCAGCAAGAATCATCCATTACAAAAATTCCATGCACTTCAATTAGGGAAAGCTCTGGAGCTTGCACTGTGCAATTAGCTACTGTATGCCAGGGTCCCCAGTGAGGCACATGGGAGTTAAGCACATGCATAAATCCCTGCTGGATTAGGGTTTATGGTTTGGAGCAAATCCTCCGACTGAAACAAAACTTCCTATCAGGATCTAGCCCTTAAACAATTTTAATGGGAGGAGGGTGCAGTCGTGCTCCTACAGAAGGTTTTCTCATCTAATATAACTAGCTCAGTGCAGGACTTGGCATGTCCTGAGCAATTGTTTATAGCTCCTGTGCAGCACATCTGCTTTGGGAGCTGATTTGTGACGGAAATCCGCTCAAGTAGAGATGGTAAATTTGATTTATTTGCGAAAAAGAAGTGAAGAATTCCACAGCAAAACAATCTGGGTCACAATGTACTCTGGATTACAGGATTTAGTGCAGAAGAAAAGGCCCAGACCACACAACTCTGATCCAGCTCCCAAGCACCACAAGTTCTGAGGTTAATCAAAACTAGGGCTTAGTTCATTCGTTTGTGAGGATATCTGTGTAGCTTGGAGCTGACCCCACACTCAGATCTTCCCATCTCCCTGGGGCTCCCCTAGGAGTGTGCAAATGCAGGGGTCAAGTCCTGCTTCTGTTTGCAGCAGAAAGCCCAAAGGTACACGCACAAATAGCTGGTAAAGGAGCCAGGCGGGCAGAGGCATTGGTAGAGAGAGCTGGCTGTGGGTCCCCATGGGCCTGAGGAGGTGTGCGAGGAATAGGCCGTGCCAGGAACCAGGCATGTGGCTCAGCACCATGGCAGCCATGCTGTGTGAGGAGAAGGCCTCGTGTATATAGGGCAGCCCTTCCCCGCTGCAAGAAGGCAGGAGTGGACGGGTGGCCTGGTGTGTGTGGGCTTACCTGTCATGGCTGGTGGGAAGGGGATTTGCATGATGAGGCAGTGCACTGGAGCCCACAGTGGCATCTGGGCTCCTGCCTCTACGAAGACATTGCTGGAAGTGTTGCCCTTGTGATGTGATTGTAAGACCAGAAACATTACTAAAGCCTCTTCTCTTCAGGAGAGCAGACCCTCCCCTCTCCTGTACAGCCCCTCATCTTGTATTCATTATGAAAGCACTTGTCTGGCAGCAGAGGTGGTTCCTACCTGAGCGTATAACACAAAAGAAAACAAGTACGACTATGACACCCCTTTCTGTAGAAGAATATATTATTTAGCAGATCAGTTTAAAAGTAAAAAAAAAAAAAAATAAAAATCTGTACATCTTGAAGGTTCTTCTTGATGCTGTTACTTTTTGCATTCCATTCATGAGGATAAAAACCTGCACAGTGGTGCTGCGTGGTGCTCCCCTTTGCTTGTGCCAAAGGACCCCTGACACTGCTGGGCACAAAGCAAACCTGTAAGTCCATGAAGGCTTTTTCTGACTTCTTCTAGTGTAGAAAAGAAAACTGCATCCACTATACTGGGCTTCTGAATGTACTGTGAACACTATAAAATTCATAGGATAATACAGAGAAATGTGTCATTAGGGCCTACCTGGCAAACAAAAATATCTGCCAGGCCCCTGTCATTACATAAGCATCTGTTAAGCTGTGCTTTAATAGCATACTGCAGTACAGGTATGTGCAGGATCTTGACTAAAACAAGTTTTCATTTGTTTTGGACACCAGTGGTTTGCTTTACAGAAACGGCTCCTTAGCTCAGCTCCACTTTGTCCCTGGAGACAGCAGTTCCCAGTGCTGGCCAAAGAGGCAAACCCAGTGGGGAAGGAGCTGTGCCATGGCCTGCTTGGTACCATCTGGAAAGGGCATCCATCTTGGTGTCCATCTTGGCCACCTCACCCCAAGTGTCGTTCCTGCTGGATTCCGCCACATCCGTTTGGCAAATGCAGTGTTTCTCAAAAAGAAAATAACCATAGGGGCAACGTTTTGCTCAAAGTCTTTTTCTTCTCACTTTTCGGTAGTGCCAGTGGTCAGGCTGTCACTTTTCTTCTTCTGCAGCTGCAATGAAGAGCAAAACAATATTAGCACCACAGACTCATACAGTGCAGCTTTCCACTGCCGCTGAGACTCCAGCACCCAGCTCCCTACAATTTGCTGTATAGGAGGCCCTGTTTCACCTCAACAGCCCTGAAGTTAGGTCTGGAGGAAACAGAACTCACTGTTTCTCATCATCTCTCCTGTTAGACTCTAGGGCTATTCGCTGACTCCTATTGTTTCAGGTGATTTCTGAATTCAGGCAGCTCTTATTTTTCTAAGGCCTCTTGCACCAACACACTGTTAATTATAGCTCCATCAGTTTGTATAAACTTTCTGCTCAGACAGTTTCTGTAAACCAGAAGTAAAATTTCAGCTTGGCTTGAAAGATGAAGAGGTCATGGAAAATCTTGCCCTTATCTTGTGTTCTTCTTCGCTCCTTTGAGCTCATAAAAGATTTTCTACTCCTTTATCACTCAGTGACCTCAAAACATACATTATCTGATTAACCAGCCTTAGTATTTGTGCTGCTGAGAAGGTTTTCCTCCAAACAACTTGGAAGGAGGTGAGATCTACAGTCAAAAGCCACCATTCCCCTCATCCATCCAGGGACAACCACGTGAATGAACCTTCATTTCCCATATAACAAGGAATATCAGCACAACTAGTGCTCTGGGGCACTTGCCAATTTATTTTAATGACACAGTGATAGAGAGAGTTCTGTCTACATTATGAATCTGTTCATGTCAGAGAAAACTCCAGAGTGCAGTGCCGTTTAGAAAGACATTTTTTGCTTGTCTCAGCAGGGGAATGAAGCACTGGAAGAGGCATGCAAGGAAGGTGTATCTTCCCACAAAAGAAGACTGTGCCTCAGTGGTGCAGTTTCTTGAACTGCACAGGCCCTGAATGCCTTGCTGTTACCTAGCCTAGGCCAGCTCCTTCCAGGGAAAGGCAGCTCCGTCCTGGAAGAGAAGCTTGCTGCTGCTCTCCCCGGGCCATTATCCCTGGGGCTGGCCTTCAGATGTCCCTCCTGCTGGCATCTCCCTCCCCATGGCTGAGCTGGGGTGGCTGGAGGATGCCTGTGTGCACACCAACAGTTTGTGACACCCACCTGCCTCCAGCTCGGTGTGATGAATATGGTTCTCATTGTTATGAGGATGCCATAAGCATTCCTACTACTTCAGAATTAAATGGTTATTAAATTGCAATGTTTAACTTACTAAATCATACCATTTGCTTTATCAAAGAGATATTTAGAGCTCACCTCTTTCATAGCATCGTCTATCTGTTTTAACTCCTCATAGCGGTCTCTGGACTCCCAAAGGGGCTGAAGCATCATCTCCTCCACTTCAGGGAATAGCTAGATGAAAACAAGAGAGAGAAGTGCAACATTTCTTTTTGTATTCATAAACCTGCACCTGCTAGCAACAGACTAAAGGTAGGCTGTGAAGTGAATATCCCCACAGCTATTTGCACACTGGTCAGAGCCAGTGTTGAAGCTCCGCAAGCTCCCAGGTCTGCTTCTGGCCTTGGCTGACCCACCTTTGTTACTGTCTCAAACATGGGGATGAGGACAAACTTCAGGAAGCCGATCTGCGCGGTTGGCTTGGTCACTTTATCACGGTCCATGAAAGGCGCCACTGGAAGACCCTCTGATTTTTCCCGATCACTCTGGAACAAATTCAGAGTTAAGAAACTTTAATCTTGGCTAGAAGCCAAGAGAGCTGTGTACCAAGGAGTCCGCTAGCTAAAGGGCAGCATTTTTCAGATGCAGATCTCAGCAATGTCTGAAGATAACGTGAAATAGCAATATTCTTCCCTCAGGCCAATACATCCTGCCTTGTTGGGAGCAAGCCTCTGAATAAAGAGAACTCTGATTAACTACATCTGTGCTGCACCAGCACGAAATCCTTCATCTCCAGGCTTACAGGGCAATGAGGCTACCTGGTCCCTTTGGATACCCATAGGACTTCTGGGGTAAAATTGTTCTGAGCGTTCAGAAAGGCGATAGTGGCTTTCAGCACAGTCAAAGAGAGGGAATGTCTTTGACTTCCTCATTCTACAGACAGTGATTCTTTTCAGGTATTCAACCAGAAATTACATGACCTTCTTTAATAATGATTAAAACAAGTTCTGGCTAGCTTGTTCAATGGAGGATAGATCTACTGACTGAAATGAGTTTACTAAGCTACCTACTTGGCTGCATAACTCACTGTTCCTATGTGGATTCATGGGCGAGGTCACAGACTGTGCATGCAAAATGATCCTGTTGTAGACTTTCTCTCACCTATTGGGTCTGTGGGCACACAGTGTTTTCATTGGGTGACTAAAACAGTAAGTTACACAGATACTGTAATTTTGACTAAAAAGGTGCAGATGCAGTGAGCTAGAAGTGTTCCTGACACATCATTCAAGGCATTTATCTCTTGTGAGATGCTGTGTTCAGCTGGGAATCTGGTGAGGAACAAGGGTTTGGGGAGCTTAAATCTGACCTTTCACACCTCAGCAAGTCTTCTGCTTTCTCATTAGAAAATGCTCACACATAAGAAAAATAATCTGAACTAGTTCTCTTGTAAGACTTGATATCATTCACTCGACAGTTTTCTCCTGCCACTGCTCTTGCCCTTTTGGCTCAAAAAACATTTGTATGTCGAACAACCTTGAAAGGCTGCTAGAACAAGCTGTCTGCTAGCATTAGAATTTCTTGGTTGCTATTGTCTTGCCTCTATGAATTACAGTCAATTGCATTCACTTGCATTCTGAACAGCTTCTATTGCTGAAGTGCTTCCCTGTCTTTCCATAAATGAATCCTTTTTGTCCTACAGATAACCTGGCCTATCAGGCAGCAGAACTCTCATGGCTCAGGTGGGATACAGCCACAGCAGCTGGTTGTGCAAGTGTGTTGCTCCTTCATTCTTACCTGCATAAAATATTCCTCTAGCAAGCAGTCTACCCAGGGCTCAGCAACTTCCATTGGGCGGACTTCATTGGAGATATCACAGCATTTTATCAATATCATCTTCAGCTGAAAGAGGATAATACTTTAATACTGCAGTTTTCATGCCAGCTCTATTTCTTCTAGATAGAACACTTGTCTTCATAACACGGTGAGGGGAAATGCTCTCAAACAGAAAGGACAGCTTTAGGATTAAATGAGGGGTCTTAAATGGATTATATTCCACTCTACCAGTTACCCTGTGTGAATTACTTATCTATATCTGCTCTCTGCCTCAGTTTTTTTGCCTATAGCATTGGGATGAACCCCAGTGGGATATGTGCTTCTCGCTGTGCGAAGAGGATCAACCCCAAAAGACCATGTACTCTTTGTGGAACAGCATTCAGAGGCCATGGAGAATGTCTTCCCTGGATGTTAAAGGCTCCAGGATTTTTAAAGCTGGAGTAATCTATTTTCTGTAGAGAAATTCCAAATTTTAAAGATTTTTGGTGGAGTAGAAAATTTGTTTTTAACAGTGTATTTTGAATCTTGATTTTTAAACAAATGAACACTCATCTACAAGGTTTCACACTATGAACAGAAAAATGATAATCCACAAAATCTCCTTACGCAGGTCATGTGTTCTTCATTTGAGTAATCAAAATTTTCCATTTTTTCCTTGAAAGAGTCCAGTATTTCCGCATGTCTCGCCATGTCGGTAGCCAGAATTAATGTAATTATTCCCTAGCAGAGAAAACATATTAATACATCAATCTGACATTCTTTGTAAAGTCTATTATTGCAGAGAAAAATAGAGGCTTACACACAGAAACCCTCAGATGTATCACAATGTTAACACTGATCAGACTTGAAACCACCAGGGAAACGGGAAAAACGTTACAAAAAGTATATGAAAATGTCTGTAACTGGTGTGATATTCCAAAGCCATTGAGATTTTTCCTTTCTGATTGACTAATTGTGGAAACAAACTCTACAAAGGGATGTTAAAAGCCACCTTCTATTCACCAAGATCCACTTTTGGCCCCTTGCAAAGCAATATACACTTTGCTACTGAATCTTACAGGTCAACACAGAAGAGAGAAAAGCCAGTAGATGTGGATGTCTTCTGTGCTCATCCTCCTTGGTTGAAGGGCTTTGAAATATCCAGCTGCAACCAATATGGTAAAGCTTCATATGCTCCTGACAGACATGACTTAAAATGGGAAAATATGTGGTTAATTTAAAATTGAAGATTTTTATGCAGATTAGACCATTTGGGGCTCATGCCTGCTTCTCATGCAATGGCAGAATTCAGTGGCTCCCAATGGACCAGTATGTGAGCCCTTACACTGATCTACTATTTCAGTTGGTGTGCAAGGAAGTTGTCACGTAGAAACTAAAAATAAATGTTGGTCCTTACTGCTCTAATGGGAATTCTAGCACTGTTCCTGGTCTCAGGAGTAACCATGATGACTCTCGGTCCACCAGAGCCTCTTCCAACAGTAGAAGTGCTCTTTTATTGCACATCTTTTCCTATTTAGAAGACCCACATTTAAAACTAATGCAAAGTGCTCTTAAAGCATAAACTTCTGGCATGAGAGCATAATCCCAGTCAGAGCTAATTGGGTCCTTCAAAAAATGTCATAGTCTTTAATAGTCAGAATGTGCTCATTATTTCTCAGCAAGACATTCCAGGGAGTGCTCCTACGGAAATTTTCCAAGAATCCCTTTTGGATCCTCCCAGTGTGAGGGGCTTTTTCAGTCCTGCCCTCTGGGGACTGATGCAGCACCACAGCCTTCCTTGCTGTGCATATACTGCATTTCCAGGAACAGTCTGTATGGCACAGATGGGACCAGCATTCATACCTGTCTTATCTGTTTGAATTGGTCCTGGTCGACATTGGAGAAAATGTTGTATTCTGGCTGGGAAATGATCTGGAAAGCCACAGCACAGTGATGGTTCTCCAGTGGGGAGATGTCATTGTAGCGTACAGCCAGCTCCGTTCGTGCATTTATCTGATAGCTGATATAAAGAAAAACAATGAGAGCTCCTGCAGACGCACACCAGCTGCTTCCTTTTATTTACATTCTTCTGAATACTTATTCAATTAGCTGCAGTTTGCTTTTTATTGCTAATGCTAAATCAGATTTTTAGAGAAGATGGATATTACTTTAACATCGTCTCAGGCGCTCTTCCCCTCCATTTATTTATTTATTTATTTATTTTATTCCACCAAGTCTCTGTAGCTTAACATGACATCAAGCAAACACAGAAGGAACCTGGCTTCATCCAACCCCTGCTGATGGTGATGGACAGATTCTCACTGATCTCAGTCAACTGAGTTCTGCCCTTATTTAATGAGTGTCTGCAAATGTATTAGATTATCACATTTTGTTTTTCATACATGCATGCACACAAAGGTGACCGCGTGTCAACAAATCTATTTTCCAATATGATAATAAATAGAATAATACACATTTCATCATTTATAATTGCAAAATAATGTGCAAGTCAAATATCCCTTAGCAAAAAAATATTGTGCAAATATTCCATCTCGCTTAGCAGAACTATACCCATTTCTGCACTCATTCTCTCATCTCTGAAATATTTACCTTGTTTTCTCAGGCGCTGGGGGAAGAGCTGAGGCAGAAATCTGAAAAAGCCTTTTCTTTTCAGAGCCAAGGCCAGCTGGCAGGCCCAACCCAACCTGAGCTTTCCTGCCTTGGCCCATGTATGAGTGAGCAGCAGGGCCTTGGGGAAAGGCCATTGCCAGCTCAAGCTGTGAGAAGGAAAACCTGATCCACCAAAAATGGCTGGCCTTACCTTCCCAACAGAGCCCAAGGCAAGCACGAGCAGACTTACGTGTTGTTATAGCCTGGATGGTCCAAGTCGTGGCACACTGCTGCGGTCATGAGAATCAAGATGTCAATTTGGGAAAATTTTTCCTGCAAAATAAATACATTAATGTAGTATTGTGATTTCTACTAAGTCTGCCCCCAGAAATGGAAAAAATTGAAAAAACACCCACATTTACATTTCAGGGAGAGGCAAACGGAGCAAAATGAAGTATTTTTCTGTATGTCAATTTACTTCAGTGAAGAAAGAGAATTCCGCCTTCCCTTCCAGCAGAAATGACTCAGATTTGCCTTTGTTGTATTAAATAGCAGCAGCACGGAGAAGCCAATTTTCTCAAAATTTATTTCAGAGATCATATAAGAGCACTGAGATAGCACCACTGTCCCTTACAAGTCATTTGAGCTTCGTGATAAGTTAAGGCAGGGCTGAGGCATAGCTGCCATGACATTCTGTATTAACTAAATCCACGATCAGAGTGAGAAAAACTAATACAGTGTCTCCACGGCTTCTGAATAGGATGAACTTCCATTCAGATAAGTTTTTCTCCGTACTCTTCCTGGCAAGAAAAGCCAGAAACTGAGATGTATAGCTATGGAGAAAAAAAAAAAAAAAAAAAAAAAAAAAAAAAAGGGGTGATTTTTAACTGAATCAGATCTGGTTTGCACAGAAATACACATACCTGAAGACTGCAGAGTGAGATCATGCTGTACATCATCTGGGTCACGCAAAAGCAGTGCCGGAAATTGTGGAAGGGGTTGTTTCTGTAGTTGTCATGAATGCAAAGCTGCGGGGAAAGGGAGCAGCGTGGTCATATAGGAGAGCTCTTTCTTTGTGAAAATGTATATATGTGTGCTTTCTGCCCTTCCTGGAAACACCCTGTGTCCACACAGAGCCCTGCAGAACCCAGCACCCTTCTCTGCTAGGACAGGGTGACATCTCAAAGGGTCTGATTTTGGGGAAGGATGAGAGATTGCTGCCTTCCAGGTCTGCTGGCAGGTGAAGCCTGCAAGAGGAGCAACCCAGGCTGGAGACAGGGCTCTGTTCTGTCATCCTGAATTGGCATTTCAAACTGCACAGTGGGTAAACAGCAAAGCTGGAGTGTGCAGAGAGCTCAAAGTAAACCCCCCAGAACCCTTCTTGCTTAATGCATCCTTCCAAAGGATAAATTTCCTATAAGAGTCCTCAAGCCTCATCAGGATCAAGCCCTTCAACTGGGGACATGCCTTCTAGAAGGCCCCAAGGCTCTGGGTGAAGCCAAGAGACCTAAGCATTTTCAGTGTTCGTTAAATGTTTGAGGGCTTCACTGCAAAAGCTCTTTTGCAATATGGACTTCAGAAATGTGTCATTATTTTACATTAATAACTCACAGAATCACAGAATAGTTCATGTTGGAAAAGACCACTAAGATCACCTAGTCCAACCATTAGCCCACTCCCACCATGCCCACTGCCCGTGTCCCTCAGTGCCACATCCACACGGCTCTTGAACACCTCCAGGGAAGGTGACCCCACCACTTCCCTGGGCAGCCTGTGCCACTGCCACACCACTCCTTCTGAGAAGAAATGTTTCCTAGTATCCAACCATGCCATGCAATGACTGGCAGCCAGGCTTGCGAGTGGTGGGTGGCATCTCACAGCCACCGCATGGACATGTGGCTGTGCCCAGGCACTGTACAGCATGGAGGGACGTGATGTATACACTACAGCAGAGCTCTGCACATCCCCGGGGAGTCCTGAATCAGAGCACTGTAGTAACCGGGCGGCATTAGTCATCCTTCCCTCTGCTTCCTGGAACATTTCCATAGCCAGTGGATGTAGCGGTAGGAAAGCAAGCGTATGCAGGAGGTGGCTTTTTCTCACCCACTTAAGTTCAAGCTGGTGCCCACGCTATGCCTGGGGAGGTGACATAGTGGAAGAAGAGTCCTTTGGGTTTTTTAATCAGCTTTCTGTAAAACTGGTGTTTGAGAGAGGAATCCTCACCCTGCCGTAGTTTTGTGCAAAATACATAAAAAGCTCCTCTCATTGTTCTCAAAAGCTAGCACTAACAAATGACTCGGAGATGCAGGCTAACTAACAGGAAGCTGCCTGCTGTAGTGCTGGTGGGTAGCATGTTGATGTGTGTTGACATATCACCTTGTTTCCTGTGTTTTCAGGCTGTGAGACGGGAGGAGGAAATTTTCTGTTTTATCTGCTCTGTGTTAGCCTTGATTACATTGGGTTTCATCCTACCCCTTTTGTTCATCTGCTCTTTAAGTCCTGCACTACTAAGCTTTTCATCTGCCTTCTTTGGGGAGAGATTTCCCCAGTCTTGATCATTTTTTCTCTCCCAATTAATGTAGTCATAGTGTTCTTCTATAATGGCTTAACCAGTCCTACATATACGCTCCAACCTTATTCCTTGTCTGGAGACCTGCTCACGTCGGTCCATTTATCTCTTATTCCAGTCTCTAATCACTCTAATGCCTTGTTGGCATCAGCCCAAAGCAGCACCCCAAGCAGGGACAACCTCTGCCCTGTGCATGCTGCTGCTCTTGCTGTTGAAATGAGGCTTTGTGTTTCCTAGCCACTTTCTGATTGGAATTTGTTAAGCCCTTTCCGGAGGTAATCATTCAAAGCAGTCTTCTCCATTCTGTGAATACTCTTCAAGTAGTTAGGAGAGACTGTCGAGACATAATTCTTCTTTACCAGAACCATATGAAACATCCATATAATGAACATGTTGTTTTTAATTCTTATTTAGATCAGCTTGCTGACTGGAGGAGTAAGTTTTACTAACTGTAGTTCGGAGTGTCATCAGATCCTTCTTAAATAATTTGGCAGAACATTTATTGTTCCTCGTCCTCTAGGAACACAATGGGTTTTTCTGAGAAAGCCAATGTAATCTTAAGCTTTTTAGTAATTTTTTTTTCTTGTGCTCCTCCTTGGATCCTATACCACTGATATTTTAATGCTCCAGTGCCTCTTCAGACATCTTAGTTTTGGTATGCTCTTGCCCTTTTCATGTCTTGTCTCTCTCCCACATTCTCAACATTAAAGACTAAGGAAGTTATTTAGCTTCTCAGCAATTCCTTTTCCATCCTGTCTTGCTCTTTTACTCTTTGTGATTTAACACATCAAATCACAGAAACACAGAATCATAGGGGTTGGAAGAGTCCTCTGGAGATCAGGAATCCAACCCACTGTTAAAGCAAGTTCCCTAAAGCAGGTCACAAAGGAAAGTATCTGTGTGGGTTTTGAATATCTCCAGAGAAGGTGACTCTACAACCCCTCCAGGCAGCCTGTGCCAGTGCTCTGTTACCCTCACAATAAAGTTGTTCTTTCTCATTTTTGCATGGAATTTCATGTGTTCCATTCTGTGCCCATTTCCCCTTGACCTGTCACCGAGTGTCACTGAAGAGAGCCTGGCCACATCCACTGGATTCCCACTCTTTAGATATCTAGAAACTGGGGATTTTGGCCATATCTGAACTTCCATTTGGTACAAAGAGCATTCACTGAAATGAACTGCCCTCTGCAATAGAAAGCTCAGCAAACCAATGCAAGGCAGTTAAAAAACTGTCATTAGGAATTGTGATCTGTGATCACAAGAATGCAAACATTTGCTGAAGGACTTAAATTTTAAGAATTTGTATAGTTTACTGCTTTCAGTGGGATAACTTGTGTGAGCCAAATGAATTCCTTGCCTCAGGGAATGCCTTGTACTACAAAATTAGCAAACAAAATACTGCAAACATCAGTAATTTGAAACACTTACCAACCACCTCTTTAACGTGATAGGATTGATGTTGAAGTCTTTGACCAGCCCAAGATCATGGTACATATGCTCCAAGCAACTCAGCATCTGCAGCCAAACAGAGAGGTTATTGGCATGGTAAATGTCAGTTGGGTTTATGATATGTTGCAAAGTGAATTTCCTCCTTGTAGACACTCAGTAATTGCAGGGCCCTCTTGTCAAGATGAAAGAAAGATGTTTGAAGATTGCATGATTAAAGACAGTGCAAGAGGGGAGGCAGAGAGGCACTGAGAGCTTTCTGAAGTAGACAGATTGCTGTGGACTTCATAGGTTTTGTGCTAGGGTTTGAGTCATAGCCCCTCTCTTCAGTAATGGTGATTCATGTGACTCACAGCAATTCCTTCTCATGAAAAAGTATAGCCATTTTTCTAATTCAGGATGGATATGGTCTTGTTCTAGTGCTCATTTAAATCAGTGATGGAAATGGCTGAGGTTCTAGTTATATAGAAAATGACAGCAGCAAGCAAGGTATCTTTGAAGAAATGTGTCTACATCTTCTCTCCCTGGGAATTTTTGTGTTCTATAATCAACTATTTTAACACAGATTTCCTTTTCAAAAGAAGACCTCTGGTTTCAACGCTACAAAGCTGGAGGTTTGTAGCACCCTAAGCTCTAGCTGGGACTCCCAGCAGCTGTGATGCACAGGTAGGCTGCTCCTCTGAGAGCATCTGCTCTGCAGCAGGAAGGGGGAGGCAGGCACTGCTGCTCCTGGTTCATCTCAGGGTTGAAAAATATTGCAAATGAAGGGTAGCAATAATTAGGTATCTGGGAGCACAGCAGCTGCCACCCACTAGAAATGAACAGATTACTGGGAGCTCAGGAGTGCATTTTATTTATATTTCCATCTCTGAAGGCAAAATCTACAGTGGGTAAAATGCATTCACTATATTAGCCTGTTCTCTGTTCTCAGACTATGGTTCTCAGACTGTGGACTGATCCAGGAATTTTAATGTGTTGAGTGTAATGTCACAAATGTGGCCTTGGAGATATCTTCAGTTAGGCTCCAGTTATTGGGTCTCTTTCAAACTCTCCAGAAAAAGAAAAGTTTTCTTCTATTGAATTTTTATGCTTACCCAGGGAATACGCAGAGTTCATGCAGTACCAAGAGGGCTGGCTTTGAGTCATTCAAACAGAAAGAAAAAGATTTTCTTACAAGACTAGAAGCCACACCACGTGGCCAGGATTCTGCTGTAGAGCACCTTGACTTGTTCCTAGCCCATCTGAACCATAGAAATTAGGGTTTGCAGCCTGCCTGCTCCACGTGGAGCACATGGACAGATGCGCACTGCTAAATAAGCATTGACAGAATTGAAATATTTTCTGTAAACATAAACCAGAGCTGAAAGACTGAGACAAACCCATATGGTGCTCCGCTCCCATGCTTGCACAGCATATTATTACAGAGCAGCAGGCCTCCTCGCAGAGCGTGCCTGATCTCCTCACCCTCCTGTTAGCCTCCTTCACGCCACCAGATAGTGTTTCCTAGTACTTTGAACGAGTTACTGTGCTAAAACTCTATGTCTCAGCACACAAGAATCCGTAGATAATGGTTTTTGTCTGTGGTTTGTCCCTATTCTTTCTTAATAGCCAAAGCAATGAGCCAAAATGCTATGGTCCACCTGGCAGGTCATAATTCTGTCTTGCTTTAAAGAATTGACAGCCATTCAAAATCCGGAGGCGAGCCATTCTGTATGGCTGTGGTATGGAAAAAAGGGATGGGGAAGTAAGTAGCGAACACCAGCCTTGGCTTGGCACAGACCTTGGTCTGCCAGCCTCTGCCAGGGGGACTGACCCAAAGGTACCAGAGTCCTTCTATTCTCCCATCAGTCAGAGGAAACATTCTGCCGGAAATAGGCTGCTCCTGTAGGAGGAGCGTGGGGTGTTTTTCCTTGTCACGTTACGATAGAGTCAGAATGACTCTTGTATGTTTCTTATTGAGACAGTAATTAAGGTAATTGCAGCTGGAGATGCTTCTAGAACCACCCAGCAACAGCAATAAGAAAAATAAGAAGATAAATCAGTAAGTAAGGACTGATAGTTCATGCAGCCTCTTCACAATGCACCGCAGAAAAACCATTTCCTAAAAGGACGTGAATCAACGCATGCACCTCTGCCTGCCTTCATACAGCAGCACGCAGCTCCGCTGATTTAAGCAAAGTTAGTGCTGGTGCCCTGAAGCATGTGCTTTGCTAGGGATCGAACTGTTCAGACCAAACAGCACAGGAGAGCTCCTGAGGCAGCAATGATTGCGCAGTGGTCACTGTGGGACATGACTAGGAAGAGATTAAAGAAGAAATAAAGAGGAGTTGGAGTATCACAATCAGCATATCAGGTATCTCTTAGGGAAAAGTACTGTATTATGGTGTGAAATGAAAATGAAAAAAATACATTGAGCAAGGGGCGGGGGAAAGAAAAAAAATGCTCTGGCCTATTTGAATGGATTCCTCTGGCTTTGCTGGCTCTCAGAAAGAGTGCAAAACTAGCGTAGCAGGGCATCAATACCTCATTGGGCTCCCACAGCCAGACATCAAATGTTGGCTTCCGAAGTGCTTCTATGGTCTCCTGGGACAGCATGTACTGTGGACAGAAAGGCAGCCAGAGTTAGTGAGGGTCCCCTCAGAGGGTCCCATTCACATGGGCTCTAGCTGGATTTCCCAAGGAAAAAGCAACACGTTGCCTTCTGCCTGCCCAGCAGCCGGTTGCTGGTTAGCTGAGATATAATCATAGAATCTTAAATTGGAAAAGACCTCTAACACCATTCACTTCAACCACCAGCCCACCCCCACCATGCCCACTGCCCACGTCCCTCAGCGCCACATGCACACAGCTCTTAAACACCTTCAGGGACAATGGCTCCATCACCTCCCTGGGCAGACTGTGCCACTGCCTCATCGCTCCTTCTGAGAAGGAATTTTTCCTAATATCCAACCTGAATCTCCCCTGGCACAACTTTAAGGCCATTCCCTCTTGTCCTATCGCTGTTACCTGGGAAACGAGAGGGAGAGGTCTGGAAGAAAGAGAGGAGAGCAGAGGTGTTATGGGTGGGCTTGAGAGTAAATTTGGTAAGGGGAAGTAAGGGCACAGGGCACAGGGCACAGACTGGCTGCACTAGCACTGAGCATTGCGACACGTGGTGTAGCTGGACTCAGAGCTGAGATGCTGCAGAGCTGGTGCTTGTAGTGCTAAATTAGCTGGCGGGTGTGATATATCACTTTGGAGTGATTTATGCTCTCATTTTGAGTATTTTTTTCAAGAATGCCCATGTTTTCGAAGTGGTTGTCAGCCTGCATGGTTAGAGCAATTTTTTATCGTTATGCTCTGTGGCTTCGAACAAAATGGAGCTCATTGGTCAGTTACAGTTTGTTTACGAAATAAAAAGAAGGAACACGGAGGGTTAAAAGACCAGTCCATAGCAGCTTTCTCCTGAATCACATTTTTGAAGCTCTTTTGATCAGAGTCTCTCTGGGACACAAAAGCCTTGTAGCTTTAATTGGCCCATTTACCGTGGCTGTCTCTAATTAGTTTGGGCTTTCTGCACTGAGCAGGTGAACGAAATTTTCTGAGTCTCAAATTGCTGATACTTAAGGAAGAATAACACTGAAGATGAATGTTCCTTATCAAGAAGTCAGCTATTTTTGCTTCTGAATATATAATGTTCACGTAAGCTGATGTTCTGCAAGAAATACGTGAATTGGCTGTACTGATTTGTTATTTGGTAACATCTCCTTTCAGCGAATCCATCACCTCTTAGCCTCACTTGAAACTGGACAAGTCCAGCCCCTGACAAGTAATAATGAATCTACCAAATACATCTAACAGAAGCCAAGCTCCCTCTGAAACTAAAATCCCTGTGAGTTTTGGTCCCTGGGCAATACAGACTACTGGCTTACCCTGCAGTCGCTCAGTACAACTCCTGCTGTTAATTCAAGGTCCTAATATAATAGCAGTAGATCAAAAGAAGTTGATCTGACCTAAATACTTTTATCAAGGGAAGGAAATCAGTTTTACAACTGATATGTTTTATGGAAACATGTGTTAGTGTCAGGAGCTCAGGCCTATCGGGTAAAAGTTAATGAAAAGAAATGTGTTTTGTGATGCTGCTCTCTAAAGCTCTAAAGACCAATATGCAAGGATGCACGTCCACATTACATGCCTTGAGAGCAGCCGAGCCAGCGTTGTGTGATTTGCACACAAGTGAGCTGGTGTTTTGTCAAGGTCTGCGCTGGGCATGGAGCAGAGCACACCTGGTAGCTCTGAATAAGTCCTTTGGGAAAGGCTGCTGGTGCAAGGATTAAAGGTCTGGTGTGCTTCATAGTTCCATCCACACTCATCACTGTATGCTTGTATTTCTACATGCCCGGTGGATATTTTTCTTCAAGTATTGCAGTTTCCTCTAGCAAATACACTAACCACTTTTTGCAGGAACAATGAAATGGCCTACAGAGAATCCAATGTTGCATTTTCTCTTTGTTTCCTTAGGTGAAGCATCCCCATAAATTACTTTTTAAATTAAGAAATAATCCATTAGGAGAAACCTGGCAGCAGCACTGTTTTCAATTAGAACACAGCACTATAGGCCTTTCTGATTATTTGCTACGAGTATGCAGAATAAACAAGTATAACTAAACAAAATAGCACTTAATGTTGACAGATGCAAAATATTCATTAACACTTCAAGCACAAATGAGCTTTCAAGAATTAAAAATTACTGAGGAGCCAACTGTAAGCTTCCCATGGGCAATGACAGCTTTTCTATTGGCTCCCAGTGATTTTGGATCAGGCCATGGGTTTAGCAGAGCTAAGAGAAGGGCAGTGAGGAGGCAGGCATCATAAACCAACACTTGTCAAGGCTGTGGTAAAAGCAAGCATTGCACCATACCTTTGGGTAGGATGGCACATCCCGTCGGGGTGTTGGCCTCTTGTTTTCATCCAAAAAGCTGTACTTGCAGGGACAGGTAGTCCTGAAATGAAATATTCAGGGAATGAAAAACCACAGTGCCTCAAAAATGGCCAGAAGTATTGAGGTCTCCCAGTCATCATTGCCTGGAAAGCAGTGCCTTTTCCTAACTTCTTTCTACTTTGCTGCTGCTCAAAAGCTTTGAAAGTGTGATCCTCTGTAGGGTTTTCTCTTCTTGTCCAATGCCCTTCTTGCCCTTTCTCTGTGAATTTGAATTCAAGTGAGGAACATACACAGACACTCCACCGCTTCTACTTAAACCAAGTAACTTTTCTTTCAGCGAGCATCTTATGTCTGCACATGCCATGATGGAGACCTCTTGAAGACCCTAAGACTACGTCAGGATGGGTAACCATCTGTTCTGATGGCCAGACCAACTAGACTGCCTTAATTCAGGTGGGATAGCAGCACCGAGGCACCAAGCTCAGCAGGCATGGTCTGCTTGGCTCTCTAATCCTGGAGAATGGGAGTCACTGTTAGCAATTACAGGTAATTAACATATTCCTGGCCACTAGCTGGTTACTTAGCACTGGCACAGGTTGCCCAGAGAGGTGATGGATGCCCAATCCCTGAAGACATTCAAGGTCAGGCTGGACGGGATGCTGAGCAAACCGATGTAGCTGTAGGTATCACTGTTCATTGCAGAGGAGTTGGGCCAGGTGGCCATTAAAGGGTCCTTCCAACTGAAATGATTCTAGTGGAATCTAGTAGAATCTAGTGGATTCTATGATTCCACTAACACAGGTGCCAGCTGCCCACTCTTCCTCAAAGTTCAGAAGCACCAAGCTAATTCTATCCCACCTGAGCAGATGGCTGATGGTGGGAGAAGCCAACAGACTTTGCAGGACATCTACGCTGCTGCACTTGTAGAGAGCAGCAGAAGCAGCTTCATAGCCACAGGGGCATAATAAAACTGATGGCTCCATAGTGTCACCCCCGGCAATCACGTAGCGCTTTTCAGCTCAGCATATGTTTCATCAGTGGCTGATCACATGGGCTTTGATAACTCTCATGTGATGTTGATCTTACATTTTGCGTTTCTCCCAACAGTCCTAGCATTTGGATCACCTCTTCTCATTTTTCAGCTTCCCTGACAAACAAAGCCAGCCAAAGTCAACCATTAACATGATTTGACCCTTTTTTCCCCCAGAATTTCACAGATTTCACATCTCTTTTTAGTGTCTTCTCTGTTGGGAATTTGATCAGGTCTATTTTTCTGCTCTTAACGTTGACCTCTGATACAATTTCTCATGGTTTTTTTCTGAATCTTCCAGCAGAGTTATGTCACAGAATCACATAATCACAGAATGGTTTGGGTTGGAAGGGACCTCAAAGCCCACCCACTCCAACCCCTGCCATGGGCAGGGCTGCCCCCCACCAGCTCAGGCTGCCCAGGGCCCCATCCAACCTGGCCTTGAGCACCTCCAGGGATGGGGCACCACAGCTTCTCTGGGCAGCTGTGACAGCGCCTCACCACACTCTGCCTACCCCTGCCCTGTGCAAGGGGGATTATCAGCTGGAGAAAAGCTGTCTTGATCATTTTTAAAGCCTCTTCTCACAGTTCTGCTGTGAGGGGTGTTAGTGGGATGAAAGTAGTGAGATTGGTGCACTCCTTGCCCTAATTGGAACTGTTAAGTCTAGCTGGGGGCCAGACAACTGCCTCTATTTCCCAGCTGCAGTAAGACATTAAAGCCTTCATCCAGCCACACTGGGGAACACAGCAGAGTTGGGATACGTTGGACCTTTACAAATGTGAATCTGTATCTGCAAATGATCATGAGTTTAAGTGAACTGCAATGCTAATAGCATCTGCCAGCATGAACACAAAAACAGACTGGGAAAAAAAAAAGCAATTTGAGTGGATGCAAGTAGGGTTGCTGCTCTGCGGGGTAGAGATGCACATTTCACATACATGATGATTTTTCTCAACATAGCTGTTCATTCTTAGGAATGTGGTTAGTGGGCATGGTGGTGATGGGCTGACGGTTGGACTTAGATGATCTTAGAGGTTTTTTCCAACCTTAACGATTCTGTGATTCTATGATTCTTACCCTGTTGGGAGGGGGAGCCAGTACTTGTCCTCAGCAGTTCCCAATGGGGACCTCATAGCAGCCAGGCCACCTAGAGCTCCTGCTCACAGCAGAAGACAAGGCGCACCGCAAGCCAGCCTGGCTGGGGCCAGTTGTGCAGGGCAGATGCAGCACTCCCTGCTCCTGCTGTTCTGTTACCAGGTTGCTGTTTGTGTTACAGAATATAGGCTGTAAAAAGGTGACCCGGGAGAGGAATGAGTCATGGCTGCTGGGACAGCCTTGTACTTCCTGAAGCTTGTGGCAGCTGCCCTGCGAATGTGAACTTGCAAGCATTGCTTTTTGGCATTATTCAACTTTCCTAAAGAGATTTCCTCACACACCTAGAAGGGACATGAGGCAGCCTGCAATCTGTCATACTGGTGTGCATCTGGAGCAGGTCTCCTGAGGTTAATAGCATTACTCTGCAGTGATGCCAGTATGATGTCTGAATTTGGCCTTACTCTTAACTGGACTGCATTAACACCTTGCCTCCTGGCGTATCTGGATAGTGACATTTATAAGCATTCCCAGCAATGGGAAATAGTTTTGATTAAAGGCTACCAAATTTGACCCTAAATGAAGAACAAGCAGCCATCAGCACACAGAGCTACCCTTGCTGCAAAGCCCCTTCTGTCTGCACTCTGAGAGAGGAACATCCCTCCAGTGACCCTCCCAGCAGTGTCCATGGCCTCTCAGTGATGATGCGCTCATCCTGAGTGGGCTCTCCGGTGACACTGGGGCAGAGCCACTGGCTGAGACCACATCCCCTGCAAAGTGCATTTTTTTCTGCAATTCTTTTAATTACAGCAAAACCAATCTTGACAATTGCAGCAAGCACTCAAAGTAGAAACTTCATTCCCGATTTCTTGTCAGAATTGAAATGGATACTGTATCATAGCATGAGATCATAATTAGAAGAATGGTTACATATATATTTACCATATTCCCAGAATGTAGTTTGAATCTTACCGGAACTAACTTGAGCTCTATGCAGCTCCCACGGAAGCACTGCACTCTGCAGAAGCCCTCATCCCATCCCTCCTCTCCCCATGCATCTGGATGAAGAATTCCCATTCTGCATAGTTAAACATCACTTTCCATTGCAAGACCCGCTTCTCTATTCACGTGGCCCCAACTATTTGAACAGATGAATGTCACTGGATCCACAAATACTAAATTCATGCAATGTTTGTTTCCTTGCTCCCATACTTCTAAGCCTGGCAGGCAGCTGGATCCTGCAGATATGTTGCAGGAGGGCCTGAAAGCAGCTGCCTATTGCTCTGCTAGGGCTGGTACAGAACTTACCTGCTGCTTCTTGCTGCCATTTCCTCCCTCATCTTTTTAATGTCGCTCTTGCATTTCTCAATCTCCACAACTTTCAGGCCTTCCACTGTCAACAAAAGAAAACACCAGGGGTGTTACCGTGGCAAAGTCCGAAGGCTCTCCTTTCACAGTTGTGCAGAATTTCAACGGGCTTCAGTAAGGGGGCAGCCCAGACAGCTGGTGAGCCCCATACACACGGGTGCTGCCAAAGCAGTGTGTCATGGAAGCCCATAGGCATTCTCGGCTGCCAGCTTTAGATAATAGCATGAGCCTTTTAATTCGCAGACTGGCCCCAGCGCCTCAGCTTTCCCGCAATTGTGAGCAGCAGCCAACTTGTTCTAATGCCTTCACTTCTCCGCTGTAGAGCAGGAATCAAAGGAAATCCTGAGCAAAACCCCTCCTGCGATGGGATGATAAGTGCAGCTCGGCAAATGCATCCCAGCGGGATTAGAATTCCCATTAAGATAAAAAGTTTTAATTTGAAAGGTCATGCAGAGCATTGAGAGGCTCTGAGAGGCATCGCTGGGTGCAGAGAGTCCAAAGTGAAACTGCAGGAGAGAGAGAAATGTTGAAAAGTTTTGGCTGTAACCATTGATTTCATTTTTATGGGTATTGAAGATCTGTCGCTTGCCTTTGCCAATCAATGTTGTAATCAAAGGTTATTTCTGCATGCAACACAGAAAATCCTATATGCCCTCTCTGTGCAATTAGAAAAGCCACAAGGCGAGAAGTTTGATTGCCTGATTGTGCTGCAGCACTTTGGGCCACGCAGCTGGGACAGCCCCATGCAAAGCGAGGATGAAAATATCCTCCCTTCCCTCTTGTGAGCTACCAGCGTGCTCAAGGACAGAACATGGCACTGCGTGTGAGGGCCATGTCATTCACGTGCCATCATTTAACAGCCATGTTTAGAATCATAGAATCATAGAATTGCACTGATCTGGAGGGGAGCATCCAAGTGATCAAAAGCTGTCTTGGAAGGGCACAGCTCTGCACATAAGAAGAGACCCTCTTTCTTTGTGCTGGTAACTGCAAAGGCTGATTTTGGATGAAGAAGTGGGGAAGGGGGAAAAAAGAAGAGTTTGAACCAGGTCAAAAATTTTGTCTGTCAGGAGAGGGCAGGGAAAGGGGTTTGGTTTGGATGCTCCATCCCTGGAGGCACTCAAGGCCAGATTGGATGGGGCCCTGGACAGCCTGAGTTGGTGGGGGGCACCCTGCCCATGGCAAGGGGTGGCTTGGGCTCTGAGATCCCTTCCAACCCAAATCATTCTGTAGTTCTCTAATTCTATGATTCTGTGACTTATGCTCGACTATGGAGACACTACCCACTTCCAAATCTCATTTCCAGATGAATGTGTATTTTTGCCTAGAGCTGTTGGAAGCAATTTCTTTGGGCAACCTCCATGTGAGGACAGAAACCAGATGCTGGCTGATGCCCATGGGAAGCAGTGGGAGCAGAGCAGGGTTAGAGCCCCACAGGGCAGGGGGCAGGTGGCTGCAGGGGGAAGGGGTTTGTGGTGCTAAATGGCAGCCTTGAGCATTTTTCCTATTGAGTCTCTTTAACTTGCTTCCAAATCCTCTCCAGGGGAGCAGGGAATTTACATGGTTATTTTCTTAAGGTAGATGTGAGATGCTGAAGAACTGTAAAGGGTTTTGCCAGCTCCAAAGAAAGTGGAACTATGGCACGAATCATTGCCAGTGCCTTCCTTGCACGGAGAACTTTTCCAAGGAGAACTCACAGGCTTTAGACTGGGTCTAAAAAATCCCTTAAAAGATCCCTGAAACACACTGCTGCATATGGGCTGTGTGAGGTGATGGTGCTGTCGGGAGCACTTGTTCCTGCACACACATCCCACTAGGGAAGTCTCAGAGATCATACATGAGCATGGTGGGAAAGGGATCTCCAAAGGAGGTAAAACAAAAGCACAATTCATTTCCCAGTTTGGTTGCAAATGATAAATGGCCTTGTCATTTGCACTGATGAAGGGCCCATTATATTATCCTGCATTAAGAAATACCTTCTGAAAAGACCCTGTGCTGTCTAAAGAAATCCTTGGGCTGCGTCCAGCCCTGCAGCAGGGCTCTTGGAGCAGACTCTGGGATCCCTGCTTGGATCAGGGGCTCTCCCTCCTCTCAGCTCTGCCTTTCAGTCCTGGAGCTGGAAGCTGCAGGTTTGGCTCCACGGCAGTTTGGAGGCCCCACACTGAGCAGCGGGGTGCCTGCACAGCCTGGGGCTGACGTAGGTGACCCTGGGAGGGCTCCCCTGTGTCTGTCCCTGGAGAAGGACATTTTTCTCCCCGCCTTGCTGACAAAGGCTTCTCTTTCACTGAGCAGCTGTGGGGTCAAGGTAGCTTCTGGCTGGGAGAAATTTCAAGAAAACAACTCTTTCCATGAACCAGAAACTTTGTTGTTGGTTTGTTGGTTTATTTTTCAGCTTAGATTTTTATTATTTTTTTATTATTATTTTTTTTTCCAGCCAGCCCAGTGAGAAAGTGCTTTCTGCAGCTGCAGAGGCAGGAAAGTTTAAATGCTGCATCTCAATGAGGATGTGGCCTTTGGCAGCTGAAACTGCACCACGTGACAGTGCCTTATTCACCCCCCTACCCTGCCTTTCTTGGGCCCATTCTACACTAACAGACTGAAGAATGGAAGTGGGATGCTGCCTGGAAAGAAAAGGAGCTCTTTGGCCAGATGAACTTTACTTTGCTGTTGCACAGCAACTAAAAACAATTGTGTCACTGTCAGCTCACTCAACGAGCTGGGTGAGCTGGAAGCGATACGGTGTGCCTGCTGCACGTGGCCCAGGGGATGGACAGGACCCCATGGGTATGCAGCGACAAGAAGTAGCCCCATGGGGATAAGGGTCTGCTCTGCTGTGCATGGAAAATAGCCCAGCCCCATTCCCAGCAGGAAAAAAGCGGAAGAAGGAGGGTGACATAGAATTATCAGAAATAATGGAGTGGCAGGGGGGCCGGAACTGCGGATGGGGAGGGCAGGGTTGCAGGAGGGGTGCCCCGGGATGGGACGGCACAATGGCAGCAAAGGGACACTCACGTTCCACCTTTTTCTCCAGCATTGCCAAGTGATTAGCTACTTCCGTTTTCAGTTCATTGATTTTAAAAACCCTGGAAAGAAAACCCCCATGCGTTAATGTCATACAGTCAGAGCTGCGTCCACCCTACCTGCCAACTGCTGGAACCCTTTGTGCTTTTCAGGTCAATCAGACCTCTTGAGACTGCCATAAGGAAAAGGAGATTTTCCATGGCAATGGCTCTGGGATTGCACTGTGGCCCTGCACCCTTCTGTGGGCAGCAACTCACTGTCGTGTCCGCTGGAGCCAAGGCAAACCCACAGTGCTTCCTAACAGCAATGTCCTGGGGCTGAGCTCTCCTCTGAGTGATGCTGGAGGTTTGCTGAGATGTGATGGGGTTGTTCTGCCCTATGGAAAGCAGCTGGGGTGAAATTATCAGCTCTATGGATGTTTGCAAGTCTCCATTGAGGAGAGAGCTTTGTGTGTTAAAGGGGCAAAATGGAACACATCTGATGGTTTTGTATTCTGCATAGAAATATTTATTTTGTTTCCTGAGAGGGCAGAAGCACAACAAGAGCATTTATATTTAATATGCGATCTCCTTTTTAGATCAAAGAGAAGCCAGGGCTGCTCCTGGTTGAAGATACTGCACTGCTCTCAGCAGGAGGGGTGTGTGCACGGGGCCTGAATGTGGCGTGGAAGTGGGACTGGAGAGAGACCTTAGACACCCCTCTGCCTCCTGGCAGCCTCCATCAGCCTTCTGGCTGACGAAAGAAACAGAAGTTTAAATAAATGATGACATTCAGCATCCTACCTTGAGAACTGCTCGGCAATCTGTCCCAGTAAATTCTGGAACAATTCTTCTTTCTCTAAACAAACAAACAAACAAACAAACAACAGAAGGGAGATGTGAGAAAAAAAATTATACTGGAAAGACACTCGGCATCTCTGAGATGGGGCTCAGTGATGAATCAAAAAGGCACACTGGTCCTCTGAGAGATGTCAGCACTGGGGCAGGAAGGTTGGGCTGTGCCCCGCCTTTCCCCCACTGCCTGGAGCTTGCAGGAAAGCTCTGCCAGGAGTGCGTGTGCTGGGGTGCTGAGAGCCACCTGGTGTGAAGGCAGTGAGAGATGCCTTGGGTATCTCCCAGCCAGGACACCGGGCTCCAGTGCTCTGGCAGCAGAGGGGTATGCGTGCTTTGTACACACATTGCAAGTCGGTGAGCACCCCCTGCACTGAAACACCCCAGTGGCACTTCCTGAGCTACTTCTGATCCAGCACAAAATGAATGAGGCAGAAATGCAGCCCAGTGCTCACAACATTCCCCTAAATAACAGCTCCTGTACTTATTGAAAAGGTTTGCAACCCTTCAGATCTATGCTAGAATACTCCTTGGGATTATTTCTGCACAAAACACTGTCTGTTTCCCTAGGTCCCAAAGTGGAACAAGCACTCAACGACTGGGTGGCTCTCAGCAAACCCCTTCGTTCCTGCTGCAACCCAACTCCCTACAGAGCAACTGGCTGCAAGATAACATCCGTTTCCATCACAAAGACCCGTTTCCCAGTTTCCTCACCCCTAAAAAAAACCAAGTCCGGCACTGAAGATCTGACAGAGCAAGCGCTGCACCCTATCTAGGAGGCAAGGAAAGCTTACCGTGCACCGGGACGTTGTGCGAGTCCGGTGGTGAGATTTAGCAGAGCCACCCGCGTCCTCCCCGTGCACCGCTCTGAGCGCTGACAGCGTGCGGGAAGCTGGCGAGTCCCCGATAACACGGCTCCAGTAAGAGAGCAGCCAGGCTGCCTCTCGCTCCCTCCCCTTGTCAAAACTCACTGAGAGTACTGGGACGCTCTCATCCCGGGAACAGTCAGCTGCAATCTGATGTTTATGGATGTAATAAAAGACTTTCAAAACGAAGATGTATGTTTTTATAACCCTAGGGTGCAGTACAGATATATGACTAAGAGTGGCAGCTCGTCTCATCTTAAAGGGACAATGAGCCATTTCTCTGCCTCCTTCCTGACAGAGGGGCGGACCTCCGGTAAATCCCCGTTCAGAAGAAAAAGAGGCATTTAGTCGTGCTGGTCCCCTCTGCTGTGGAATAGACTGGCCAAGCCTCCTTTCGCTCACAGAATCATAGAATCACTAAGGTTGCAAAAGACCACTAGGATCACCTAAGTCCAATCCGTTAGTGTCTGCCTGCTTTTACTCACTCCTCTGGGCAGAGCTGACACCCCAGGTGCCCACACCACCTATGTGCCTCAGTTGCTTTATTTTTTCACCCCAATTTTCCCTTGAGAAAGGGGTAATGCCACCTTTGGATTGCAGCTCCTATAGGCAGCAAGACAGCAAGGCTTAAACTCAGATGCCCTGCAAATCTGGGCTTTTTTTCCACAGCCCACAGGGCTGGCACACTGGGGTGCATCCACCCTGCCTGGTGGGGCACAGGGTGGTCCACCTCTTTTCTGCCATGGCCAAACAGTGCTACGAGAACATGGGTGTCTGCCCTGCTCCTCGTCCTCACGCGTGCTGTGCCCTCGGTGAGGCACCCACCTGTGCTTTCCTCTTTGGGGTTTGTTTGGATCCAGGCAGTCAGAGGGATTTAGGAAACACACAGGCAGGTGGACAGGAGCCTTGGGAAGAGGCGTGCATAAAGCCTGCATCCATGTTTTGCACCATATTGAGTGCCAAACTCACTTGGCAGCTTGGGATATTTTGGGCTGCCTGTGTAAGCCCTGGCAGGTGAGTCATCCCAAGGCATCTGCCCCGCAGCAGGAAGCAATGGGGGCAGCAGCAGGGGCAACAGGGATTTTTCTCATGTGCTCTGTGCCTCTTCTCTCCCACCTGAGCCATGGGTGTGCGTGTGCCTCCAAAAGAAAACAAGGATACAAAGGTTAGTCATGGGGAGAAGCTTCTGTTGCTTTACCAGCAGCAAATAGGTACCTGCACAGGACCCTGTGCATTGATTTGTCCATGTGCTGAAGTGGCCTCTAGCCCCATCAGGACAGAAGTGAGAGCACTGCTCTCTCTGTGTCTTGTGGGAAACAGGCTGTTCATTCTGGAGAACCCACAAGAATAAGCCATAAATTGTGGTGCGGGGAGAATGGGGACCATGCTCAGCACGTCATGTGCTTTTGGATGATGTCCCTGGTGACATCCCTGGGCTCGCTTAGATAACCTGGGCATGGCTCGAAATCTCCAGCCCATGGTTCCTCCCATGCAGAACCACCATGGGTCAGAACCTCTGAGCACAACAGCTCCTTCCTCCATGCTGTCAGAAGCCTTGTAGTCTTCAGTTTTCCTTCTCAAGAGCGTGCTGCCAGCAGGACTTGTTCCCTTAACTGCCATCTTCACACTATTGCATGAATGTACCTGAACTACAATTACAACCTAAGCGGAGCCATCAGCTTGTGAGCTGTGAGCCCATTCCACTTTGAGCACGCAGACCAGAGCCCCACTGCTCCTGGGAGGGATGAGATGCTGAAAGAAGGTGCTCTGCAGGCCAGGTGAACACAGTGTTTGCCTGGGAACCCAAACACCTCAAAGAGGGGCACAAGGGCAGGGGACAGCAGGTGGTGGATGCAGCTTCTTCACAAACAACTGGTTGTGAGACCACAGCTGCATCCAGCAGATGCTGGAGTAATAACCTCTTTAATACCAACCCTCTCCTGTGGCTATGGCCAGGAAATGAAGAACAGCTTCTTAGTAGGACTCTGGTGGATATCTCCTCCTCTGGATGGAAGCCACTGCTTGTGTTTTCCTCCCGAAGGATCATCTTTTCCAGTCCCACCTTTTACAGCCTTTGTTCTGCTGAAGCATGGACCGCTCTCATCCAGCTGCTTGGGAGACTGCTGGAAAGATGTGCAGGAGCTCCCACACAGTGGAAATGGGGTTACCCTCCTCGCCTTTGGGGGAGTCACTCTGGGAGGCAGAATCACATAGGCAGAGCTGTTTCAGAAGTGATGGCCAGAACAGAACCGTTTTTTTTTCTCTTATAATGAAGAACAATTTCCCACTCTGCTCATTCTTCCTACTCTCAGCAAAATGTCAGGAATGCTTAAGATTAATGACAACTCATGTGAAAGAGAAACAGACACCAAGGAACACTCATTCCATCACACACAGTTCAGCTTTCTGCCTCTTTCCATCGCAGACTCTGTTTTATGCTTTGGCAAGATACCACCAGAATTTTTCTTGCCCCTTTCAGCTCAAATCTTTGGAAATTTTTCTTTTACAAAACATGGGGAGGGAGAGGAGAACTTGTCGACACAGTGAGCTGCATTCAGAACAAAGCAGAGCCACTGGCTGTCAGCTGGGCTGAAGAATGAGGGTCTTGGGAAAGTGTGAAAAGTCTTGTGTGGTCTTATAAAAATATACAGCTAGCACCACGTGGGGGGGGGGGAGAAAGAAAAAAGGATGTTTTCTAGAAAGTCCCTTATCCAGCTTCGCTGCTGGTACACCACAGTGGCATTCTCTGGTGAAGCCCCACCAGCAGTTGCCTTTCTCTGTCTTAGGCAGATAAATGTACTCCAGCCGTGATCCCTCCTTCTTGACCTGATCATGCATGCGTACAGTGTGTTGCTGCTCCTGCTGAGTTAGTTAGGATCAGGAAATAGTTCAGCAGACAGCTTCCTTCCCTTAGTGGTCACGTGTGTCCCCTGGCTTTCACTGTTGACCTGGGACCTGTTTATGACTTACAACAAACCTCTCTGTGATAAAGTTCTTCCTTGTTTTCCAGCTGCTCTCTGCTCTCCTTTGCTCTCTGCATGCACAAGGGCCTCGCTGTTGCCTCTCAGAGTCTCCCTGGGCATTCTCCTATGTTGCCTTGCTGTGCCCTCTCTTGCAGACATTTCTGCCACAAGGAACATGGGTGCATCATAGAATGGGTTTGTTTCTCTACCCTTCCCCACTCTGAAAAACAGTACTCACAGACATTAGGTTTTCTCACAAAAGCCTAAGCTAGAATCAGAGAATCATTCGAGTTGGAAGGGACCCTTAAAGACCACATGATTCAACTCCCCTGCAAGGAACAGAGCTACAGCTACACCAGGCTGCTCAGAGCCCCTCCAGCCTGACCTTGACTGTCTTCAGCGATGGGGAATCTACCACCTCTCGGGGCAACCAGTGCCAGTACATCAACACCGCTGTCGTAAAAAACTTCTTCTTATACAGAAGCTAAATCTCTCCTCTTTTAGTTTGAAATCATTTCCGCTCATCCCACCACAACAAACCCTGCTAAAGAGTCTGCCCCCTTCTTTCATACAGCCCTCCTTTAGACACAGAGAGGCCACTCCCAGGTCTCCCCAGAGCCTTCTCTTCTCCAGGCTGAGCAGCCCCAGCTCTCTCAGCCTGTCCACATAGGGAAGGTGTTCTGCCCCTTGGATCATTTTTTGTGGCCCTCCTCTGGACACACTCCAACAGCTCCATGTCTCTCCTGTACTGAGGACTCCCTGTCTGGACGCAGTACTCCAGGTGAGGCCTCAACAGTGCAGAGCAGAGGGGCAGCATCACCTCTCTCCCCCTGCTGGCCACACTTCCTTGGATGCAGCCCAGGATACAGTTGGCTTTCTGCGCTGCAAGGGCACATTGCTGGCTCATGTCCAACTTGCCATCCACCAGTACCCTTAGGTCACTTTCACCAGGGCTGTGCTCTATCCTTTTGTCCCCAGCTTGTACTGATAGTGGGTGCTGCCACGACCCAGGTGCAAGACGTTGCATTTGGATTTGTTGAACCTCATGAGGTTCACCTGGGCCTACTGCTGGATCCTGTCTAGGTCTCTTTCTGGATGGCATCTGTCCCTCAGGCATGCTGACTGCACTGCACAGCTTGGTGTCATCTACAAATGTGCTGAGGGTGCACTCAGTTTCCCTATCGGTGTAACTGATGAAGATATTAAAAAGCATCAGTTCCAGTACTGATCCCTGAGGGACACCACTCAGTACTGATCTCAATACTGACACAAGCAGGGAAACAGCCAGACTGCTTTGCTCCTACCTCGAGAGCTTAACCCATCTCTGTAAAACACTATTTTTTTTCCAGTCCCAGGCTTTCTGGCTCCCTCCTGCTCTTCCCATGTTCTCTCCATTCCAAAGATGGTTTTAATCTCTTGTCCCCAGCTCTTCTACCTTTCCATTTGACTCCTCCAGACTGTCTCCTGCTGATGTACCCTTCCCTCCCCAGCATACAGCCTAAGGTCCTGCTCATGGCTGCCTGTGAGCCAGTGATAGGAGATATTGCAGTTACACAGATGGGGGCTGTCATAAGCTGGATGCTGTGCAAGAATTGCCCCAAGCAAACAGTGTGCTCCAGTGCCCAATACTGACAGTGGCCTGATCCTGACAGTGACGTGCAAAGAAAAATGGTAGAAGTGCCACTTCAGTCCTGCCCATGAGGGAAAACACCACTGTACACCAGGGAATGTAATCCAAATGTCATCTTTCATCCAGGCCTCTTCTAATCATGTCAGGTGTTTTTAAATATTTATTACACTCCAAGCTACCATGCCCACAACAGAAATTCTGCTCCCTTCTCAACCATTTGGAATTAACATGGAGTTCAAACATGATGCTCAGCTTTCAGCAGAGGTTTGCTGAGAGATGAACAAAGCACTGAAAAACGGGATTGCAAATGTGGTTGGCGATGCCCTAGCTGAACTGCTGCTCCAGGAGGGGCTTTCCCCGAGACATCAGCAGTGCTGAGTTGGGCCCAAGCTGAGTGCTTCAGAAGTCCCCTGGACCCCAGCCGTTCTACATTATCTCCAAAGACTTTGAGTTGTGGGAACATTTTTTTTTTTACTTTTCCTCCATAATACTTTCTTTTCTGCCATAGCTATAACCATGACACTCATCTTTCTTGTGTCACAGCCATGTAATTTCCACATGGAAGTGACTGCAACCTCAGATTCAGCAAATGCAATGCAAAAGGATTATTTACCTGAAAGCTGCCCAGTGGCAACAGGTATCACTTTGTATGGAGACCTGGAAGAGTTGGAGAGGGTTGATGTTAGCAGTGCTGAAATTGCAGCTTGCATTTCACATCGGCATTCTCTGAGAAATATCACAGAACCATGAAATATCCTGAGCTGGAAGGGACCCACAAGGATCACTGAGTCCAACTCTGGGATCCACACAGCAACAACAAATATCAGACAATACTTCTGAGAGCGCTGTCCAAATGCTCCTTGAACTCCAGTGCTGAGGGCCGTGCCCTGGGCAGTCCATTCCATGCCCACGGCCCTCCGGTGCAGACCCTTTCCCTGACCCCCAGCTGCCCCTCCCCTGACACAGCTCCATGCCGTTCCCTCGGGCCCTGTCACTGTCACAGAGAGCAGAGCTCACTGCTGCCCCTCTGCTCCCTGTGAGGAGCTGCAGCCGCCATGAGGCCTCCCCTCAGCACCTCTGCTCTGGGCTGAGCACACGGAGGGGCCTCAGCTGCTCCTCACACACCTTGCCCTCAGAACCTTCCCTGTCTTTGTAGCTCTCCTTTGGACACTCTCTAATAGTTTAACGTCCTTATATTGCGATGCCCAGAATATGGCATCATTGTTAGTGATCGCAGTGACAAGTAATGATGAAATACACAATGAAATAAGTAAAAGCAAATGTGGTAACTTCAAGCAGACAGGGTGAAAATAAAAGTGCAAAGTTGAACAAGCAACAGGAAGCCAAGGAGAAAAAGAGAAAGGGATCTGAAGAAAGGAAGGGCTGACGCCAGCATGGAAGAGGCCTAACCTCATCAAAGACTGTGCCTTTGCTTGCTGCTGAAGTTATTGTTGGTCCTAACAGAGTAACAAAGGCACTGGGAGCCTTGACAGCACTTGGAGTGAAATGGGAATAGATGTTCAACATCAAACACTTAAAAGCGCAATTTTTTTCTGACTATAATTTCTACTTTAACAATAAGCAAAAATCTTCAAAACTAGCTGGCATCAGCATTTCAAGTTAGCATGCAGTTCTCTGTCAGCTCCCCCTGGAGAGCTGCTCGCCTCGTGTTGCATACAAGAGGCATGTACAGCCCAACACCCACTTTCCCTTAGGCATCACCCCCTCTGAAGAGCAGGTTACCGTGAGACTTACCTCTCCGAGTTTGCAGGCATTGTCGGATCAATGGACACCATGCAATTATCTGCCGTCAAGAGGGAGATGGTTGTGTTCCTGAAAAGTATGTTCCAGAGATCTTTATTTGAGTGAGAAACACTGGCTGAGATCTTGTGCTGCTGTGTATTGTGTGTGGCTAGTTTCCCCTATGCTACATTCCTGACGCTGCCCCATCCACACTCTAATTTGGCACAGGAAGGGTCAGAGTAGGTTTGATGTTTCACCCATTTCAACTACCAGAGATGTTTCTGGGAAAATGTTGTATGATCATCTTTGATCTCAGAGAAAACTTTGCTCCCTGCTAACTTGTGTATGCTGTTGACTCATCGACTAATAATTTCTGCTGAAAAGCTATGTTTTGTGATACATCGACTAGGCAGCTATATATTGACTCACACTGCACAAATGATTACCAGTTTTTAAATTATCTTGTTACTCCCTTACCAAAACAAACAAAACAGATGTCTTGCTGAGTATGGAGCCTTTATTTTCATCCTGTGCTACATGTGATCTCATAGGCTCACATGTAAGCCTTGGATGTTTTCTTTGTCTCCAGGAGCCTGATTACAATGAACAATTAAAAGTTTTTACAATCAGGGTGGTGAGGCACTGGCACAGGTTGTCCAGAGAGGTGGGGGATGTCTCGTTCCTGGAAACATTCAAGGTCAGGCTGGGCAGGGCTCTGAGCAACCTGATGTAGCTGTAGGTGTCCCTGTTCATTGCATGGGGGTTGGACCACATGGTCTTTAAGGGTCCCTTCCATCTCAAATGATTCTCTGATTCTTTGAAAAATTGCGGAAGATTGTGGAAGTCCTCTGCTGTAAAGAAAAGGCCAGATATGCTGGGAACACTGAACTCATTAACAACTGACTGCTAAACAATGTTTCCTGGTTGATGTACTGGAAGTACTTGATATCAGAGGCAAAGGAGAGTTATTAAGGTCTCTGATGTCAAATGGGAAGAAGCAGAAAGGATAAACAGAAAAAATCATTGACTATGTCCAGCAGTCTCTGCAAATTCCAAGTCAGTGCAGACTCAGAATAGACTATCGACAATGTTATCTTTCAGTCCCAAGCTGGAGTCATGCAACAAACCCATGATTAAAGGATTATTTTCTTTTTCCTGTTTCTTGGTTTGTTTTTTTCCTTTTCTTTTGGTATGATAAACCTGTGCGTACAGAGGTAAACAATACGACTTATTGAGTGCTGCTGCACATCTTCCCAGCACTCCAGCACTGCTCAAGGTCACCAGCAGACAGCAGATACCCTCTGGTAAGGGTGGGGTTGTGACATGGCTGGGGGGGGCCACTATCCCTTTATTCTGTAAAATGGTTCTGAGAGGATATTTTTTTACTATCTCATATCTGGGATTAGAATCATAGAATCACAGAGCCATTTGAGTTGGGAGGGACCCTTAAAGACCATCTGGTCCAGCTCCCCTGCAACAAACAGGGACACCTACAGCTACATCAGGTTGCTCAGAGCCCTGTTCAGCCTGGTCGTGAATGTCTCTAGGGATGGGGCATCCACCACCTCTCTGGGCAACCTGTGCCAGAGCCTTACCACCTTTATTGTAAAAGACCTTTTTCCTTATATGCAACCCAAATTTCCTTTCTTTTAGTTTGACACCAATTCCCCTTGTCCTATCACAACAGATTCTGCTAAAGAGTGTCCCCTTCTTTCTTATAGCCCCCCTTTAGATACTGAAAGGCTCAGATCACCTCGGAGCCATCTCTTCTCCAGGCTGAACAGAGAAGAAGAAGAAGAAGAAGAAGAAAACAGTCCAGGGGGACCTTGTAACAGCCTTCCAGTGCCTGAAAGCGGCCTATAGGAAAGCTGAGGAGGGACTTTTTATAAGGGCAGGTAGCGACAGGACAAGGGGAAATGGCTTTAAACTGGCGGAGGTTAGATATAGACTAGATATCAGGAAGAAATTCTTTACTGTGATGGTGGTGAGACAGTGGAACAGGTTGTCCAGTGAGGTTGTGAATGCCCCCTCCCTGGAAGCACTCAGGGCCAGCCTGGATGGGGCTTTGAGCAACCTGGTCTAGTGGGACGTGTCCTTGCCTATCGCAGGGGGTTGGAACTAGATGATCTTAAAGGTCCCTTCCAACCCAAACCATTCTATGATTCTATGATTTAGTGGCAGTGTTTCTCACTGGCCTCAAGTTCTTTACTTAAAAATCATGTTTTAAAAGTATGATGATGTCTCTAGGGGCAAAAATGTAGTGCTGGGATACGGGTATAACTGGTAGGTGCACAGAGCCTGCATATGCTCTTGGCTAGACTTCTGTGCTGGCTGTAAATTTGTAGAGTAGGCAACTGAACACGCACCAGGGCTTTGTACACTTCTCCAGCTGGGTTCTCTGCATAGCCTCAACTTATTCCAGCAGTCTGGAATAAGAGAGAAGCCTGGAAAGCAGGTAACCAGACCATTTGGGGCCCAGCTTTAAACTGTCCCTAGGAGTATCAGAGCAATAGTGAAATGCATGTGATAAATGAGAGTCTTACCTTGGTAACCCTGTTGCAATGCAGAAGAGGTCCATAATATCCCTGGAGTTGCAGTATTTACTGAAGATCACCTTCCAAACCGAACAGCAGAAGGAGAAAAAAAAAAGGCAGAGGAGAGAAAGGACAATTAGTTCCCAGTGAGAGATGAACTCTATTCAGGCTTGAACTGGGACAATTTTAAGGCTAATCCTATCATTTCAATTATCTGATCTGACTCGTGAGCTGGAATATTTCTCCGCTCTAGCTTTAATACCTGTGCTTCATTTTATAAAGGAAGAAAGCTCAGGAGACCTAATTGTGCTGCTCTGAAGCAGAGCAGTAATGTACGACGACTGATGGCAGAAGGTATCTCACAATGCAGATAAGCTGCAGGATGGCAGCAACCACAGATTTAATTAAGCAACACCCTGGATTTTGAAAGTGACTTTGTTTCTTCTAAACATATATCTTCCAGACATAGGGAGCTCTTTGGATAGCATAAAAGTGCACTGTTATTTGGATTACTCCACCTTAAGCTTGCTGTAAGCAGAAGAAAGCATTTCCCCCTGATCGTGCCCAGCTCCCCATGGTCTATCAGCGTTGTTCCTGACGCAAGGTCAGAGCTCACACCTTAAGGGGCCAGAAGTGAGACCGAGAACACAGCATTCACTTGACACTCAATGACATGATCCTACACTCCTGGTAGCACAGAGATGTCATGTGATGCCCACCCCAGACCTCTGCTGCCCACAGAGGTGAAGCTGCAGAGGGAGAAGGTAGGATGCTCTGCCAGCAAGAAGGGTGGGTGTCTATTGACTGCTTGGGAAAATGTGAACTCCAGGAGTTTTGGAGGCAGCACCAGGCCCTTGAGAGGCTGTGCTACAGGGAGCATGCACTCTGACACTTTCCTCTGCCCATGCACACCTCCACACTGTTGTTCCAGTGTGAGCTTTTCTGGCTTCTTGTCTCACCTACCACTCAGTTCACCTTATGCTGACTCTCATACACCCACACAACCAGCCTGACCTAAAGCTACAGCTCTGTGCCCACCTGTAACCCTGTAAGAGTATAGGCTGAGATCAATATGAGCATGCTTTTTGGAGCTGGAGGTTTAAGGAGACCTATCTCACCATCTTTCCTCCTGAAATACTGGAAGAATCAGGACACAAACGCAATGTCTGGCCACCCTGACTCAGTCCTGCTGTGCGTGAGATGTGATTCAACAAACCCTTGTTCTGATGTTGGAGCAATACTTCAAGTCTCACTTTGCACTGGTGGTTAAAAGTCCTCTTATTTTTCAGCTGGGCATCATTAGCTGGATGACATCAATCTCCTCAAGAGACAGCTATGACTGATACAGAAACACACACTCACCTTCCCTGTTTCCTGCCCCAAATAAAATTATAGTAGGTCATTTATTTACATCGTAAATCCCAAGGCAATTGATTGGTGGGGTAGTTAGTGTTTGTTAGCGAGGAAATGGGTGGGATTAATGTCTGGGTGTGTTCTAAAAGGTTGTCCTAACTATTTCTGTGATTGACCCTTGTTTTTTTTTAAATATAGTAGCAATCAAAGCAATAAAGCAGAGCTAATCAGGCTCAGATAATATGGAATCCTGCTCAGAGCAGAACGCAGCATCCCATTGGAGAGTTAGCTGCTAAAATTGGCTGACAGAGTGCTGGGAAACTGCTCCTTTACCAACAACTGGTACCTGCAGAAGTGGAGCAGATGACGTTAATTGTGTCTGAACACAGGGTAAAGGAGTGCTATCTCAGGTATTGAGGTTTCTTTTTCTGGAAATCAATTATTGACTGAGGCAGAAGAAAAGGTTAAAGATATATATTTAAAAAAAAGGTAAGAAAGGCGACCTGACTCATGGAAAGCAGCAGGAGCTTTCAGTGCACTGAGGAGGAACGTTAGTGCCTCCCTTTACTCCATGCAATAGTGAAAGAGTGGGAAGCAAAACAAAGACTAAATATTATTTTCTAGATTATGAGCTATCCTCATACATGCTATATATCTTTCCATACTTGACATTTCTTTTTAAGTTTTCTAAAAGTGGATTTGTGAATCACCCACTGTACTTTGATACTCATCTTGGGGTGTAAATGGCTGTTTCCAGCTGTTCCTTTTTTCCCCTCCTAATCACAGAGCATACGCTACTAACGTTCTCTGCTGTTGCAACCTGCTGAGCTTTCCTGACCAACTTCCTTCTCTTTTAAAACAAAGCAGACAGCCTCAAACATTTCCCAGAACTGTGCAATTGTTCCTGTTATTGCCTGCATGTTTATGTTCCCAATAAAGCCAATGTCAGTTGTGTGTGTCTGTGGAATACAACTGGAATGTATTTTGGACAGTGCTGTGTACTATTGATGGCTCCAGCACGGTATAGGAATCCAATTTGCCTCAAGTCCATTACCATAGCAGGGACATTAGCACCATGAAGCCAATACAGTGACATATGGCTTGTGGCTGTACTTGAGCCAGCTAGGACATTCATTTTTTCCCATGACAAGAGAAGGTGGTTGTCCTGCAGCTTTGAGGATAGTCAGCCCTCTTGGCCCTGGGTGGAGAAGCAAGCATCTTCTTCAGACCCATGATGATAGCAGATGTCCTGGAGCCATTGCAATTTGGCCCATGTCTCCATGGTGATATTTTCCTGGCACTGGTTGTGGCTCTGACCCAGGTTCACAGCCAGTGTTGAGGGACTTCACCATACTTCAAGCCTGTTGCAGCTCTCTCTGACCCACAGTCTTTGTCTTTATTAGGTCCTTGTTCCTATCTGGGTGGCAAGCCACTGCCATGATCATAGGATCATAGAACATTCCAGTTAAGAAGGGACCCAGTAAGGATCACCGGGTCCAACTCCGCGCTCCACACAGCAACAACAAAAATCAGACAATATTTCTGAGAGCATTATCCAGATGCTCTCTGAACTCTGGCACTGGGGGCCGTGCCCACGGCCCTGGGCAGCCCGTTCTGTGCCCACCGCCCTCTGGTGCAGAACCTTTCCCTGACCCCCAGCTGCCCCTCCCCTGACACAGCTCCATGCCGTTCCCTCGGTCCCGTCGCTGTCACAGAGAGCAGAGCTCATCGCTACCCCTCCGCTCCCTGTGAGGAGCTGCAGCCGCCATGAGGCCTCCTCTCAGCTCCTCTGCTCTGGGCTGAGCACACCTAGGGGCCTCAGCTGCTCCTCACACACCTTGCCCTCAGATCCTTCCCCATCCTCATAGCCCTTTGACATCCCAGAACCTCAGTCCCTGCAATAACACTCAGCACTGGAAGATACCACTGTTTTGGGCAAGACTGAGACCTTGCTGTGGAGCTCAATGGAGACCAAAGGCATGAGATGGCACCAGTTTATAGAGCTATGGTAGTGGGTTTTTACATGTTTCCCTAGAACACGCATCAGAAAAGTGCACATTTTGACACAGGTCAGCACAGCCCAAAGAAGTCAGGGCTGCAATTGCTGATGGGAACCCCAATATTGTCATTTCAATAACTGCACACCAAGACCAAGGAGTAGCTACATGATTTAAGCGGGTATTGCACTCTGCCTGCTTTTGAGGGTAATGTGAAGCAAAGGGGGAAAAAAGAATAATGAATAATAACTGAGGCTTTTTGGAGTGGAAATAAGATGTTGATGAAGCATGCAGTAACTGTGAAGTAGGACAGCGTATCTCAAGAGTGATGCATGGTTTGCAGCTCAGAGATCCCTTCTGTGGGCTGAAACTGGAGGCTGCTCTCTGTCCTGGAGGAAGTTCTGCACTTTTTGGAAACACTTTCTCTCACAGGTCATTCTCTCTTGACCCATAGTATCCCTTTTGGCAGGCGATAAGGATTTTAAAACGAGTAGAGATTAAGGCCGCTGATATCTGTCTGGCTTTCTCACTGAGAACTAGTTTAATATTAAGGGTCGTGATGGAGATATCACTATGGGACCACAGTGCTCACTCTATGACATACCAGCTTACAACTAATCACATTATATTTTGCTACGAGATAGGATGGGTAAAAACATGGCCTACAAATCCAATTTCTGCTCTATATTTGATCCTGAGAACAGTTAATCCTCTCTGTACACTGCAAACCCTGTCCAGAGCGTTATCCTGTCCTGATCTATTGTTGGTAATTGAGTTTTCCAAGTATTTAACTAGCATTTGTTGCTTTTTTTTACCCTACTAAAACTTCTCAGTGAATAATACAAGAACATTTTCAAAGCCAGTCTATCCCCAGTGTGTAATCTCAATTCCTTTTGCTTGCTGTATTCAAGACTTTTAGCACTTGCTGGTGCTTTTTCATTTCACCCAGTGAGCAATGTTCAGAGTCAGGGCTGAAAGAATGGAGTTAAAGCAATCTGAAATGATAATCTTTGACTAATGTGACTGAAAGATATGTGTCAGAGAAGAATCTGGTAAAACACAGTTATGTATCTCACATGGACTATGGAAATCGTTGCTGCTTCTGTTACAGCAGCTTTCATGGAGGATTTCTAAACAAGACAGAGGGCTGATGTGAATCTTTCCATTGTGATTTTCCCTTTCTCTCCAGCAGTATTTGATGTCCCTATCAAAATGAAACAGGATCCAGAGCTCTTAGATAACAGTCTGCAGAAATCATTGATAGAAACTAATTTTTCAGACCTGTAAGCAAATAGATCTTCCTCAAAAAACAGCAATAAGAGCATCTACTTTATCAGACACTGTTCCTGATATTCAGCAGAAGCCTTACCTAACACCCTGCATCTAAACATCTCTCAGGCTTCTTCTTTAAATTCAGATATTATAACATGAGCCCAGCTACCTCAAGGATATCTGTGTATTCTTTTTTTCCTTGCAATAATTAACAGCAGATATTTGTGAAATCTCTCCATTTTTCTGAGCTTCAAATGTTAGACAGTATTAAAAATAGTTTGCCAGCTTTGCCATCTGTTAGATGCTGTAAGGAGCTTTACTAAGAGGGGAACAAAAAATGTATGTGTGCATGCATAGGCCTGTATGAGAAAGAAAGAGCAAGGACTCTTGGCCAAGAATCCGAACAAAAATAAAAACTCCCTCTGAACTCTCCAGACTCTGTCTGTGTTAGGCAGTGAGGAATGTGGCAGACATTTTACTTTCACTGTCCAGAGCTCATCATAGAATCATAGAATTTTTTTTGTGTAGGAAGGGACCTTTAAAAGCCATCTGGTCTAACTCCCCTGCAATGAACACCTATATGACACCTATAACTAGACCAGGTTGCTCAGAGCCCTGTACAGCCTGACCTTGAATGTCTCAATGTAAGGCTGCTCCACAGCCCCACTGGTTTGCACCTAACTTTGAGCTGTGTGGTGTCTGGACATCATTCATTTCACCATGGTACCTAAGTGAAATGTACAATGGGATTCATCTAACGTAACTAAGTGTATACAGGCGAGGTGTCTCATCTATGTTGCCTGGCTAGACACTGAGTCTAATGAATATTGTCAGTAGAGGAAGAGGATCACATAATTCCAAAGGGAAAATCAGCCCACATGTCTCCGAAATCCAGTTTAAGACTGGATGAATCATCCTCTGGAGATACCACCCTCCTCCCCAGTGCCTGTGGGGGAACTCACATGACTAGCCTGGAGTAGTCACCACTGATTTTTAGATGACTATGGTTTAGGTTTAGGTAGGGTGATTCCTACTGGTTTTCTGCTTATATACATTGTCCTGAAATGAGAAATAGGACTCAGGCAGAACTGAGGCATGTGGCTATGTGGTAAGTCATGGTTCCCATCCTTTGTAACATTCCGGAGCAGAACGCTGTTCCGGAAAGGAGGTCCTTCTCTTTTTAGGAAAGAGATTTTTTTTTCTTTTTAGGAAAGAGAAAATGTTCATGATGCAATGGTATGATGCAGTCTTGGAAGTTCATTGAGAGTGACAGCATGGCAGAGGTGGGCTCTGTCACTACAAGGAAGGATCTCATTAATTTTTTGAGGGTTTGTAGAGAAAGGAAGTTACATTAAGGAGAACTTTTTGCAATCTACTGACTATACTATGAGACATATTGTCAATATTCAGTCTTTCAGTACTAATGACAGAATGCAACCAGGAACTAGCAAGGCTGATTTTGAGAAGCTGAGCTAAAGTTTCTTGGTTTTTATAGCAGACATAGAAATATTTCAACCTTTGACAAGTAACTGAAATGTTCATGCTCTAGCTTCTATTAACACAGAAAGGGCACACAATAGCTTCTAATGGAGTACTGAGCACAATTAACCCTGTAGCACTCTAATGCATTAGGCTCAAAATATTTTGCAAACTAGGTAATAAGGATGCTTTGGCACCAAATGTCCTCACTAAAAGTGAATGAAGCTAGGCTGCTTGTTTCAAAATTACTCACAGAAATAATGATGTCTGACATTCCAGCGTGGTTAATAATATAAGGCTTTTAAGCATGTGATATTAGTCAATACAGCAAGGAAAAGCAGTGAGAGGTGAAAGGCCAGTTGGCAGCTGTAGAGTTTAATGGCAAAGGTGCTAGAAACAAAATGTTTCTTCTTGTTTGTACTATCCTGAGCATGTGAGGAACATATGTTGGTATGGTTTGCTTGTCCAAAACCTTAGGTATCACTAGCAGATGGTTGTTAAACTTTTGCATGAGGATGGACTGCAATAAATACCACTAGCTGGGGAGGACAGAGAAGAGAGGAAAGAGAAGAGAAAATGGCCTCCAGTATAACATTTTATGCCATTTTTAAAAAGCCTGTTTTGAAGCCATTTCTACTTTTTCAAATGTTTACGTACTCCTCACACGCTGTAACATGCTGGAGTCTGAGAGACGCTGTTGTTCATTTTTGCTGCTTTAGAAGAAAATCCAGCAGCTGCCTTGGGCTCACCAGGGCCAGCTTCAGTTGCAGAGCCAGCATTGGTCAAGAGCGCTGGCCAGGCTCCGGATGCACTGCCTCACACCCTCCATTGCCCACAGAGACCTGCCAGTCATAGGAAAATGGCCTTGGTTCCACAAATACATACTGAAGCCTTGCCGAAGAGGCTACAAAGGGTTTTGGCAGTGGAAGAACCTGTGAATGACTTGCCAGGAGAATCATGGGGACTGTCTTGCAGCAATTAGGGACACAAAGATATTTAATGGCCTTGAACTGATCATCAAGCCACTATTTTTCTGCTGCGTTTTGTTTTTAATCTGAATTCAGTTTGGTGCGTTAAAAATAGTGCAGCAAGCTTTGGAAAAATCTGTTGGGTTTGCTGGAGTCTAGGCATTTATACCACAGTGGCTGTTGCTCTAATTAAAAAGAAAAGCTCACATGACAGAAACTATTCCCATGCGCTGACATTTCAATGCAACAACCGCAACACTGAAACACAATCTTTGCTTTGTTCTCCTCTTCATGTGTCTCAGGCCAAGAGGAGCAAGAGCTGTGGATATCTGGGTGTGCTGCTCAACGGGTTCGCATGGTAGACACAGGGAAAAGTACATTTTTCTGAGGAGGAGAGAGCTAATTACTCTGCTCGGCATCCAGAATGACTCAGTAAGCCAGTAAAATGGCTCCAAAATTCTTTACTTGCTTTGTGAAGGGGAAGAAATACCACTGAGTGATTTCCTTGACTCTTTGACAAAGTCGGCAGTCCTCATTTTTCTGGTTCATTCAGGCTCTGTACCCATTTGACTTTCCATCCTCGTTTCAAATATGATGTTGATTAAGATGCTGGAAACAGAAATCCTCTCAAGTCAAGCATTTTCTCAGAGCAACTCCTCACAACCGAGCGAGCAAAGCCACTACCCTTTGACATTTGGAAATGAAAGCCATGAAGCCACCCACCTGGGAACGTGGCCATTGTCTGGCTCTGCTCTCACCCCTTTAATCTCAAAGCTCAAAACCAAGTGTTCCCAGTAGTTTCTGTGTGGAAAATATATATATGTATGTATGGGTGTGATTTTCATGCTAATAGACTTTTGATTCAAAACAGTCAATAGGAATTTTTCTTTTAAAAGCAGCCAAAGGGTTAATGACGTTGTGAAGGAAAATAAGACTGCAGAGCCACAGCTGGTGGCTTGCTCGAGTTTTTCAGGCTTCTCAGCTGGTAGACTGGGGGTTGGCTGCTCGACCCCATCTAGTGGCACTCCGGGACTGAGGAGAAATCTCTGTCTGCCACGGTGCTGTGAGGTCTCCTTATCTTCCATGAAACATGGCACCATTCCTCACTCTGCTGTCTTCTCCTTTGGCTGGAGCAGGCCTGGTTGTGCATGAGGGGGACACAGATATGTTTCTTTGATGTGTGAAGCCTTGGATGTGCATGCACAGCACAGAGGGATGTGAGTGACCAGGGAAGTGGTTTAGGAACTTTTGTGTATCTCTGGGAAAGAGCATCCTTTAGAAACAGATAAATCCAATAGCACTGATTCCCCCAGGTGTGTATCCATGTTGCGTAGGCACTGGTGAGACACTGATGAATTACACTGAAACCCCATTTTTCATTCAGCCTTGAGAACAAATGGCCTCTTTGAAGCTGCCCTGTGCAGGGCACCGGCTCTGTAGCACTGTGAAGCCTTTGATCTCCCTCCTCCAGCAGCCTGACAGGTCTGTTCCCTCCACGTTCACTGCTCTGCCTCCACCACGGGGCCTGTCCCACATCCCTTGGCCAGGACACAGCCACCATCATCCTGAATCACAGAATCATAGAATGGCCTGGGTTGAAAAGGACCACAAAGATCATCTAGTTTCAACCCCCGTCCTATGTGCAGGGTTGCCATCCACTAGACCATGCTGCCCAGAGCCACATCCAGAAGCCTTCTCCTGGTGGATGCAGAAGGCACCCCTTGTGTTGTGGGCTCTGGCATTGATAATCCTGCCCTGTTTGTCCCATGGATTGCATCTATTTAATGCCACCAAACTCTCCTCCAGCTCTGACCGTTGCAGCAAAGCACTAAACAACATCCCTTTGCCCTCCCCACTGTACCTCTCTGGACCTGATGACACACAAACCTACTTAGCTCAGCTCAGCACTTGCTGCAGAGCATTTCCCAGTGCTCATCTGCAAGTGTAGGCTCCCATGGTTGGTGGCTTCTGAGCCTGGGGCATCCCTTCCTTTCCTCCAGTGCAGAGGGCAAACAACGACCTCTAAAGTCAGCAGTGTGACCTGAGGTCACACAGTGTGGTGGAAACATGAAATTCACTCCTAGTAATGGCTGCCACACTCCTGTAGCATGGGCAGCCCTGTTACAGGGCTCTGCCAGACCCAGCAAGCCAGCTGCAAGTTGGAGCTGAGCCCTTTCAAACTCAGCAAGCCCTGCTCTAATGAAGCTCATACCTCATTACCGGCTCAGCATTGATTTAATGAGTTCCCTTTAGAAGTCTCCAATACCGCATTCCTCAGAAGATTAAGGGCTGCTTTTTGTCCTAGCGTTGTTGTTACCGAGGAGGCATGAGGATCAGCGCTATGCCCTGCTTACCCCTGGGTGAACCCCATTTAAGCAGTATGTTTACAGCAGGAATCCTTCCAAAAACTGCACAGATGGAATTTCACATCTGACAAAAGAAACAGATAATGTTTATCAGGCCAGAAAAAAAATACTTAACACTGGCTGGGTTTGCATTTACTTGCCCATGCGCTTTGGTCTCTCCTGTGTTTTCAGTGACAAAAGTACTCTCCAGAGAAAGGCTCAGAGAAACGCTCTTGTTTATAAACTCACCCCAGGGGAAATGACAGCCACTGTGATTGACTGACACCTCTGGAAGTGCGCTCTCACAGCACCAGGCTCCTCAGGGCCCTCTTTCCGATGGTGGTTCCATGCAGTGAGGCTGCGGGGGTCCCCCAGGCAGTGACAGGGGACTGCAGTGGCTGCTAGCTCTGCCTTTCCCTGGATACACTGATACAGGAGAGAGAAGGGATGGGGAAGGGCATCTTTGCTGTTTCTTTTTGAAGGAGCAACAAACAGCACAGATGTGTGAAAGGAACTCCAAGCAGGAGCATCGGGGATCAGGACTGGAATTCTTCAAGTCAGAGCTGAGTTGCTCATGAGCCTCTTGGTTGCTTTTGCTTTGTTGCATGAAAGGCATTCACTCTGTGGCCAAGGAACTGTAGACAGAAAGAGGAAAAGAAGACGGAAAAATGCCAAAGCATTTTTCTGTCTAAAAGCTGTGGGCTCTCTCCTGAATGGCGTGAGCTCTCCCTTTCAGCCAGAAAACACTTCCCCCACAACTTCCCCTGTGCCGTGACCCTTGGCTAAGCCAGGTGGGGAATGGGAGCTCAAGATCCTATTAACATCTATCGATATTGACAAACGGCTTCACAAGTGCAGCGGGGGCTCCCACACCGCTGCCGCACAGCAGCACCCGGCACCTGCCTGTTCTGTAACTTCTCCCTAGGAAAACTCTCCCCCCAGGTAGGCAATCCCACACAGCTCCGTGCCCTCCAGCATCTCTCTGCAGGCAAAACTTTGCAAACTATCGGGAGGCTGCTCTCGGAGAGGGGTCCCGCACCTCTGCCAAGATCCTGCCAGCCGCACCGGGTGCTCACGGGCTGCCGGCTGCCCCTTCCCCTTTAAATAAAAATCAGAAGCCTCTCCAGACCCCCCTCCCTTTCAACAGAGGCTGAATGCATCACGCGTCCGACTTGCCGTGCAGGAATAGGGCGCGCAGCACACACACCGCCTGCACCACCGCTGCATCCGGAGACGCCGCTCTGTGAAAAACAGCGAAAGTACCTTTTGAATTCTTCCATCAATATCCAAATAAATACACTTGGGCCGGTAAGTTGAAGAGGCAGATCCCATCTTGCTACAGTTGGGCTTTTACTGGGCTTCCCACCAGAGCAGAAAATGAGGCTTATCCCGCCAGGCTGAGCCACCGCTGCCTGGCAGCTCGGTGTCCCCGCTCCGCTGTGTCCCACGGCACTCTCATACTAGGAAGGTCCCTCCTCTAACGTGCACGCGTTGTTTGTGCCCGTCTCCCCGCCACCTCCTTCCCGTGGTGCTTCCCTCTGCATCCAGCTGCCGTGGGCAGGAGGGGACGCGGCTCCAGACGCGTCCATTCCCATGGCAACAGCCCTTTTAGGCATTCCCGTGGCACACGCTAAGCCAAATGGCACTTACTGATGGGGGGGGGAGACCTCCTCCATCAGGGTGCTGAGAGATGTCATTCATTTGTGTGTTGAAACAGGACCATAATTGCTAATTAGTGCCGACACTTTCGGTGAGCTCCGCGCAGGCTGCAAGCAAGCTGGAGGTACCCTTAGCCACCCGCTGGGGCTGCCTCTGCCAAAACCATGCAGTTTGATTCCCAAACCCCTCCTGTCATCGTTAGATGGAAAGGGAAAGATAGAAAGGGAAAGCTGTGGCCATACAGCTGTGAGTTCCAAAAGCATGAAGGAAACACAAAGCCCGTACTCTCTCATGAAGGAATGGGGGAGTGCAAAGCATCCTGGGAAGCACATCCAAGGTGCAGCCAAAAAGCCAGAGGGGAGCAAAGCACACGATGGCCAACCCTCTGAGAGGACACCAGGTGTCATCTGCTGTGTGTCCACACCACTCTGCTGTGTCCGTGCTCACTGGCAGCTGGAAGATCAGCCAGTGGTAATGCTGGGTCATAGAGGGGAGAGGACTTGGAGACGGCCACTCCTCAGTGGCACAGGCTGCGAACACTGGCTGAGAGTCGATTTTTCTGGGGCATCACCATTTTTTTCTGAAGCTTTCAGGAGAGAGCCCTGTGGGGCTACAGAGCATCCCACTGGCTATCCCATTGGCTATGCCACTGGTCATTCTATCAGATATCCCATTAACTATCCTACAAACTATGTCATTGATTATCCCATTGGCTATTCCATTTATCAGCTGCTCTCTCCTTTCCTGTTTTTTCTGTTTTGCTTCTCTTGGGATATTTTTTGCCACGAGTCAGGGCTACTAATGACTGAACTGCTGGTTACAGCAGTACAAGCTCCTCCATCATGTCTATGGCAGAAGCTGACTTCTTCAGTTCAGCTTTAACTCTTTTCCGTATGCCTATGGAAAGCGTAGGACTTTCTGTGTGTGGAAATTTTTACTCGTTTCTTTGCACATTTCTTTTATATGCTGCCGGTTTCCACAGGACCAGGCCTGGAAATAATCATATTTGATGCTAATTACAGATTGCTAACACTGAGACCTTTATATAATCTGTCTATCTGGACCTCGAAATCCTGTATTTGAGCCCTCACCGTGTAGCAGTTCAGTTCCTCACCTTGCTCTCAGCTCCAGCTCCATGTCTGGGTCATCTCAGCAGCCATGATCATGCACGTGGCCTACTTTCCACAGCAAAGCCCCAGAAACATGGGCTGACAGGCAACTGCAGTATTTTTTGACATGGCTGGTCTGGAGTCCAGGGTGTGAGATACACAGCCTCATGGGCTGGAGGTGCAGCTTTGTTCTCTGTGGGTGCAGCCTTGCTCTTTAATACAACAATGCTGGCCACCGCAGCGATAATACGCTCTTTACTATGTTTACAACCATTGTTAAAATTCAGGCACCAGTGGTTCTTGCTTTTACAATTATAGAATAGAATAACAGATCATCTGGATTGGAAGGAACCCTTAAAGGTCACCTAGTCCAACTGCCCTGCAATGAACAGGGACACCTACAGCTACATTAGGTTGCTCAGAGCCCCATCCAGCCTGACCTCGAGTGTCTCCAAGGACAGGGCATCCACTGCCTCTCTGGGCAACCTGTGCCAGAACCTCATTGGCTTGAAACTTTCAGATGCCAGCTCAAATCATGGGAGAGACACACACTTGTCCATGTGTGAAGTACTGGCTTGAAAAAAGACAAGAGGCCATGGGCACAAAAACATAGGAGGCTCCATCCAAACATTTGGAAACAATTTCTTACTGTGCAGGTGATGGAGCCCTGGCACAGGCTGCCCAGAGGCTGTGAGGTCTCCTCCTCAGAGACCTTCAAAACCCAACTGGATGCGGGCCTGGGCACCCTGCTCTGGGTGTCCCTGCTGGAGCTGGAGTTGGCCCAGATGGACCCAGAGGGCCCTTCCAACACCAAGTGGTCTGTGGTTGTATGGAGAGCAGTCCCAGGCCATGGGTGATTCTTTCACTTCATGACAGCTCTCTGGTTTACACTTCCCCCTCTTCATTTCCCAGTCCCATCTCCGTAATCCAGCTCTCTGTTCCAAGACCTTCATTTGAAGTATTTTCATGGATCCAAGAGTCCCCAAGTGCCTTGCAATCTCGCCTTTGGCCCAGCTGTATACTGTGTGAAGGATGAGATGCATGCACGCACGCACAAACCCTAGCCAACCACTAATGGCAGATGCAGCCAGCATGCTGGAGCCCTGTTGCAGAGCTTCTGGGAAAGCCCAGCTATAAAATCTGTGTTTTCATAAGGTCGTGGAAGAAATCAGCAGATCCGACTGGAACCTTCAATAGCTGATGGGGAAAATGTAAATGAAATTAACTGTGTCTGGAGTCACTTGTTACATCATTTAGAGGGCTGAGAGCCAAGAAGTGGAAAAGTAAATTCCCTCTACTGGACAAGGTTGGCTCACGTTCCTGGCAAGAAAGTCTGAATGGGGGACCACAGCTCGTGCTCCCAAACAGGAGGTAAGCAACCCAGGGCTCTACTGGATGAAAACTGCCTGGGGTTTTACACAGCATGGGAAAGTAAAGTATCCTCAGATGCATATTCTGGATTGCCGCCATCTGAACAGCTCAGTGCTGCTCAGTACTCGGTGCATATCAACGCTTTCCATTTCTCTGACAAGCAGAACTCAGACATCCTGAAATTTTGTGACAACTCCAGGATTAACAAAAGGCTACTGACATTGGCACCAGCCTCATGCATGCATAGGATGGGGGCCAGGGGAAAGGAGGTCTGCATGCTTCTAGGTGAAAGAGGAGACATGGGCAGAGAGAGAAGGACAAGCACCCACCTGTACTGGAAGGGATACGATGGCTGGGAAACATTGCACTACACAGGGGGGCTGCTCAGTGGGCTGGGTGTGTTGACAAACTGAGGGCACTGGATGGGAGATGGTTCCTCAGCTGTGGCACACCAGCATCCCATGAAAAATGCCTGGACGCCCACCTGTGCTACCTATTGTAGGGTACCTGCTTTAGCAGAGGGCTTGGACTCAACGATCTCTTGAGGCCCCTTCCAACCCCTGCAATTCTGTGATTCCATGAAAGGCACAGCCACGTGAACCGTTGGTGGGTTGGTATTAAAGGACTTTGAACAACTCTTTGCAGTACATAATAAACTAAACACTCTATTTTAACACATTTTTTTAAAATATGCATCTTCACAGGTAACAAGATAATATCTCAGATACACACATAACACTTTCCCACATATTTTCTCATATTTTTTCTGTTTGCATAGAGCTTTCAGTGCAGTTTCCACTAATGGGCAGAAGTCCATTGTATTTTCTCCATGCAAGAGATTAAATGTCTTATCTTTTAGTGTGGGAGGCCAGAACAGAGCCACAGATACGGTGTGAAAAAGATGACAAAAGCTCCATGGGCCCAGGCAGTGCTGAAAATCTTCTGACCTGCTATAGCAAAAAGCTGAAAGCTGTATGAAATAAGGACATTTTAAACACTTTTGCAGTTTCTGAAACTAGATTGAGTTCAGTGATGCCATTCCCTGGGAGCGTTACCTAGACAATCACCCATTATACATCCCTCCATTAGCATCGTCAACATTTCTGAAAGCCACAGGTCATGACCATAGCAAGTCAGAAGATTAGATAAGAAATCATTAGTGTCTACTTTCAAATAACACATTTCTGATCTTTCTTTTTACTCGTCTCTGTTTTTTCTGAATTTGCTTGTTCATCCAGGTCATGTACGTGAGCTTTCCTCTACAAGTTTGAAAGCCAGAGATGTTCACCAAGGAACAAAATTGAACTGGGATTTTCAGGCCATAATAAGGCTCCGGTTCCTGAGGAAAACAGTAAATAGCATACAATTGATGGTATGGTCAGGAGAAAGGGCAGCACTGATGTATTATAGAAAATGAAATGGAAGCATCTTATGGAGGGATGGTGGGCCTTGCATGGAAACGGTTGTATTTTGGTCAGTATATTTCACCATCCTTTCACCCTGCTCCATTTGGTTCTGTCCCACGCAGCTTCCTCCTCAGTTTGCACCACAGTGCTGTGTCTCATCCCACACTCCCTCCTCTTCCTGAGCCCCTGCTCGTACCGATGGTCCCAAGGAAGCCCTGAGACCAGCAACATTTGTGTTGAGATGTGAACGCTGAAGTTCAAGACATTGCAAGAGGTAAGGGGAAACTGCTCAAGGCAGTGTTTCCCTTCCTACATCCTGCACAGACAAGGACTTAGCATGTGTGGTGTCCAAGGAGCCCACCCAGCCTCCAGGCACAAGGGCAGGGTGTCCAAGGCCATCTGCCCAGCAGCCAGAAACCATGGAGACTATGGTTTTAGGTTCAGGAACGGTTGCAGTGACACAAGGGACAAGGGACACCACCTTCCAAGCCCTCCTCCTGTCTCCTGGGTTAATCCTAGGTTGGTGACCACATGCAGGGTTTGGGTGTGCCTTCTGTACCCCCCTGGGGCAGGCAGTGGTCAGCCTCTCCATCCCTTGTTCCGCCTCTGGGATTCATCAGAGCTCACTGCTGCTTTTCACCTCCAGGCCTGTGTGCTACCCAGAGTCTTGTGTAACAGTAGATAGATGTCCTGAGGTCCTGCTGATGTATGTGTCATAAACATGGCTTCCTCAACTGTGTCAGAGTGATGAGGCTCCCTCAGCAGCACCCTTCTTGTTGGAGGGGCAGCCCTGCTCAGGCTGGGGCTCAGAGGCCAAGGCAGCAGTCTCTCTGTCTTTTCACAACCGCATGGCCATTGTCCCTAGAAACAAACCATGGGCACTACAAATTGCACAACCCTGGACTGACCAGCAGCCATGTGAGGGAAATCAGGGTTTGCCAAGGGCCACCACTGAACAAGAGCAACTTTCTCTTCTCTGCACAGGGGCATTGGTTATTGGTACGCTGCCAGGAGAGCAGGGACATGATTTAGTGGAGGGTTGTTAGAGTTAGGGTAGTATGGTTAGGATAGTTGTGGTTGGACTTGATGATCTTTAAGGTCTTTTCCAGCCTGAGCAATTCTATGATTCTATGAGAGCAGCTCAGGGATCATCAGCAGTCTACTGCCATCCCTAACAGCCTGCAGCTGCTGGCTTTTATTGGGAAACTTCTCCCAGAGAGGCTTCATTAGTGGCTGGATCTTCTGCAACACAGATACGTTTCTGCCCTAGTTTTTCACCCTCTCCCCTTTCCCTCCTCTCTTTATCCTTCTTCTTTGAGTGTTTTTCACTGGATTCACTTTGGATTTTTTTAATCTTTGTTTCTAAATCCTTATCCTCTCATCTTCAGCCACTTCCACACAATCTGGACATTGAATGGGAAGCTTTCTTCCTTCCTGATTCTCTCCCTCTGCTCAAGCGTTTGATGAAAATGCACTGTTGGCTGTCAGTCACTGTCTCAAAAAGAGGCATGAACCTCTCATAGGCAGCAAATAAGTTTTCTGACAAGAAACTGAGAAGAAATTTTCTGGGCATATGGAAAAATAACAAAAACCCAGTCGCCCTCCATTAGAAAGTGAACAAAGTTGTGGCTGGCTCTGCTTTCCAGCTCCACTCCTTTTACCTGCACTTCTGCTTTTTGCACTTTCTCTTACTGCTCATTCCTTCACCATATCCCCTGATCAGTGCTCCCTGCTACCTGCCTTGTACCTTCCTACCTACCCTGTACCTTCACCTTGGCTGGGACTGCTCCATGCTCTTTCCTCTGTCCCATTTCACCTCAGGGGCCCAGTTTCCACACAGTTTCCCATTTGCCTCTCCTGCCAGCAGTGCAACCCCGCTCTACTCAATCCCACTGCCCAAGGAATTGTGCTAGTGAGCAGAAGACAAGCTACAGAGACACAATTACTTATCAGCAAAGTATGATTTCTGCAGAGAAGCCAAGTCTTGCTTGCTTTGGAGCCTATGAGAACTTATCCCTTGCATTTGCAAGGGAGAAGGCCAAAGGCAACACGTCACTTAATAAAGTGGTGCATTTGGTCTGCTTTTATTTATTTTCTACACATCCCCCTCCCCTCCTCCAACCCAACACCATCATGTTCATGGAGCAAGCAATCAAGATTGGAGTTGTATTTGGCAAAGCGTGCCTGTGTCTAAAGAGCTGCTTCTCAGAAGCCAGCTTGGTTTGCCTGTACATCGCTGTGTACAGGTGCGTCTGGGTGTCTCACATGTCTGGGTGAGATGTGTGCCAGTTACCATAAATTAACTATTGCTACAGTCAACCGGCAAAAGTTGTCCCATTTTTCAAGAAGTGTAAGAAAGAAAACCCTGGCTATTATAGGCCTGTCAGTCCCCCTTCAGTGCCCTGTAAAATTATGGAGAAGATTATTCCGGGAGTTATTGAAAAACACTTGAAAGACAATGCAGTCATTAGTAATAGCCAACACAGGTTCACAAGGGGAAAGTCCTGTTTAATGAACTTAATTTCCTTTTACGACAGGGTTACTCACCTACCTGAACAATGGAAGCCAGTTGATGTAATCTTTTGGTATTTCAGCAGAGCTCTTGATATTGTTTCTCACAGTATTCTTCTGGACAGAAACATAATGTGATGGGTGAGCTGATGGGTCAGGCTCAAAGGGTTACACTCAATGGGGCTACACCAAGCTGGCAGTCAGACACTAGTGGGGTTCCACAGGACTCCATTTTAGGGCCAGTTCTCTTCAACACATTCATCAATGATCTGGATAAAGAACATGAAGGTATGCTTAGTAAATTTGCAGACAGCACTAATTGGGAGGAGCTGTTGACTCCATTGAGGGTGGAGAGGCCTTGCAGAAAGACCTGAACAAACTGGAGGGCTGGGTAATCATCAGCCACACACAGCTCAACGAGAGTGAGCGCTGCACCTAGGACCAGGGGCAACCCTGTACATATGTACTGACTAGGGGCCAGAGGCAAGAGAGTAGCCCCGTGGAAAGGGACCTGGGGGTTCTGGCTGATGGCAAGCTGTACCTGAGCCAGCAGAGTGCACTGGAGCCAAAGGGACAACCGTACCCGGGGGGCACCAGGCCCAGCACTGCTGCCCTCTGGTGATAGCAAAAGGCCCCGAAGGAACGGCATGGAGCTGTGTCAGGGGAGGGGCAGCTGCGGGTTAGGGAAAGGGTCTGCACCAGAGGGCGGTGCGCATGGAACGGGCTGCCCAGGGCTGTGGGAACGGCCCCCAGTGCTGGAGTACAAGGAGCGTCTGGACGATGCTTTCAGACATAGGGTTTGATTTTGGGTGTTCCTGCGTGGAGCCAGGACTTGGACTCAATGATCCTTGCAGATCCCTTCCAACACAGGATATTCTGTGATTCAATAGCCTGCTGTAGCATCATATTGCAACATGCAAAACACAGCCATTTATTTCTAGCTGTTCCTGCATTTTTGTGTATTATTCAGAGCAGTTTTCATTGAGATGTCCATGAGGACATCTGAACCTCTTACAAGATTAGGAAATCCCACTACCACCTCAACAGAACTGACCACTCTTCTCACAGCTGCTCTCTGTGTGCATCTGCACTGTGCTTCATTTGGCATAGTTACTCGAGAGTTGGCCAGCTTCAGCAACTGGCTCACTTCATGCTGTAAATGCTGTTGAATGTAAGCTCAGCCGAGCCCTCCAGAGACACAAAATCCATCACCACGCATCACTGTGTGAAAACTTCTTGCCTCTGGCATCCATGCCCAGCCACTGCTATCCAGCACCCCCCTATGGAAGGCATCACCTGCTGGAGGAAGCTGAGATACCTGAAGGACAGAGGCAGAAAAGGCTGCACGCTCCAAACGGACCCAGAATTCGATCCTCAGAGAACTGAACGTTCATGAGGGAATTTTTTGGGCAAACTTGCTTGAAAACAGCCTCATGTCACAGAATAAGAAAATTGCTGGAAAATCAAGCAGAGCTGGAGTGCTTACTGGATCCTTCTTTTTTTTTGGCATAAAAAATAAGAGTAGTGATACAGTTGATCATAGGGTTGTTTGTTGTTGTTGTTCTCAGCAGAACACATTTACATGGGCAATTTCAACTGTGCCTGGAAAACAGAGACAGCAGAAACAACACAGAAGGGATGCGTAGGTGAACATACTGGGGCTGCTAGTCATTCATTTTATCTGCTTGTATGGGTCTGGGAATTCTGAAAAAACAGTGTATAGGAACCAGCCTGTGCTGAGGAATAACATTTCCTTTCTGGTGACACACAGGAATGAGATTTAGATATCGATTCGACAGATGCATTATTCTATTAGCAGATTTCAAGCAGGCAAATGCAGGAGATTTCCTTTGCCTGCTACTGAACAGCTTACATCAACCTTCCTACCGAGAGGTCTTACTTCAAATGACAGTGCTGGGAAAATCATCCTGAGAACGAGACATCTTAGCTTTGCTCCAAGTAGTCAAGGGGTTTAATGGATTCACCACTGTTAGGTGCTTCGCTGGAGAGGGATTTCATCCCCCTCAAGTAATTACTGAAATTTGGAGCCTGGGTCAGAGTCCCTGTAATTTGCCTGACAATGGAGCATATGAGAAATCAGACTGTCAAACAGCTCTAGCACAGGTATCGGTCAGTAAAGCACACGTTCTTAGGCATCACATTCATCACTCAGCCCCATCTCACATTTCTGTGCTGGTGACCCCACTTTTGAGACCAGAGCAAGGAAAACAGAAGGCTGCTCGCTATATTTTGCTGCTTTATGCAACTACATCTTGCATGCAGACGTGCTGACCAGCTGTGCTAATATACTCTCCTCAGTGCAAAGCAAACAGGCAAACTTCCTCAACCCCCAAGAGAGAAAAGAAGACACTGGCACCAAGCCGAATGTGCCCACGCTTCGATGGAGCAATCGCCACCCAGCACAGAGAACCCTGAACATCACTTTCTTCTATTAGGGAGAGAGAACATGCACTTTATAAGCTTTTTGAGAGCTCTTCTATTATCCTGCTAGATGCTTTGTTCCTTTCATATAACTCGAAAGCCGCAGCCAGAGGAGAAGGGGAAGAAGCTTTACAAAGACTCCCAACAGCGACAGCTAAGTTGCACCCCTCCATTACACAGTTATTAGCCCCATGTACCAGTGGAAAACCAAACACGCAGATTCTGTCACAGAATGACACGATGTTCAGATGTTTCCTACCAGATGATAGGAGTGATTTAATAATAGCTTCAGAACCTGCTGTACTTATTAAGCTAAAGTCTCACGTGGCCTGCAGCAAATTGAATGACTCAGACTCAAACATAATATGCCGTCCTCTGCAGCAGAAATAACAGCATTGTGTTTGGCAGAGGGGGCAGAAGAAGCCCACTTCTTGAAGTTTAGCCTGGATGTTATTGGCTGCTCTGTGCAGTACGTGCCAACTACCCTTCGTATCACAGAAACGAAATGGTGAAAATTCAGTAGTTATTGATCATTTCATCTTTTTTTTGTTTTTTTTTGAGCCAGAATCTCCATATCCCCTGGGAAGTGAAGTCCAGCTCTCTTTCAGCTTGATTCCTATTCGTGCTGTAACTCGTGTATATATATACACAAACGTAGCTGCGACGTCTTGATTTAGCATATGAACTCAGGCTGCTGCTTTGAGTTCTGACCTCAATGAGCTGCTGCTGCTTTCCGAATAACCTGAGAAATTCAGGCCACCTGTTAAGGATTCGGGTACCAGATAAACTTAAAAACTACAGTGTCTGAGATGGCGAGGACATAAATAAAATTATTGGATTCTTCAAATGTTTCCTCCCGAGTTACACAAGTAAAAGGAGAATAACATCCTAGAAACAATGTCTGAAGGTACGAGCTCTTCACTGCAGCCTGCGGGTACAATTGCTAAAGCACTAAGCTAGAAAAGGTGGACAACTTACTGTACCTCCACTCTGCCATACTTTATCTGTCCAACACAATCCCTCTAAGGTTCTGCCTTCTGTGAATCTTTCTTAGAAGCAAACAAACAAAATAACGCGGTCACAGATCGCAGACCACAAAAAAACCAACACAATTTCCTAACAAACATGAAGTCTGCGCCCCACAACCTTGGGAGAAACCCTACGAACTCAGAGCCAGGCTCATGCAAGGAATTGATCTCTGGGGGTAAGGAAAAACGAGACATACGTTTTAGTTCATTTTCTTTTAAAGACACACTAGGTACGTGATTAGAACTGGAGAAATCAGCTAGTGTGACAGTAAATAAACACAAATAACGGAGTAAGAAGGATTCTTTGACATTTATTTTTGAAGCAAGGCTCGCATAACCACGGCAACCTAAAGATGATAGAAGAAATTGAGGCTGGGCTCCATGGGGACCTGCCCACACCTTATCCAAAATGGACTTCCAAAATCGTGTTTGCATTTTCTTATTTCAGTCTGTAGGTAGCATTTCATAGGCAAAGGACACTGCACTCTTTCAGATGAAATCTGGACAAGCTCTTGGCTGCAGTCTTCTGTGGAGGCAGTGGAACACACTCAATCTCAATCTCTCACTTCTTCTCTTCTCTCCTTGGCTTCTTCCTGTGCGTGCACACAATCTGAGATTGCAGTGGGGATGTGGTGATTCCTAGAGATGCAGAATGACCAACCACTGTGTGGCTCCCTGCCCCCACAGCGACATTTCACCCACAACACACTTTATCTGTGTGGTTTGGAGTTTTCTTGCTACTAACAGAAGCACAGGAAACAACTATTTTTAGGCAATAGGTATTCAGTGTTTGATGCCAGCCTTTTGCTTTCCTCACCGATTTCTAGCAACTGTCATTTTTCCTCATCCTTTGTCTCTACTTACGCTAATGCATACCTGATTACTCCTTTTCTTCCCCTTAAATACTGTGACATGCAGAGATACCTATTTCTTTACTATGAGAGTGGTGAGGTGCTGGCACAGGCTGCTCAGAGAGGGTGTGGATGCCCCATCCCTGGAGGTGTTCAAGGCCAGGTTGGATGGGGGCCTGGGCAGCCTGGTCTAGTATTAAATGGGGAGGTTGGTGGCCCTGTATGCGACGGGGGGGTTGGAGATTCATGATCCTTGAGGTTCCTTCCAACCTGGGCCATTCTGTGATTCTGTGACACCTCTCCAGGAAAAAAAAAAAAAAAACAAAACTTATTTATATCTGGATAGTTATCTAAGAGCCACAAGCAAAGATATTCTGCAGATGTACATGTATGTACCCTTATACATGGCACAGAATACGTCCACTTACACCCACAGTCCTTTACAACATGAAGTTGCAGCGTGAGTTCCACTTACGGAAAGAGATCTTAAACATTTTCCATTTCTCACTGGATTGAAAAACTCACAGTGAACGCTGCACTCAAGCACAGAACCTTATAGTTCAGTGCAGCATAGAGGGAGACTTTCAACACTTATCTGTCTGGTACACTCCTGGGTGGCAGACACATATCTAAGATTGCATGAGAGAGAATGTAGTTCAAGGTTACCAGTACCCCACAGCACTGAAATGCAAAGCTCCCAGGAAAAGAAACGGAGCCCTGTGCCTGCAGTCACCTTGCAGGCACAGCAGTCTGTGAGTGGAAGAACAGCCCATACTACGGCACTGTTAGCTTAGCAAAGAATACAAAAAAAAAAATCAAAATGGATTTGCTGGGAGCGGAAAACTCAGCAATAAGAACAGCCTATCAGATAAACTTCAAGCCTAGAAGAAATCATCGCATGATCTAATCTAACCTCCCATATAATATGCAGGCCATAAAATTTCAGTCCAACCAGAGAGTACCGCCGTCACCGAATCAAGGCCCAATAATTTCATCAGACTGTGAACAATCTTTCTCAACTGAATTCTGCGTGAAGAACAGTCCGCCTCCAACTGCTCTAAATGTACTCTGATTTCTTTTATACCCCATTACGCCTACATAACCTAGAGCAGCACTTCTCATGCAAACAACTCCACGCATCCATCACTGGAGAAACCCACCAGCAGCAACTGAATGGATTCCCAAGTGTAAACGCTGCCTAGGTCTGAGGTAGCGTGACAGCGGCACGAACACACATGAAAGATTCTCATTACTATCGCACGGATATTATCAAGAAACACATGCAGTAACTTTCAGAACTGGATGGCAAAATCCCTTTTGGAATTTTGCAGCTGGCAGAATATATGGGAACAAATGTATCATCTTAGCACATGGGGTAGGCTAGCAGTTTAACTTCAAGGCAAAAGAAATCTCAAAGTGATCTGCGAATATATCACACCTTCCTCGCTAGCTATTTATAAAGACTCAAATTGATCTGTGAGTATCACTTCCTCACTAGCTATTTTATCATTTTCCCACCCTATAAACCCTTCCTATGCACAATGAGACAAACCTCCAATGCCACATCTCCAGCAAGAGCCGGCTTACCAGGGTGCAGCTGCACTGGTGGAGGCTTCTGCTCCAGATCAGGCAGGAGAGAAACTTTCCCGAGTCTCCCTTCTTATACAAAAAGGCCCAAGCTATTATTTGCCTATTCCTAGAAGCACTTTGGGCACATTCTCAACCCAAGACCTCACTTTTTTCCAACTAGAATTGTTTTCCTTTCCAACCAGTTTTGTCCTGGTATACCTGTGGGTATGGATATTATATCGCTGCACTAAATGGATTAAAGACCATAAATGTTCAAGATGATTAGAGATAAAAAGCTGAAGCTTTTCCATTTAAATTCCATATAAATTGAGGACAACAAAAAAGGCACCTTCAAGCTACAATGTAGGAGCAGGGCTTGGTCTCTGACTCAGTTGAGCATCCTCTCTCCCTACGAGGCAAAAAGGAGAAGGCAGAACATACCCATCTAACGCAGCTAATCACAGATATGATGTTATAGAACCCACAATCCCATTATGAAGAAAAATAATTACCTGTTTGAGTTGAGCAGGGTATTGTTTTCAAAAAAAAAGGTTCTAGTTTGTTCTCTTAATGAACCCTTTCCATTACCCTCACAAGAGACAGAAGTGCTGTCTCAGCAGAGATGCCTATTCTCCAAAACAATAAATGAAGTGTTCCTTCATCGAGACGTCAAAGAAGAAGTAATGACCATTTCACATTTTAAAGCAGAACACGTTTTTATTCAACACAGAAGTTATATAGATAAAATTGAGAATAACCAGCATTAAAAAAACCCCACAAAACCCAAACCCTGTAGTCTTACTCAAATTCAGTTCTACCTATCATCGGTCACTCGTGTTTCTACATACAACATTTCGTCAGTTTTGTTCATCTTGTTCATCTCCAGATTAATGATTATTAACACCCAGTACTAACAAAACAGTTTGCTCACAGTTTGAGGGACCCTTGGGGTTGTTACAAAAGAGCAGCCATCTTCATCTTATCATCCAACGCATTCACTGCTGGGGGGAACTGAAACACTGCTCGTTAAGCAAGGAAAGAGCCACCAGTGCAGCGAGAGTCCCAGTTCCCTCCTGTGATCAATGGAAGGAAGGACTCAGCCCAGCACCTCCAATATTGTCATAATCCCACGTCCAAGTCACTTCAGTACAAAAGCTATTCAAATAAATAAATAAATAACAGCAGCAGCCCCATCAAGTAAAACATAAAATCCACAGTTCTACATCTTTACAACGTGTAACTGTTAAATACAGCTGAAAGCATTTTAACCTAAGACTTCAGCCCATGGGGAACAACCCCTCAAAATCTGAGTGCAGCAGAGTTTAAGAGAATAAATCATTTTGATAAACTAGCAACATAGCTCTACAGTCCTTCTGGGGGAAAGGATGGGCATCTTCAGCTAAAGAAGTCCTCCATCCCTCCCTCCTCACACAGGCCTTGAAAGTCGTGCCAGCACAGCTCTTCTGGGGTTGAAATGTTATTCTTCCTCACAAATGATTCCTCGGATCTGCAGCAGAATTCTGCTACGTTTAACTACAGCCTAAGGCCCAACTGCAGCACGCGTTCGTGAGGGCAGGTTGAGCATCCCCGCTGGCCTCAACAGCTTGATGCAAAAGGCCTGTTGCTAACCATTCAGCTAGGGAACTACGGCTTCTGAGACTGCGTAGAGCATTCACCTGCAAGGACTCTGGCACCTGCCCTGAGCCTCTGTGGGGCCAAGATCTTCTCTGTGCCTCTGTTCAGCAAAACAGTTAGAAATGAACACAACGTTCAAGTCAAGCAGAAAGCACACGCTGAACCCAACCAGATTCATCAGGGACTAAAAAATTACAAAACTGCCCTGGAAATCAAGTATTGTGCCAACACATGGAACAGCAAACCAGCAGCTGATGAGACATTTCTTTACACTTTGCAGGGCTACTTTAGAGTGCTGTTTCGTTAATCAAGTATAAAGATCACTGCATTGTTTCACAGAACTTAGAGCACGGTTCAGAACAAGACACGTCCCTACAGCTTTAATAAATACAGTCATGAACAATACACAACTTAAATTACCCAACCTTCACGATCTAAGTGTAAACACCTCATACAAAAAAAAATTCCTTCATATTTTGTACATCTTAAAAAAAAAAAAAAGATCACAGAAACATCTGTTTTGCTAAGGAGATACCTGTATGAAAAAATGATATGTTTAGAAGACATTGAATTGTCTGTTTGCTGGGTAACACTTGTTACCAAAATGTTCTCTTACAGCCTACCACCTAGGTAATTCTTCTTTTCTTACAGACACGTATTTTGGCTCTGAATCTGAAATTCAAAGCCACTTTAAATTAGCCATGTGAAAGACATTTCTGGTTATTAAGGCCTTGATCTGTCAAAGACTTCCAAATATAAATGACACCGCTGAAATAAGCAAGTACCCAACAGAGATCATTGTGGCACCGAGCGCTGCAGCAGCTCATTTTTTCAATCCAGTAATTCAAAGGTATGGCAGCATACAGTTCTCTGCCACCTCAAAAGGAACCATCTCTCATTTCAACCCAGCCTAGAGGAGCAGCACAGTAACGATGTGACATTTCCACAATCATTTTACTACAATGCCCTGAAAATGATTCGAGTCCCGCACTGGAAATTCTGACTCATAATCTGCTTTTTGTTGCTTAGGACTGATTTTTACACAATCCTAACTATAGAATAGCATCCACCCAAACAGTTCGTGAAAACCGCTAACTACGGTACACTGCAACTATAAATTCTATTTCATCACTTACCGAAAGGTTGGATGCTGTCCTTGGGATTAGAATTTGTGCTGTAGTTAAAAACTAATAATATGATGAGGTTATCATTGTCTGAGCAGCTTCAAAATACTACTAGCAGTGTATATTAATAACCAGATGGCATTAATCTCTACAAAGCGATGCCCTCAGTCACAGCGATGCGCAAGATGACACAAGGGATACTTTGCTCGCCAACAAGGGGACACTTCACTGCTAGGCTGTCTGTTATGATTTCAACCTCCTTCTGCTCCACTTTTGACTCGTTTTTAGAAAATACACAGTACAGCATTTTCATTAAAAACATCCTATCAAAAGAAATAAAAAAGGCACTTAGTATTTCTCTTTGGCTCAGCTGAGGCGGTCTGCTCAAAGCTTCCCAAAGTTCCCGTCCCTTCATCTGATGAATAGTTGCCATCCTGAGGTACTTATTCATGTGCAAAAATAAGAGCTTCAGGGATTTACCAGTTGCATTTCTCAAATTGCTTCCAGTAAACGTGCAAAATTCTTCACCAAACAGAAGCTCTTACGTATAGAGTAACACATTCCAGTCAGGTTTTTTTCAGGGAAGAGCTCTGGTCACTTACGCAGCCCTTGTTCCAAATCTGGTCTCTCAATTCAGTGCTCCTTAAACCTGGGAGAGAACAGCAATCAGGCAGGAAAAGTTTAGGTGTGAGATATAAACAGCCACTAACTTCAAAATGCAGGATCCACATTCCTTGCTATGTATTTTTTTCTCCTGTTCTATTTCACTGCTCCAAAACAGCCAACGGCCGAATTAAGATTTTGCTTAGACAAGAGTAACCCCATTAATTCACTGGATTTTCTTTCTCAATTCACAACACTGTAATTCTAGTCACTTTTTCCTTCAAGGAGACCTTCAGAAAAAGCTACATTTGAAACTACCAAACAACACAGAGCCCATAAGAAGCTATCTGACTGCTCATTCCCCACCTGCACGCTCCATGATGAAAACCAGAGAGATTACATATTAGGGGAAAAAAAACAACCAAACCATAACTAAGAAACTTTGACAAAAAATCTGTTTTCAGGCACTTTTCAAAACAAGATGCCCTAAAGAAGAAAGTTCATGATTAAAAACATGAAGACAAGATTATTCTTTTGAAGCAAAACTGAAAAGGACAGAAATGGACATACAGAAAACCTCAATATGTTTTGTCTATGCTTAGGTATTAGGGGGCAGTATCTTTGTAACCTGTTTTTAAATTGTTATTTAAGAGCAACAGCTGTAGGTAACACTTACAGGGTATGATCCGCATTACACCGAAGTTCCTTCTGAATAAGATGGAGTAAGAACTGCAAAAAGAGACACAATATCTGTGTTACCATCCATACAGACACACCAACAAAGTTTCAGAACAAGCTGCACGCTGTTACTCAAAGAGTTCTCTGTTTCAAACACTACTGCGTAATGCTGAAGCCATTAAAAAAACACAGATGCTTAATCAATGTTTGGAAAATGAGTTTTCACACTGAACATGAAACAAAAAACAATTTCTTTTTGGCAATTGAGTGATCAATTTCTGTGTAAAAAACAACACAGCTTTCCAGTTGATTTACCAGCAGACATATAAGAAACCAGCAGAGGGAACCCAAGACTTCAAAAAGAAAATGCAAATGGAAATGTTGGAGCTTAAAATCATTTTAGCTGCTATTCCGAAAACAAGCTTGTGTGAAGAGCTTTAATCACACAATGATGAGCGATGTCAGCCACATTTACTCACATATGCAGCATCAGGGTTTTCAAATGCGTTTTAAAAGGTGTACTAACTGAGGCAGCCTCCAGGAAAGTGATTCTACAAACAAAATTTGAGGATTCCCACATACATTAAAGATAGGCTAAGAACTTCTAGGGTTCCTCACTCTTATAGATTTCCTTATCAAGATGAGAACTTCTAGGGTTCCTCACTCTACAGATTTCCTTATCCTCAGCCTCAGTGTTATAAAAGGAATTTTCTTCAGTACTGTAAGTACTGGTGTTTTAAGATGTTAGACCTAATATTTCAGAGATATGAGTGGCCAATCATGATGGAGCTGAATATCATGCATGAGACCAACCCCTCTCCAGATATCTTTGAAGAAATAGAAGTTGAATGCAGGCATCTATACGCTGTACAGCAAATAACAGTAGAAGCAGAAGAGGAGTTACCAAAAAAAAGTACTACAAGAGCAGAGGGAACATACTTAAACTATTAGTGTATCTAATTTAATTAATTTCCAGACATTTCACATCTTACATGTAGGAAAAAAACAGTTCAACGTTTTGGGCTTAACTTCAGTTTAGAAAGAAAGCTTCCATTCCAACTCAAAACAATGCTACCTGCTTTTATTGCCTCAGGAAAGCGTGTCTGACACGCTCAACTAGTCTCTCTGCAGAAGTACAGAGCTCAGTGAAATAACAGCGCAGACATGGGGTTTTGTCTGGGCATAGCCAGCATAGAGGAAGGTGCATTTCTGAAGTATTTCACAGTTGTCATTGCACCCTTTCATGAGCACTTCCATTCAGGACTTCAAAAGGACAGGATAAGCAAGCGATACTTCAGGATATCTCAGTGGCAGTCATAGCAGCATTCTATGAGAACAGACCAAGCTGGTGCAAAGGCCTGCTAGGGAAGTCTGTGGCAAACACAGAAACGTAACCTATAGGTTAACCTATAGGTGGCTACAGCAAGGCTGACTTCAAAGGTATAGCAAGACTCTTCTCGCCTCATCTTGTCTCTTCTTTGGTCTTTAAAGCAAAGTAGTGCAAGTTAAGGAAAAAAGACACCTTATCAGACCTTCCTATCCAGCACACAGAATCTCAAACAAGAGAGGAGGAGAAAAACATAAAAAACAAAAAAGGATATACTTTGTTTCAAGTAACCATGCATGTCACACTCCTTTTGCCTAACACCTACTCCTGGTTACTGTCAAAACCAAGGAAGTCATCTTTTGTTTAACCCAGCACAGCAATTTCAGGGCCCATCTGGAGAATGTGATGCATTAACTCTCAACAGTTTCATGATCGTGGTGATTCTGGTGACACAGCAACACAGCCAAACAGTTGTTACTGCCTCAGTAAAGTAATTCTTCTGTGACTGGAATCTAAGGCATCTTCTAGCTTTAAATGTGATGGTTCACTTACAATTTCGCCTGCTGTAATCTGCTCAGCTAGCAATTAACAGCTGTGTAATTGTTCACAAACTGAAGTGCATCAGAACTAACTTGCGCTTCTGATTACAATTAAATGAAAATTTCAAAACTACTTTGCTCTTTTATTGAAGATCTCCTATACAATCGGATGTTTCTTAGACAACAAAGCACTGCATTTGCAAAAGGAAAACAGGCATTTTAAGATAAACAGATTAGCATAAAGGAAATACCCAGCAGCAAACACGTATTTTTAGACTTACTAGCAAGGCACACCCGTCTGCCACCATGAGCATGTAAAACACGTTGTTCCAACCAGATGGCGAAATGAGACCAGCCAGGAGAGGCCCCAGAGCAGCACCTCAAATATAGTATTGACAGCGTCAGAATGATGCAATGCAAGTTTTGTTATGCCGAAAGATAGCTGTTCTGAGTCAGATTATCAATTTCTCAACTTAGTTAACTCAGTATTACCATATGTATTAAAACATCCCAGAAAGCTCAAAATGTAACTGGTATAGCTGCAAGCCAATAGGGAACATAACATACGGGGAGCTGGAAGACTAGAAGTTAGAGAAGTGTCATTCTTTGGCTAAAAATATGCCTATCCCGCATCAAGACAAATCCCACTCCATTCTCCCTTCTACATACCAGTGCAGAGGTCATGAGTAATCACTGATCTCAGAAAGAGCCCCGTGACATCTACTTTTTTTAACTTCACCCTCTTCCACCCTCCCTCAGATGTGGGAACATTAGTGATGCTAAACGCTAAGTTTGCTCTTCCTCTCAATTCCAAAACTCTACCTAGCCTTGACAAAACCTGAACCAGAGAGAGCATAGTTTCTCACAGATCTTTTATTTTAACCTACCACAGCCAAGCTCTGCTTACCTACAGATCCTGTTCCATCGATGATTGCTGTCACTGTGGACAAGGCTCTTGCGTTCCCTTTCAGGCTTTTATGGGTACCCTAAAGCGACAAATACTGCTTCGAATGTTGAACTCAGAAAAAGTTTCTACAACAGTGTCTACTCTACACCTCTCCATGTTAGATGTACGTTGTGAAGCTGGACTCTCACTTGGTACCTTAAGAAACCAGTGCCTTTGAAAGCAACCTTCATAATCTTGTCTAATGAAAGGTACCAGGGTCAACGGTCTCAGGTGGCACCCATGACCAACAGACCTTCTCCAACTGGAAGTTCAAATGGTAGCATGGACAAATATGTACCACGCATAGCTTTCTACACTGATGAGAATTAAGTCTCCAACTTCTCTCTCACACAAATATAGCCCTTCATTCAAAGACGCAAAGTATAAAAGAGGGCAGAGAGAAGTCTGTACAGAGACTTGGCCTTGAGTGCAACTTTTACGTCCACTTTGGGCCGTCATCTACAAGACTTGGTTAATCCTGTTACAATGGAAGAATAATTTAGAAGCGTCCCACAGGCAGGAGACTATTCCATACTAATGTACGAACTCTAAAACAATCTCAATGTCTGAGTTCAACACAGCTTAAGCATCTCCTTATTTCTTGCTTTAGGACAGTGCAATCCCTTCTGATAATCCTGCAGAAGTCAAAAGGCTCTCTCTGGAGGTCAAAGCTGCTAAGGTGGAAGCAGAGGGCAAGCCAAACTCACCAAGTCAGCAGAGACAGCAGTGGTAATCAGTGCATAAGGGCCATTCACCAGGGCACCACTGATAAGCAGCATCACTGTTGAAAGTTGGACAAAAACAGAAAACATGAGTTGCCCAAAAGACTTAACTGTAACAACAAATAGAAAGACATGAAAATATTCAGCCTGTATGAGTGAAGTTGCTTTCAAAAGCACTACAAGTGCTTTTGAAACATTTCTGATATTTGTCACAGGGAATATAATAATGCCTGTGCTGATATAAAACCTCATAACAAAGACTAATGATATTACCTAAGTCACTGTTAGCTCAACTAACAGTTGGTTACAATTAACTGACATGAACTAGCAATTTGTCAACTGAATCCCCATTACATAACTCATACCACCAATTATTTAGTTTGCATTCCTTCTCTTTATTGCACAAAAAGCCTGCAAGGCATAGTCTAAGGAGTTTCATTCCATACTTCCTCCTCTCAAGGAAAAAAATAAAAAGGAAAATAAAGAGCAAAGCAGAGCAAAGGATCACAAGTGAAAAGTACACATGAAGTGAGGCATACAACAGTTTAGAAATACTCACCTACAGTAGCCTCAAGGCCCATTTTACTGATTGTACTGAACATGTACAACTGCAAAAATGAAGAAACACACATGCTATAATACCGACATCTGCACTGATCCTAAGATCCCCACTTCCCCCACGTTAACTAAAAAATATCTTAGGCATCAGGTGAAAGATAGTTCTGGCATCTGAGGTTTAAAATATCCCTTTTAGATCATAGCAGGATGGTTGCTTGATGGAACAGATGAGGGAGATGAGGGCTACACTCTTATTTCCTCATGTGTCTTGTCAGAAGAAAGGGCTATGTGATGAGACCACTCAACTTTAAACTCTCAAATTGTCAGCTTCAACACAGCACAGAAGAATTCACAAAAGAATCAAAACACACATCAAAAAAATGCACTTCACGTGTCCAGCTGCCAGTTTTCAGTTAGAGCACAGAAATTTCAGTCTTTGAGCAACTGAAATTCTGGCTAAGAACTGCACGTCAATTTTAAGAGAGTGATAAACTATACAAGGTTTTCAATGTCCAACTTAGCTCTTTGCTTAGTACTTCCACTGCTGCTTTTCTTCATGAGATATAAGGCACAAGAAATAACAAGCAATGGATTACACTGGTATGATTGCTTAGTAAAGACAATCCAAATCTACACTTTCTCACACACAACTTCTTACATTTTTAACCTGGTCTGAATTCTACCTATGTCCAACTTAGAAGATGGTGCTTGCAGAACTTCCTAAGGAGTGCTGTCAAAGTCCCAACCACAGCTGTAAAAGAATGGCAAACTCTTACTGTGGGTGCTGCAAGCAGTAACATCATTCCACAGGTTGATGCCCTCTTCTCTAGCCTGTCTGAAATCAGGCCTGCCAAAATTCCACCTGAAAGAAGAGACAGGTATGTAAGGAGAACACTGTGTATATTTTACACAAAAGGCATCAGTTACACTTAATGAAACTCAACTAAGATTAAAACAATATATGACTTTTAATACAGTTACACACAGCAACACAGATTACAGAACTGATGACATAAATGGCACTTGGTGATATCCTTATAACCCATCCAGTTTTGACTTGGAAGGTAACTGACTCATTGGTTATTCCACCTGAATTTCCAAGATGGCAGGGATGAGGGTGGAACAGAGACTGAAGAAGAACTTAGAAATTATAGTTCTGCTGCTTTTGAACACAAAATGCCTTTGCAACAGGTGTCACATGCTCTCACTCTGCCTGCACCCCAGCTAGTCACTGGTCCCTGAATTCCTCACATGCAACAGTACTCAGCTGTAGTGTGCCCTGTCCATGTCATGTTAGTAGTGGAAATTAGCTGTTTTAGATCTCAGGGCAAACGAAATACTTGTTTTTCACTCCAAGCAGTCACTCCATGCTCTTTAGTTTTCCCTTCTTCTTGTATTTCCCAATGATCACACATAGAAGTACTAATTGGAGTATGTGGCAGATGCAAGTTTGAATGCCCGAGGGAAGGAGCTGTCAAAATGATGTAAAGAGAACTTGGTACAGGGAGAAAGAAAGGAAGTTTTTTCGATTCTCCACATTCCTGCCTCTCCCTTCCCAGCTGCCCATCTTCCAAGTGTCTACATCACACTTGAATTTAAATGTAAATGCCAAAGTTTGAAACAGCACGGGGCATCTTGTTAACCTTGCATTCACAGTGGAATGAGACGAAGCTGAAAGAAGTCGTTCACATCCCCAAGGTACCACTAACTCTCGCTTCCAGCTGTCTGGGATGTGACAAGCAGAGGTAACATTTAGCACAAGCCTGAAACAGTAACTGCAACACACCTCAATACTTGTACAGTCAACTACCAAGGCCTACACAGCTCTTGACATAGTGAAACTTCCCCTGCTACAAGCATCATTTTCCAATGACTGATAGGAAGCTTATTTTCATAAGGGCACTGGAGGGTGTGTGGGAAAGGGTTCACATAAACCAGCTGGGAATTGAGATGGTGCTTATTTAATTGGGAACTATATGGTCTGACTGGATTAAATATTTAATCATTCAATGGTGTCCTCACAAGTTACAAAGGAATAATCTCATCCCTATGATCAGTATAATTTCCCAACTTCATTTTATATGAGACCTCGTGAAAAAAACATGTGGCCATTCACCATTATGTCCGCAAAAAATACACAACTGTACAGCAGGGATAGTTTTGCTATGTTAGAGAGAAGAACTGAACACATTTTGACAAGGGAAGTGACAAAGATCCACAGTCAAGAGCATTTGGTATTTTTTTAAAAGCATCTGAAATACATTTGAAAGAACAGTGGTGTCAGTGGCACTACTATGATCTCACCAACAAGGAACACTATTTAGGAGAAGACACTAAGGAACCATGTGAGCACTTAAAACCTTAGAAGCTACCATGCAGTATCCTAAACACTTGCACTGAGTTGGTAGACAGGATACAGGATTTATGGGAGACCCTGCTCCCTCATGAAGCAGAAGTACAGAAGAAATTCTACTTAGGAAATACTACTTAGGAAATACTACTTCTCTGAAAGAGTGGTCAGGCACTGGAATGGGCTGCCCAGGGAGGTGGTGGAGTCACCGACCCTGGAGGTGTTCAAGGAACGTTTGGATGCTGTGATGAGGGATATGGTTTAGCGAGAACCATTGGTGATAGGTGGATGGTTGGACTAGATGATCTTATAGGTCCTTTCCAACCTTAGTGATTCTGTGATTCTGTGATTCTGTGAAATATCAAGGGAAATCTAGCTTGGCACTGTAAAGCTATCTTATGGCACATTAGTTATTCCAGCAGCAGCACCATTTATCTTCTGAATTACTGGAACAATTTCAGAACTTGAACTATTTTAACAGTAGCAATGCAAACTACCAGCTATTAATATTAAAAATAATAATAATTTTAAAAAATCAATGGAAGATGTATCTTAAGTAGTGTCTTATGGGATGTCTCTTGCACAAATCCCACAGCAAACCTAACCAGGGCTGTCTGTGGTAAAACGCTGCTCGTTTCTCAGACAGGTAGCTCTGAAGTTTTTTTACAATAAGGGTGGTAAAACACTGGCACAGGTTGCCCAGAGAGGTGGTGGATGCCTCATCCCTGGGAACATTCAAGATCATGCTCAAGGGGGCTCTGAGCAACCTGATGTAGCTGTAGGTGTCCCTATCCATAGCACAGAGTTGGACCAGACAACTTCCAAAGGCTCCTTCCAACAATTCAATGATTCTCTCATTCTACGACACTTATTTAAAATAGAGCGTTAAATGTGGCAGTGAAAGTGACTGAAATCAGTAACTCAGTGATAGTAACTCAGGATAATCACTCAGACTTGAAACTTTTACCAACAAAATGGGATGTCTGCATTGCATGTAGCTGAATAATTAATGAAAACATCAATTTGTGCTTAGCAGAGATGCCACGGTTCAGCTTTGTCAGTTTGTCATGGAGTGTGATTCCGCACTCTTCATCTCTGGGGAAACACTGATGCATCATCCCTTCATTTTGTACTATATTTAAGAGATCAATCTGACATCAGCAGTAACAAACACATGGAGATATCCAGGTCACACGGCCTACACCGCAATCACTGCATATCCTGAGAATTTGCTTTTTACAGTAGTTGAAGAGGCTATTAAAAAAAAGAAAAAAAAAATCAGCCAAGGTTGCCAGTACTCCATTGTGCTTGGAGCAGATCAGCTCATAGGTGCAGAACATCCATAATGCACAGTGTAGCTAAAAAACTCGAAGTATTTGGCTCAGTCTATGATGGACAACATCACCGGCTCCCTGATTTGTTCAATTGAAGATGCTTAGCAAGGATTTCAATGTCTGATCTATCTCTCTATTTAGTACCTTACTGCCACTCTACTTCAGGGGATATAAGGCAAAAGACTACTAATATACGTTAGCTGTGTGTACCACTGTTTCTGCTAAACTGGTCTGATTGAAGATGAAATACTGATGTTCAAACTTACCAAAGATTCCACCCACATCAAACAGTGTAGAAAGATCCCCAGCTCTTTTGGCGTCAAGGTGCTCTGGTGACAATTACAAAACAAAAACAAAACAACAACAAAAAGAATCAAAACCATTTTCTTCATTTCCAGACTATGAAAAGCAGATATCTCAGTACAGTCTTGTGTTGGGTGTCATAACCAGTTACTCAGTGATACAGTCTTTTGAATACAATTACACCCACGGCAGGACATTTTAATGCTTCAGTTATAAAGTCTACTCAATAGAGCTGTTGACTGGTAAAGTTTGGCTTAACAATATTCCAATTTGTGAACAGCCACAGACTTATGATCTAATGAATGCTCCTAAGTGAGGCTCTTGGCTCTAAAATCACGATTAGCATACACTTGGATCGCTTACAGAGCCTCATCCTGGAGGCCTCCATCACATGTCAAGTAATATTCATCATTAGATGGCTGGCCACGTGCTTGGTGCAGCACTTGCTGTGCAGTTTCTGTAGACTATGAAGAGACAAATGATTTCCTCAAGTCCACTCTCTGTTACTGACAGTGAGGACCGCTGTTTACATATATTTACATTTAATCTAATGTAGTTACTCATGTACTACCAGGTCAGATTTCCAGAAGCTTAACAGGGAGTCTGGCAACTTAAGTTCCATTGTGTTAAATACAGCATTTCAAAAGCAGATAAATTTCTAAACTCCTTTGGTATATTTTTTTAAAAGCTTCTGCAATACCCTTGAAAGAGCAGCATGTGCTAAAGCAGTGGTGTGAATGGCGCTACCATAACCTCACCAACAATAAATCTGCTACAGCACAGACTGGAGGACTGTTGATAAATATCTTCTATTACCGGCCAGCTGCTTTCAAGGTAGCACTGGTAACTTGGGAGTCCACACAACAGCCGTTAGCTATAGTATTTCCAGCTGAGTGTGTTTTCATGGGTTGTTAAACTTGTCTCGCTCCACTGTCTGCTACTGCTACACTCAGCCAACAATGCATTTTTGTTAGCTGGGGATTTAAAGGTCACATCATCACTCACAAGAACTCTCTTGTCTAGGGAGAACTCCTTCCTCTGCTCTCTGCAGTGAAAAACAGCACTAGTGAACAGATAAAGAAGTTTGTTTACATTTTAGTAAGGCACTTTGGTAATTTAAAGAACATTTAAAGAACTGGTTTGTAAGAGCCACAGCGTTGCAGATTGGAATTGTTGAAGACAATCCACTCTCCTTTTTTCTAAATGTCTTCTCATAATACTGAATTCACAAAAATGAGGAACATGTCAGTTGGTGCCTTACAACTCTCCTGCTACTCTAGCAAAGACAGCCTATTTCAGAAGCAGTAATGTTTACTCTCTTATTTATTAAGCCCATATTTCTAGACACTTTGTGGTCATAATTCTGTTTCCCCTTACTGTGATGCTTACCTACGTTTGTGATATAGAGGGGAAGCCAGAAGAGAAAAGTATAGCTCACGAGCTTTGCAAACAAAAGGCAAAGGGAAAACTCTATGACTCCCTAAGAAAACAAAGAAAATAGGAAGTCAGTATCTTGATAATGGTTATTATCTACTTTCTAAGGTCATTATAGAAATATTTCTGAGAAGTATTTTACACTTTTTTTCTCAAGAATTCCCAAAAGACGTTCTTCCCTTGACAAAAGAAAGCTTACAATCAGAGCAGACTACAGAATTCTGCTTATATACAGTCTCTTAATTACACTGAATTGAACAGAGAGAACACTAGAATAAACAGGTAGGGTCTGATACCATTTGGACAGCTGCGTCACTTATTTTCCTAATTTAGAGACTTTCTATGCAGCATTATAGCAAGGTGCAATCATATTCCAGAGAAATTACATCTACCTTTCAGATGGCTCTAAGACCTCTCCCTTATTGTCACACTCTTTAAAATACAGCCAGTTAACTGGTACGACACAGCTCACATTACTAAGTAGCATGAACACCTTAAGGACATGGCAGATGCCTATTTCAAATACTAATTTATTCAATCTCCTTCCTTGCTGGATATATGAAAGGTATACTTACTGCACAGACCTGTAACTAGAGTGTCAAACTGACCTATCTTCATTCCCCTCAACCTGATATCTTCTTGCTGAAGACAGGCATTTTTAAATTCCTAGTATGGTGTACTGCAAGGACAATATATATGCAGCTGGCTCTACTTCACATACAGTTGTATGGCAGGAAAAATACTGTGGAGGTGCAGAGAATTCTAGAAGCAATTTTTCTACCCATTCTTTCCACTTTGCCATGGGAAAAACAGTTGAGACAGAGGATCAGATTGGTCGAGTGAGAGGATGCAGGAATACAGTGGTTGGGTCCTGGGGACTTCCTCCTCTACCTTTACACCTGGTCCAAATCAATTCAGGTAAAATTCTTTTTTACTTCTGCATTGCATTGAAGCTGACAGACTTCATGCTGATAGTACAATCAAGACTGACTGTTCCTGAACTACAAGAAATTTCCTTTCCTTCCTTTTGCCAGCGGTCTGAATGCTTTGGTTGTCTCAAACTTGTCAATACAAACCATACAAGAGATTTTAAAATGAAAACTTTAGGAAACAATATTGAGAAGTGTAAAAGATAATCCATGGAAGAAAGATCTGACGCTGAAAAATGCTTACACTCTTCCATTCCTAATACACACATCTCTAATTGGCACTAGTGAACTTTCATGTTACAGGCTGTTACAGTAATAACTACAAGGAGGTGGGAAAAAAGAGCAGACACTGGAGCCTAAATGCTTGTCTTGTGCATCAAAATCTGTCTCAGCCTACGTACACCAGAGTCGCCAATCAAAGCTTGTGATGCAAAGTTAATGATGTCTACCACTTCATCTAGAACTTCACGGAAACACGGAGGCAAAACCTGATTCCTACAGGAACAGGCAACAACAGCACATATACTCACAGGTATTCTCAAAGCCCCGAGGAAGCTGATAGCTGATGTCCCATGTCTGCCTTCCCCAGTGCCCACAGTGCTGGAGTTCTGTGATGTCATGGAATTTTCACTGTCAATAAGCAAATGCTGCATCTCTGGATCCTGCAATTCCCCCCAGTAGCACCATACACAAAAGAAGAGAATAATGTATCAAAATACATATCAAACTAGCAAATCATTCCAAAATAATTTCTTCAACAAATGTATCTATTTATTACAGCTAGTTACAACTTTTTAAATATCTCTATTTGGATATAGCGGATATAGAGAGACCAAACAGTGCATACGAAAAACAGGGTGAAATAAGTCTGATTGTTTACGCTTGCTTGTTTACTTATGGAATCAAGTTTTCATTCTATTGCGGCTTATTTCAAGTTGCAAAAAACTTACGTATCATAATATGGCCTAAAGGAACAAAATAATTTCCAGTTTTTCATAGTCCCGCTACTGAAATGTGGTCTAATTACAACTGAAAATCTACATTTCTGTACAAAACCAATTATTATCTTTTTTCTGTATTAATATCAAGCTTGTTTTCCAGGTTCTGTAACATATTGTTCACTGATTAAACTACAGGTGAGGCTGTCTTTCCAAGTGTCAGTGAGTTCTTCATGTTAAGCAATGATTTTTCACCTGTCTCATTCGAGCACTGCAATCCACAAATTTTAAAAAGCCTAACATTAACCAATATTGCCCAGGAACTAAATTCTGAGTTCTTTTCTACCACCAGGAAGGATTTTACTCTAATAATAGTTCCACTGGCTGGTAAAAACACTAGTGGAGCGAGTTATCGCTCAACACGAATAAGCTGTCCCAGTCTAGCCATGAGCACAGCTTATTATTTTTATCCATCAACCACAGTGAAGTGAACTCAGAATTGGAAATTTACATTTTACAGCTGAAAAAAATTCAGTTATTAATAGTACTTCGTTGCCAAGTAAGAAAAAGAACAGGTTTTAGCTACCCTTACTTTCAGTGCTCTCAGAGAAGCTTACCAAGCTGTGTGCTTCTACAAGGTATAAATGTATTCTACATACTGTCTTTCTCCTTTCCGTTCTTGTGCTTTTGAAAAAAGCCTTACTGAAGAATTAAGCCTCACATATATTTGGCTGTATTTTAGTAAAGATAAAATGAGATGTCATTCCATGTGCAGTAATTTTGACCTTTAAATGCCCCTTCCAACTCAAACAATTCTATCATTCTATGAAACTTACATAAATACAGAGGGTTAAATGTAGCAGTGAAAGTGACTGAAATCCAAATAACTTATTTAGTAACTCAGACTTGAAACTCTCACCAACAAAATGGGACATTTGCATTGCACGTAGCTGAATAATTAATAAAAACATCAATTTGTGCTTAGCAGAGATGCCATGGTTCAGCCTTGTCAGTCTGTCATGGAGTGTGATTATGCACTCTTCGTCTCTGGAGAAAGATTCATCATTCCTTCATTTTGTACTATATTTAAGAGACCAATATGACATCAGCAGTAACAAACACATGGAGATATTCAGGACAACACCACAATCACTGCATTTACTGAATATCTGCTTTTTAGAGTAGTTGAAGAGGTTAGTTAAAAAAAATAATCAGTCAAGGTTGCCAGTACTCCATTGTTCTTGGAGCAGGATCAGCTCATAGGAGCAGAACAACTGATGCCTGCACAGGCAGAAAAGCTGACAGTGATCACCACCTCAGCATCACCATAACACAACTGCTGTGAAAAGGAGAGGTGTTCACTCCACTTAGACAAGAGCAAGACCGTCTTCTGTAATTAGCAATGATAAAAAGGGGATTTTCCCCCCCTTTTTTCCTTCTTCTAGAAGACAAACAAAAAACCCAAAACCAAATAAACAAACAACAACAAAAAACCCAGTCGCCCTGCCAGTACTCTATAATACAAACATAACACAGCTGGTAGGGGAAAAAAAAAAAAAGGGAATATTGAAAGGATTGCCATTAGGTGCCTCCATGCTTTTTTGTCAGTGCAATAGGGAGTGTGTCTTCTCTGCCCACTTGCTATGCAGACTCTTTGCACGGGCTGACAGCTGTGCCAGTGAGAGGTACTACCAGAGTTAGAGGAGAAATCTTCGTGTACTAATTTGCTGACTATATTTTAGCTCTGTCTTCATGACTTGTCCACAGACACCTACTTAGATTCTTAAATCTTCTCCCCTTATCTTCCAGCTGGTTGTCAAGTTATACTGCCAAATGGTTTCTGGGCTGGAGACTGCTCTTAGGTGACTCAAAATGAACATAAGTAAACTTGGTACACTAAGTAAGCTCAGCAGTACTCTGAACTGAGTTTACTCACATTTATTCTGAGCAACTGAAGGAGGATTAAGCTGTACTCATTGCAGGAGCTACAGAGAACCAACCAAAATACTGGTAGAGTGCTTCCTTAAAGAGTTCAAAACCTTTCCATCAATGCTGATTATTGCTCTGTGAATAATGATTGTTGAAGAGACCAGGAAGTTTCTGTTTTCCTGTAAAAGTCCTGAAGAAGTGTTAACAAAAAATAAACAAAAGGGCCATCCTCTCGGGATATGATGTGTGAAGTGTACGGAATACAAATACAGTATTTCAAATGGAATTTCTTCAGTTAATTTTCATCACAAGATAAAATCCTTTTTGCCTATAAATTGGCACATCCAGACTTTGGTTTCCAGTGATAATTACCAGCAATTACAGTTACATGCTTTAAGCATTATTCCTGTGAATAACTATTCATATTTAGAACTCTGTATCCATGCATGCCCCTGTAAGTAAATACATTTATTACATTACAAAAGGAGACAAGTGAGACTGCAGGGAAGGGACAGACACATCCACTGAAGTATTTAAAAGGATTTTAAATGGGTTATCTTGAAAATATCTGGCAGTGCATTACATTTGCTGAACTGTACAAAGATCACAAATTAAGACCAAATAAATAACCATGCTATCTTATTAATCTCTCCTGCAGTACCTATGTGAGATAATGCTTAGTTCCCTTATCTGATTTTACATTTGTGTATGAAAAGGAAAGTAGATTTCAGCATTGCAAAGAAAGACCAACCTTCACCAACAGTAAATCTACTGTAAATTTCCCGTGTGATGTTTAGGAAGTCTACTATCCTACTTTACAATAACACATTACATTTTACCTGAGACTTGCTAGTTTCCTTGGCATTTAAGGTTGGCGTCTGGATTCTGAACCGAGATGCACCATTCAGGAATGCTTTAGAACTCTGAAAGAAAAACAACAACCCCTCATACTTTTGTTACCTCTTTTGTAAAGGATTACATAGCGCTAATTTCTTCACAAACAAAGTCTATGTGCATCATAACATCAACATATAGCATAATCCCAAATGAAGAATCCTTAATTAAATGACTGTGTGTGTTTTGTGTTTAAGCTCTTACAGTGACCTATGGCAATATACACAAAATGCAAATAAAAATGTCTTTGGAGGCTTAAGTCGTACTGCTTCTATAAAGCAGCCTTATACTGAATTTAGAGCACAGCCACGATTTTTCTACCATCTTACCAGCTTTTTTCTCTACTGAGCTTCCCCTGGCATTGCTGACATTTTTTTTCTCATATGGAAATGATCCCAGTGACAACTACGGATTTTTATTTAATTCTGTTTTCCCAGGGAAACTTTGTTTCTTTATTTCTCTACCCATTTAAGCTAAAAGTTTCTTCCACTAGCTTAAGTTCACTCCATTCCAACTCAGAAGTGGATCAGAGACCGTGCTCCTGGGGCCTCTGGAGGATTACTGAAAAGTCAGAGCGCCTCTGGGGCACACAGAAATCAAGGCAACGAGTCGTGTTTTAGGCTCTAGATGGACCCGAACTAATGCACTGCTTTCTACATCTATTTATTGCCCTGTGCATTACTGTATCAGTTCACACCAAAACTACATTCCTTAGAAAACACTATCCTGAGATCCTTGGCCTAAAATGATTTGCCAAGGAGACTATGGCTTGCCCAGTGAAATAAATATACAGCTTCAAAGTAGGCTTGCGGTCAGGGAAGGAGAGCCTATTGCTAACACCGTAAGAGGCACTGCGCATTCCTCAGAGATGAGATATCTGCTTCCCAAGTGTCAAACCACATTCTGAATGCCACATCAAAACAACAAATGAGAAACCACCGCAAATCAAAAAAAGAATGTCTGCCCTCACTGAACATTTTAATCCAAGATGAATCACTTGGTAACTCTTACCCAACAAAAATACAAGGACGTATAATGCAGTTTTCTCCATACAAACTGCCTTTCATCAGTCAAATGCTCCTAACAGGGCAAAAAAACTTCTGAGAGGTGTGGGTGAATATCAAAATTTGTGCTATACAGTGCAGAGCTGAGGCACAAGCAATCTTGGCCATACATTCTGCAAAACAAATGAATAACACCCATGGGCAGAAGAACAGGTTTTTGTCTTACAGAAAATTAAACTCTTGTCAGAAAGTGATTTATAACAATCTGTGGGGAAAAAAAATCCATTATCTGTAGAGAAAAAAAAAGGCAAAACAAGACTGTTTCATTTGACTTGAAAAAATAAGATTTACTGTGGCAAGAAGGAAATGTCTTGGGCTAAGGGCTAGACATAGAGGCTGCACATTTAATGCTTGGAACGTCTTCCTTCTTTTCATTAAGATAAAAACTGCAGGTTTCTTCTAAACGCACAAGCACGTTGCCACAGGAGTTGAAGAGAGCTAGGTTTCCTGGAAATGCAAAGTCAGGTTAAAGAAAGCTCTTAGAATATAAAGGCAAGTCTGTATGAACACACTGCAATGAATACGTGTACTTATGAGAAGATAAAAAAAGAAAGCACAGGGAGAGAAGTCTAGAAGCAATAAATACAGTTTTAAATAATCATATTTTACAAATGCCATTAGACCTTTCCTTCAATTTTGATGATAAATAGTACATCAACATATAATAAAGAGCACGGACTTCTTGCTTGCATTTGTCATGGGTATATCCTTCTGGAACACTGCAGATTAAGTTTCCAATTGTAGTACTTAAAAGCCCTTTATAATAATCAAATGTCTTGAAGCAAATTTCAGATTCATAACTCAAGTCAATGTGAATACGAGCAAACAAAGCACAACTGAAGGAACTGCTGAATAAGGAACGAGAACTGCACATGCAAGGCTCTGTGCTTGGCTCTCCATCTGTTCTTCTGGACAACTCAGTGAAATCAGATTACTCACCACTACAAACTCTGTAGAAATACTGGGCTCATGATCACGCTGCAAATAAACAGTAGACCAAATTCATCTAAGATAGTGATATCACAGAGAGACTAACCTAATCTTTAAACCTTAATATAAATAAATCTTAAATTCTTCCCTATTTATTTCAGCTGTCTTTAAAATTAACCAACCTCATTCTTCCACTTAGAGGTTCAGCATTTGGCACCAACTGGCACAGCTGTCTGCACCCAACCAAAATATTTGTCCAAAGTGACGAGCTAAAGCCTTATGAGCAAAACAAATAGACATGTTTCCTTAATTTCTTAAATAACGAGAATGATTTCTACCTATTTGCAAAAGCACAAGTTGTTCTGGTTGTCACCTGAGATGACTGAGCACAGAAAGACAGTTACCATTTTATGTATGCCAGCAAATTTTAACCCTTGGTTAACAAGTTTGGAAGTTTGATCCCAGTGATAACAGAGTCTGTCTTATTACACATCTCTTCCATCACTTAAAAATCTTTTTTTTTCAATTCAGCAATCAGATATGATCACTACAACATCTGCATTTTTAGGAGATCTTCTCAAACTCACATTCTTATCAATTTCCTTAACTATTAATATCACCCTCCCCATAGAGAGCAGAAACTGTGACCCAATGTACTACGAAGACCACACAGGCCTGAAGTGAGATATTTAAGCAATTAAAGTGGTATACAGCTTCCCAAGAGAGAATCTGAGAAACATAAGAGGTAGGCAGGGAAGTACTTCACAAAACCCTAAAATATTTGCAGATGTGAATACACAGAACACGGAAGGAAGAAGTGATGCCTTTTGCTATGCAGAGTAAGGTTTCCAGGGAAACAGTATGCCAAATGCAATGCAATACAATGAGTCTGAGCATGATGCAGTGATCTCGCTGATGCCCTGGAGATTAGGTCAAAGGACAGTCCCAGAAAGGGGAAAGCATGGTGAATAGAAGGGGAAAAAACCCTCTAAAAATATTGGCTTCTAGTTAAAAACATCATGACGAGTAGATATTGAATGCCATTTTTTCTTTTATACTAGCTCCTTGAGACATACAAACAGGCTATTGCATACAATTTCTTAGTCATGCTTCCCAATAAAAGTGCATTAGAAACAAATAGTGAACATTTAATTTCATAAAGCTTAAGAGCCAATTCTGTCAACATTATGCTCAAGGTATTATAGAAAGCAGCTGACATTTTCACGGGAACACTTCTGAACTACATAAAGCCCAAGGAAAAAATGCCTCCTGTTAGGAGTCTATACAAGTCATATAAAAGATTCTCATATTTGACAGAAGTTACCTTTAATAAGTGACAAAGAATTAAATGAAAAATACAGAGCTCATTGTAAGTACAAATTATCTCATAGCAACAAACTAAGAATAGGAGTTCCACAGACCATTAAAGGTAATCAGAAGCTTTATCAGGAAACTTCCATATGAGGAAAAAATCCATTAACTGGTAAAGAAAAAGAAATGACAGACAGCAGAAAAGTCACCATCAGTTACTATTAAAGAAAAAAGAGAATTTACAACATAAAAAGCCATCTATCTAAAATTATTTGGGAGGGGGGGGGAGGAAGAGGGACACAGTAAAAAGCAGAAATCATCCCTGAACTATCTGTCTGTGATATCTGAAACCAGTAGCTGTAGTTCACATATACGTGCAGACAGCCTTCATATATAATAATCTTCTACTTTATGAAAAGACATATGGGATTCCTTGGGACCCTGCCTCTAACACATTCCTCAACAGCCTTGATTTGCTCTCACACACAGGAAACCCCCAGACCTATTTTTGCTCTCTTGTTCTTCCAAAGACCTAGTTGAAAATGGAGCACTCTTGACTGCTCACGGGTCCCTGGGAGTCAAAGGAGAAACAGCCTGGAGCAAAATACTGCTCTGTGTTTCAGTTACAGTAGAAACAAATACATACCAAAGTCTTACTGAACCTGAAACAGAGATGAACCTGCAAACATATTCTGGAACAACAACAGGAGGATAGTGACGACATTCTGTAACATAGATAGTCTTCCAAATACTCTCCTTTTCGTTCTTTTTCCTTGTCTGCTATTTTTCTTTCTGCCTGAATTGCCTCCCTCCTCTCAGGTTACAGCTACACAAATCAAGAAAGGAATAGTCTTCTCATGAGACTGGATGTGTACAAGTCCATGGAGCAGGATGACATGCACCCCAGGGACCCAGAGTCCTAAGGGAGTTGGCTGATGTGGTTGCTGAGCCACTTTCCACCATATTTGAAAAGTTGTGGCTCACAGGTAAAGTCCTCGACGACTAGAAAAAAAGGAAACATCACTCCCTTTTACAAGAAAGGGAGGAAAGAGGACCTCGGGAACTATAGGGTGGTGAGCCTCACCTCTGTGCCTGGGAAGATCATGGAACAAATCCTCCTGGAAGACATGCTAAGGCACATGAGGGACAAGCAGGTGATCTGAGACAGCCAGCACAGCTTAATAAAGGGAAAGTCGTGCCTGACCAATCTGGTCACCTTCTATGATGGAGTGACGGCATTAGTGGACAAAAGGAAGGCAGCTCATGTCATCTACCTGGATTTCTGCAAAGTCTTTTACATGGTCCCCCACTGCATCCTCATCTCTAAATTGGAGAGATATGGATTTGAATGGTGGACTATCCACTGGATAAGGAATTGGTTGGAAGGTCGTAGCCAGAAGGTTGTGGCCAATGGCTCTATGTCCAGGTGGAAGCTGGTAACAAGCGGTGTCCCACAGGGGTCCATTTTGGGACTGGTGCTCTTTAACATATTTGTCAATGACACTGATGATGGGATTAAGTGCATCCTTGACAAGTTTGCTGATGACACCAAGCTGAGTGGCGTGATTGATACAGCAGAAGGAAAAGATGCCATGCAAAGGGACCTGAAACTCAAAAAGTGGTCCCTTGTGAACCTAATGAGGTTCAACAAAGCAAAGTGAAAGGTTATGCACTTTGGTCAAGGTAATATCAGATAAGTATACAAACAGGAAGAAAAACTCCTTGAGAGTAGCCCTGTTGAGAAGGACTTAGGGGTCCCAGTATGAAAAACTGAACAAGAACCAGCAGTGTGCACTTGCAGCCTGGAAGGCCAATGGTATCCTGGGTTCCATCAGAAGAGGGGTGGCCAGTGGGGAGAGGGAGGTGATTGTCCCCCTCTATTCTGCCCTCATGAGGCCTCAGCTGGAGTACTGTATTCAAGTCTGGGGCCCCCAGCACAGGAAAGATTTTGAGCCTTTGGAGAGGGTCCAGAGGAGGGTTATGAAGATAATTTAAGGGCTGGAGCAGCTCTCCTATAAAGACAGGCAGAAGGAACTTGTTCAGCCTGGAGAAGAGAAGGGTGCAGCGAGACCTTTTTGCAGCCTTCCAATATTTAAAGAGTTTATAAACATAAGGGAAATGAACTTTTTACACAGGTAGATAGTGAAAGAACAAGCTAGAATGGTTTTAAACTAAAGGAAGGATGATTTAGATTAGATGTCGAGGAATTTTTTTACTGAGACAGTAGTGAGGTGCTGGAACAGGTTGCCCAGAGAGGCTGTGTATGCCCCATCCCTGGAGGTGTTTATGGCCAGGCTGGATGGGGCCCTGGGCAATCTGATCCAGTATATTTGATCTAGTGGATGGCAACCCTGCATGTGGAAGGGATGTTGGAACTTGATGATTCTTGAGGTCCCTTCCAACCCAAGCCATTCTGTGATTCTCATAGCAGCTGAAATTTTCAAAGGCACATCTCTTTATCACTGACATAGATTTCTACATTACTTAATTCTGAGCACATAAAAAGTGAACTTCCGTGTTAAGTGTACTGGGCAAACATCTCAGTATCAGAGCTTACCTACTTACCAACCTACTTTAAATAGTGTTTGAACAACCCTGTAATAAATATTTAAACAAAAGGATTTCCTTTCAGAAGCAAGTGAAAGCTAGAGTTTTGCTGCCACAGCGGCACAAGGAAGAACACATGCAGTGTTCAGCAACACAAAGAAAGCTTACGCATTCACATGTAGATTGTCTTGACAGCAGTAAATTGCATAACTGATACATTTTAAAACTCACCTAACATTTAAAAAGAAATAACCTATGTATAAATAGCATCTCTGTCCTTGGAGATTTCAACATTTCACTAGACAGGCCCTAATCCATCTGATCCAACATAAAAGTCAGTCCCACTATAAGCAGAGGGTAGGATCAGATGACTTACTGAGGTCCTTTCCAAATTAAATCATTGTGACTCGATAAAAAAAAAAAACAACCAACAAACACAACACAGCATTGTACTTAGTTACATTTGTCTCGTGACAAGTTATTTTTCTCTCCATTTCACAGTTCTTCATTAACGTCAATGCAGTCTGTAATAATGCCAATTAGCTTGGGTTAAATAAAGGCTGCATTGTATCACAACAAAACTCTCTGCCACAGACTGACTGCTTGCCCTAGTCTCTTAACCTTTTAGTTGAGAGGTGAGAGTCACCATCCCTGCAGGTGTTCAAGAACACTGTAGACATGGCACTGAGTGACACAGCTTAGTGGGCACAGTGGTGATGGCTGACAATTGGGCTAGATGATCTTAGTGTTTTTTTTCTAATTTTAATGATTCTATGAACTGCAGCTTCACATACATTTTTTGCTCCTCTTTTCCCAAGTCATGTATTCCTGCTGCCCTTCCCTCTATCCAAGGGATATCCCACCTTTCATTCAAGCTCAGAGATGCATGGTTCATAGACCACATACCAGGTAAAGGGCTGCTTGCATTTTACTTTCTGCAGTGCCCAGTACAGGGTTCTTAACAGTGAGATCCTTGATAGGCCATGGCTGGCAGCTATCTCATATCCAAGCAAGTATGGAAACTGGAGGCCACAGGTCAAAACACTCCGAATACACTCAGAAAGATCGGAGGAAAATAACATGAAGAAAAATGAAGAGCTTTTACCGAGTTTGCTGTGCTAAGTACATCCATTGCAAAACCTTAGTTCAAACCAAGTCATTCACCTCCTGATTTGTACTGCTTTGGTAGACAGTAAGCTTCTGGTTTACCACTGAAGCATAGAGGACCAATCATTCTTTCAAATCTAAGTAAGTCATAACAACATGGCACAAAAGGACCATGAAGATTATTTGATTACCAGAGCTACCATAAACATGTATATTAGAAAGCAAAAAATCACAGCAGAAAAAACATTCACTTACATTGGATGGTGTGCAGGAGCAACTTATATCTTTAGGATCTGAAATACAATAACACACATAGTTAATAATGAAAGAAAGCATAAATAATCTCTCTTAAAACAATTATCAGTAGTGTAATTTACTACCAATAAGCCAACAGTACAGAGGACACAAAAGCAGTTCTCATATAAACATTTAGTTGTACATTCAGAGAAACAGAAAAGGATGCTTCGTGGTACCCTTTCCATTCTAAGACAACAGAGAGTTCTATCTGGCAGCCCAGTTCATTGCATCATTCTAGTTGTGTCAACAGAGCTTTTTATGTCCTCAGACAGGAGAGATGCAGAAAAATAAGCATTCATATTACTATCTCTAAGTCTACAAAGAGACAAATGGAAGGACTTCTTTTTCACTTCTAATTTAAGGTCACAGAACTTGCTCTTACCAGGCAATTTCTTTATTTTGTAGAACAAAATATGGATGTCATAGGTCGAATGGTAGCACAGAATACACATTACAGCCAGGTGGGATATTCTACTATTTAGATATGTCTCACACCTGAAGAGTTTTTAAAGACAGCGGAGTAAAGATAGGACTGTGCACTGGATTCTCAAGTGTTACTCTCAGATATGACAATCTGAGTGTGTGAACTTGTCAGACATACACAGATTTTTCTTCATCTAGTTCTAGGACAAAGTTGTTTCAGTATTAGTGTACACTGAAGAATAATTGTTAGCTATTACTACGCCCCAGGTCATTTAGCTTAAACAGCAGTGTTCTTTGCCCATAATGAGCCCTTTCACAGTTCTATCACACTAAAGCACTTACGTTCAATAAGAAAGAGGAAACAAACAATCCCCATCACAGCAATGATAACACCGGGCATCACAAAGGAGAGACCCCAGCATGTAGATACCCAATACGCAGCAATTAAGGATCCCAAGATATTTCCCACTGACGTGTGTGAATTCCAGATTCCCATGATCAAACCTCTCCTGCATTAAAAAGAAACAAACAAGTCCCACAAACATTTCTTATTATTCCAACAATTAGCAATCTTGAAAAAAGTATATCAAAAAGACTGCTCATCTGTGGTGCCCGTGAAATATCTGAAATCTTATTGTTCTGGAACTGACCACTTCTTTATGCTAGCCTTTCATCTGTCAGTTTCAAAGCATCTAAATATTAAGAGAAGCGGTCCAAGAACTTCTCTGTGCATGATAGAACTCATCCTGCGTTTAACAGCACCACTGGGGCTTGCGTACTTCCAGATAAGAGTTTCTTTGGTAGAAACGTGTATGTAGATGTTGCATAGCATACACATGCTAAGTCCAATGCTTCTGTGAATGGAAGTCCTGCAAATACCTTGCACAAACTTGACTCACAGATGCATCGAACTTGTCAGCCCGGAAATCCTAGATTAGAGCTGCTGCAGAATAGCTCCAGCAGAACCAGTGTAAATCACAACAATTCTGCTGAAGTCTTGGAGTTAGCAGCTTTTTTTCCTTGTAAGTCTTGGGAAAACTGCCTTGCCTTCAGCAGGAGGTTACCTGGAGCAACCTAATTTTAAACAAAATAAACCCTTTTCTTTGGCTGAAGACAAGATCCAAGAAGGCTGCTCCTGTTCCAAGGAATTTGTAGCAAAATGAAAACAAGAACCAAGTCAGTGACAACAGACCAGAGCTCTATACAACAGTCCATTGTGCAGCCTCCTAAAACCAAAGACTGTTGCTTTTGCTTAAAAAAAAGAAATAAATCTGAATGAATGTATCTGCTGTGCACAGACCTGTCGATTCTTTTCAGTAGTTTGGTACTGTATTTTTTCAGTTGTCTCACAGTTTTACATAGAAAGCTTATACTGAATTTTCACATGCACTCCCCTGGAACTGATTGACAATAACGTTCCTTTGATGATATCTACAATGGACAGCACTAAATAGCATTACTATACAACCACCATCAGATCCAATAAATTTAACATGCAGCTCTTGCTCACAAAATTCAAGGAAGATTTCTGCACGATACAATAAAACAAGCATTAAGAGTGATCTGTATGCAGGATTTAGAAAAATAAAGGAAGAAAAAGGATGATTTAAAGAAAGTGACAGAAAGAAAGGTTAAGTCAGCTGTGATATCTCTTTTCTTTTTTAAATTAAATTTCAGGTTTTTCTAAGTGTGTTAGAAAGAATTTATTAGACAAAAAGGTATCTTCAGAGCTATACTCTGACAACTGCTTTGAAACATAGATGAAGACACATTAAAAAGGCATGATAACAGCCTTTAGCAAAAGTGGTTTTAGACTGGTAATATCTGCAGGATTCCAAAACAATTCATCTGAAAAATTAAACATCAAACGAAGGAGTTACCAGATAACACTGATTTGACATGAAAGAGAATATTTCAAATTGAAATGTAAGCTAAGCTAACCAGAAAACTTCTGTCAAGGATCTACCTAACTTTTCTTTTATCCCAAAGCATCACTGAGGCAATAGGTAGATAATTACACTGCCCTAAAATGCACTGATTTATACTTACAAAGCTTTGCATTACATATTATTTACCTTCCTTTTCCAAACCAGTTGCCAATACAGGTAACGACACTTGGCCAGCCAGTAGTTTGCACCAACCCATTAGCTATCTGAAAGCATATAGAAACAACAATAAATAAGCACAGCCTACGACAAGTTAAGTTCCTACATAATTCCTGTTGAGTGCTGTGTCGGGAAAAGGAAGACTAAGCAAGTACTTTGATTTCAGACGTTTACTGGGGGCTTCAGAAGCATTATTTTTCAAGAACAAACAAGCTGAAACATTTCACAGGGGTTCTTCCCCGTCCCTAAATATTTCCAGTCGTGCAAACCACAAAAAACCAAAATTCAATCATGTGCTTACCAAAAATCACATTTCACAGACAACGCAGAACAGGCAAACCAATTCCCCAAACTCTGAGAGCTACGCAATACTTCACTCAGTTTGAACATATGGCAAAGTATATTCCCAATTGAAGTGAAAAAACAAAAAAGCTTTCATGAAGACTGGCCAACTTTGAACACTAGAGTTAAAATGATTAAAAGACGTGCAAATAAGCTGAGAGGAGAAATGTAATATACTGTATTCAGACTGACGTAAGAGCTATTTCGGCCTGCAAGTTGCACAGATGTAAGGGAATCCTAATTCAATTCAGTTCCTAAAAGCTCACTGTCAGACAATTGTTCATTAACACAAAGATTACGGTATAATAATCCACAAAGAGCAACTGAACACAAAATGAAGCAGTCTCACACCTTTGTGTTACAGGACTCGCTGTCCACATCATGCAGTACAGCACTGGTAGGCACACAGCCTATGCCTAAGGGAGCCGGATCCAGTCTTGGAAACCACACAGGCTAACAGCCTTGGGGCACAGACACGGTTTAACAGGCAACTTGGTGAAATGGTTATAAAAGCTTTCAGTGCTCAAGTCTGTACTGCTGCAAGTCACATTACACATGCCATGCAAACATGCCAGCTGTGAAAACGCAACCGAGATAATACAAAGAAAGCAACAGCACAAGGTGCAGACCTATCCAAAATGAGTCAGAAGTGCTAATCATACACTGGTCATGACCAAAATTCCATTTTGGGTCAATAGTAAATATTCTTGTGATGCCTAATTAGATCTACAAGCGCTCTGAAAAATCCCACACCACAAATTTTATTAAAGAGGCTGCCAGTTTCTCAGCCACACCAACGTGGGAGACTCCATCCTCAGCCGCATAAATGTAATTTTCCTGCAGAGAAAGCCAAGATGAATCATTCAGGTCTTGGCAGAATGACAAAAGTAAATACATTTGTTTTAAAACTCATCCACATCTAAGCTTGCAAAGATTTGATCATCAATGGATCTGACACAGACTAAAACACTAATTTGTTTCCAAAGATTTCTTGTTGTTTTTTTTTTTAAACCTGGGGCTATCTACTCTATCATTTCTGTACGTTATTGTTGATGACAGATGTCAGCCTTCATATCCTTCCATCTAACCACTAATCATGGCTAGCAACTCAAAAGAAACAATAACAGCACAACACTAAAAAGCACCATGGAAACTCAGACTATCTAAAGAAAATCATGCCTACCTGGGCCATTATGTAAAACCACAGATTATGTATATTACAGAAATAACCCAAACCAAACATGGCAGTGAAGAGCCCGCTAGCAAGCATTCCAACTGTCAGATAGTACCGGATGGGCAGCCGCTCTCCTATTATTCCACTGGAAATGTGGAAGGAAAGAAAAAGAAAAGCTATAATTAAAAATCACATCATAAAGCTTTCAGGAATAAAGAATATTTTGTGTTGCTTAATTCTTGTTGAAGGGAAACTTTACTGGTAAAGTACTTGACAGAATAGAACAACTAATGTTTCATGATCAGTAACTGCCAAGGGCTAACATCTGCACAACAGTCTTTCGGGGACATGAAGCCCACTGGAAGTAACTTACAGAATCATACTCCAAATGGCCCACAGCATGGGTACATCTCCAGTCATTTAAAATGAGACTTATGTCTCTCACTAATTACTCTAGTTATGAGGGTTCCCATTTTGGTGAAGAAAAAGAAGCATCTCCAGATGGCAGTTAATACCCAATGGATGGTTTTGATAGTGTCAGCTACTTTTCTTTCACTAAGGACACATCACCTCAGTCTACAGACGCGTATTGGGCATGGATAAAACTTGGGGATGTGCATCCTAACGAGATACAGGTTAGACTGCAAGTTGAAAAGCACTCATGCACAAGGCAGTTGGGAGAGCAAAAAATCTTTCTGCACATCAGAAGGTCTGATATCACTGGGAACTAAGGAAGATGCATTTTTTTCTATAGCAACTAGCACAGAAATGGGAGAACGACATCCAAGTTCTCATTCTCTTCACGAGAAACTTTACAGTAGGATAGGACAATATATTAGGAATAGTATGGCCTCCTATACTAAGTGATGAAGGTTTCCAGGAGAATGAGATTTACCTTAAATACATTCCAATTGCATACGCACACAGAAATGAGTAATCCAGTGCTCCCAGTAACTGCTTGTAGTTATTCTTATCTAAGAATATATTTTCAAAATAAATCATCAGTTTATACATGCCAATAATTTTTATATATTATAAGAAAAACAACATGCATAGGACACAGTGGACGTACATTGGACATTTAATTTTAAATGAGCACTTTTAAATGGGACTTAAGCACACATTATGCAAAACACACTTAACAACAACAACCACCCTCTACAATTTATGCTTTCATTTGTAGCACACTAGGAAAATATTTCTAGGCCCACTTTTAATTCTGCTTTACTCAAAACATCACTCACGAATTTATTTGCAGTTATTTGCAAGGTATCCTCTTCTTATAGCTCCTTAAACAAACACACAAAAAAGAGCCCAACCAAAGAAAAAAAGCCACCAAACAACTAAACCATAAAGGGTATTCTCAGAAGTGCAGTGGAAAGATAAGTTTCCTATATGAGGTGCTAAAAGCAAAAATAGCTTAAAAAAATCCATCATTGTACAGGCTTTTTAAGGAATCATCTTAATACAGTTTTTTGAATGGTTAAATTCTTCTGCACTTCATTCTCTAACTTCTCATAAGGCAGAGTGAGAGAAGTCTGGTTTAAAAAAAGAAAAATAAGGTTCAGCTCTCTACAAGGAACGACCACAATCACAACAAAATGGGACTTGTGGGACAGAAAGATGCAGCAGGAGGAACTCCATCCAGATGGAAAAAACGTGTCTAGCCTCAAGAGACCTGAGCTCATACCAAGAAAGACAACTGTATGTGTTTGCACAGAGCCACAATTCAAAGCATCACAGAATCATCTGAGTTGGAAGGAACCTTTAACACTCATCTAGTCCAACCCCCCTGCAATGAACAGGGACACCTACAGCTACATCAGGTTGTTCAGAGCCACGTTCAGCCTGACCTTGCATGTCTCCAGGGATGAGGCATCCACCACCTCTCTGGGCAACCTGTTCCAATGCCTCACCACCATCACCATAAAAAACATTTTCCTTATATCAGTCTAAATCTCCCCTCTTTCAGCTTGATACCATTTCCCCTCGTCCTATCACAATAGATCCTGCTAAGAAGTCTGTCCCTTTCCTTCTCACAGCCCCGCTTTAGATACTGACAGGCCACCCGGAGCCACCTCTTCTCCAGGCTGAAAAGCCCCAGCTTTCTCAGCCTGACCTTGTAGGGAAGGTGTTCCATCCTTTGGTTCATTTTTGGGGCCCACCTCCAGACATGCTCCAGCAGGTCCATGTCTCTCCCACTGACTCTGAGAATAAAATGGCCTTTTTTTTCAGTGGCACTTCAGCTTGCCAGCTCTGCCATCTCAAAAACAGAGCTGAAAGAACAACTCTAGAGTGCCATCTCAAAGAGACAGCTTTGCAACAACATGTGTGTTCATGGAAAAAAGTAGGACGCTAGAGCTCAGAAGTTTTCAATATTAATAAAGCCAACTAGTATTTCAGACAAGTAAGCTCAGTCTCCCCTTGGTCAAGGGACAAGAAAGAACAATCAAGTTTTACTGCACCCCACAACATTTGAGAACGTGAGACTGCATCATTGCAGTTGACTGACTACCTTGCAGCGGGCAGTTAGCACACAGAATTCTGTCCACAGAAAGCCTAGAGCTAAGATCTCTTATTCTCTCTGACGAGTGGATTTTTTTTAAATTGCTAATTAAAGAGCAATCAGAATGGCATACTGATGGCTAGACAGACTGGAGTTGACTACTCTATTCCACCGATATTCTTGGCAGTGATTAAAGTGACAAGGAATGATTTGAAATCTCCATTAAATTCCAGTACAATTACATTTGAAGTGTCTTCCTAAGCAAGCAAATATTCTTTCTTTTTGAGTAAAAAGACAGGTTGGTAAGCTAGCCAGTAGGTTGTCAATTCCACTCTTCAATTAAGTTCCAAGATTTTCTCCATCAGAATGATGAAAATAATATTCTTTATCCCGATACTCAGAAAAGTTCCAGTTTGGATAAACACCACGTAATTTAATTGCAGTGTCTGCTAGACCTTGAACTTGAGCAGTAGAAAATCATAACCATTTATTTTATTCTGTCCCTTAGACATTTTAAAGACGTATCTAAATTTCAGGCCCATTTCCTGACTGAAAGTGGTTCTACTGAAACCACCTTATAGCTCTAACAGGTAAAGTAACATCAATTGTTTAAGAGATTTTAAGGAGGCAAGACATCATAAGCTAAGTCTTAACTTTCTTAGGAAAAAAACAATGAGAACACTGAAAAAAACATCCCTCCCATACACAACTCCTGAATCTTCCCATATACAAAGAATAGCAAGAGCCAGAAAAACTAATTACTGATATAAGCACTTTATTACAGGGGGAAAAAAAGGGAGAAAAATATGCCTTACCAAATGGCTCCCATCCACACTGAGATGCATTTGACAGCTTTCTGACAGACTGAATCTGGACAGCATATTCTCTGTAGGAGCTGAGTTCAACTTCATGTGAAGCAGCACAATGCTTATGCAGTTCTCCCTGATACAGAAAGGAAATTTGAAAATGGAAAATTCACTTCCAACAGAACCCTTGTTAAGCTCCATACAGCAAGAAATTTAATAATTCTGTGTGAACCTGCATCAAACACAATGAAATCAGTAACATTTTCAGCCATTATTAACTGCTGTTATTCAGTGAAGCCACCGTTACGCCAAAGAGAAACCATGTGGCTAGTAACGATGTGCTACAGAGAAGTGGTGTTTGTAAGTGCAGAATTTCAGAGTTCTTCACTAATACTGAACTACCATACCCACTGTTACTCACCAGTTATATACAAGAGCCCTGGCAGATCTGATTTGTGCTTGGCAAGTTACAGGTACATGAGATTGGAATGAAAAAAACATAGGTGTAGAGAATATCTTGTCACCTGCTTCACTGGGAACAGAAGTGAAAAACACGGAGTCCCAAGTGCACTGACAACTATGATGCTCTACAGCACTTGGAACAGTCATGTAAATGTCAGTCGAATTTTAGCACATTTGAGTCATCAGTTGCAAGAAGATTTTCTCAAATATAAGAATGTAAACGTGTTCCCTGTCACTTATCTATACATTGGATTAGTTCACATGAACAGGCTCAAGCGCAGGCACAACTGTTCCGAGTCTTAAGCCCAAAGAACAGAAGTATACACAACATCCTAGGAGTGGTCTCACTAAAACTTCTTACGTAAATGTCCCTGTGTGCCAATTCCATCAGCTTTTCATCTCTAAAACCATTCCAAGTTAAACATTGCCCTTTACAAAAGAAAAAGATGACTACTTCCTTGTTTGACAACAATAGAAGGATGTTTAAATAACAACACAACCTTGCTTACCTTAACTATACTGATAGGTTTCCTTGATAAATGGAAGCTGGCATATAAGAAGAAGGTGAGAATAAAAATGAAGGCTCTATACCTGTAATACAGAAAAACATAGATATGACTTACTTTTAGTGCTGTTACAGAAACCATTACACACTGGTAATCTTGGAATAGGTGAAGACAAGTTTTTTCACATTCTCTAACAGCCAGAAGAACCACCCTAGCAGTGGCACCTGCTCTCATCTGGTTTTGGAAGGGAGCACTGTGATACATAGGTGATACACAGGACAGCACACGAGTCTGCAGAGCTGATTTGCATGTTTACAACCTTCCTTCAGGGGCTATTAAAAGACAATTCAACATTAAACATATAGATAGCCATATCTCACGCTTTATAGTTTCAGCCAGCTTTCTGTTACAATTAAGACTTAAAGATGGCTGAGTTGTCATTTTTAACTATTGTGAATTATTACCTTCTTCTTTCCTTATACTGCTTTTAGGATTTTTGCTTTATTTTTGCCTTCCACTGCAACAACAGCAATTGGCCATTTCTAGGGACTGCAGCTTGGACAGACACTGTTTGCATGTGCTGTCAGTTGGAGCATACAAACATAACTCTCCAACTTGGGCTTGGAAGGACTTTTCCCTCATACTTCACTGGCACCTTGGGGTCTTTCTCTACAGTTCCTGTGAATTATAAGGTCACTCTGCCACTGCAGCATAAGGCAAACACAGCAATCTAATCTATTCTATTCCCTACCTACCAAACTTATGTTTCAGCTGCTTAAGAAGCTGAGTGTTTTGTGGATTTCTACTTTTAACAATACAGAAAGATGAGAGTATACTTACTGGCTTTTTCTAGCCTTGATCCTAATGTAAAAATCTGCAAATAAAACTGCATATGCACATAAAAAGATCTGGTATCACACAGCTTAATACAGTCCCTAATTTTTAATTAATCTTCAATCAACTCCTGTCTTATAAACTTCTATATAGCAAGGGTATTGTTTTATAGTTCGGACATACAAAGACATTAACAAAAAAAAAAGGGTTTTACTGTGAGTTGAGTTATTCACTCCTATTACTGAAGGCATTACCACGAGTGATAAAAGAATAATGACACTGTCCTTGCTTCTACATTGAGATACATTGTTTAAATAGGAAGTGCTTGGTCTTCCATTTGTTATTTTTGTTATTCACACACAATTAATTCAGCATCCTCTCTCAGAAAGCACACAAACCAACGCCATCCGCTTATCAGGATTGTTTGCTCTTTTAAAATCTTACAGCACTACGAATTAAAACCGTAATTCTGAAGGTCTGTATCACATATCAGTTTAAGGGGAAGAATACACACTTCTGGTTAAAAGGGTGCTCAAGAGTTTGAATATAAGAACGTGAAAGTTATCCTTTCAAGTGCATATCTTGCACAGGAAAGGTCAAAACAACTTACCCTCTAGCATACTTGACTAATACTTTTAAAACGTGAGCAACATTTGTTATACAACTTACAACATTTTCTGCTGCATATACCAAGCAATAAAAAAGCAAGAACAGAGCAAGAGAACAAAATAATCTATCCCAGACACAAACTCACATTGTCAGCACCACACTTCAAGACTTACCACTGATCTCGTGAAAATGAAGTGATGAAGCGAATCCCGGGAGGAAGCTGAGCCATCTACAGCTGGTATCAAATTTTAGGTGACACAGTTACGTGCCTGTGAAAACCTTAGCTGCTGTTCAGAATGGGTATTAAAGATCTGCCACAAGCCATGCGATTGTAGGCTGCAAACCAGGAAGACTTCCCTTTAGATCTTGTTCTTGTACCTTCAGCCACTACGTGGCAAATGCTTCTCTCTGCTTTTGTTAGTTGCTGATTTTTGAAAAAGAAAATCTGGTAAGTAAATATTCTCATCAAGGTACTGTAATATTTTCTAATCATAATATATCAGCTGCGATGATCTATTCAAGACAGAAGTCATTACCATAACTAGCCCTCTAGACATCAAAAATGTAACAGAGAACTTCAAGCCAATATAAATTGCAACCTTTGCTACATTTTATCATTTATAATCTAATTTGAGAAGTGAGATTAGCATGGAGCAGTGGGAGCAGAAGGAAAAGATGCACTCAGAACATGATCCAAAGCCTGCTGACATCAAAACACTGCTTTTGTCCCAGAAGGAGTACAAATAGGCAATTACCCACCTTGGAAAGATCTATTTTAACATATAATAAACATTCATGAGGTTGAAATTTGCTCAAAAACAACTGCAGTGTTTTCAGCCTGGAATAGAGAATTCTTCTACTTGCAATCGGATGCAGCTGAACAATGCTGCCAGCAGCACTTGACCAGCACTCCTAGTTCTAGCCCGATTCCCCTGTCCCAGTATCAGTGCCACACGAGGCAGCAAACTGTCAGTGAAGTTGGAAAAACAAACAAAAAAACATCCCTACCTGAGCTCCTTACAGCAGCTCACCCAGCAGTCAGGCTCACGCACACACGTAAATTACATTCCCTGGCATGCAGGGAAATAGTGAAACTACGGCAGCATTGATTCAGTTCGATTTAAAATGTAGTAGAATTCCTCCAGTTTCTTCTAATCCTAGCTGAAGCCTCTCAACAGAAACAACTGATCCTTTATTACAGGTACTGCAACAGGAACTAGCTGCAGTTATTTCACAGCAAGCCTGAGCCAGCTGTTGAGTAAGATGACAAAAGGCTCTGTGGGCATAAGGTGTGTCAAGCAGGCAATCTGAGCCTCCCTGTATGCTAACAGCAGGGCCATCCCAGCAAGATGACAGATGATGTGCCAGGACTATGACCAGGATCTGCAATGTAACCCCCGCCCTGTCAGCAGCCAAGCTCATAAAGTCAGAACCAGGCACCTCCTTCTGAGCCTGAAAGTTGGTAGGATACAGGAACAGCTCTCCTGGCAAACAATGGGAAGTGAGATAACACAAGATCTCCTCTGAAGAAAGCATACGTGCCAAAACCAAAGGACTGGCTTAACCTGGGAATTTTAGAGACTGCCACGAGCAGGCTGAGGTATCAGCCTCTCTCCTCTCATCTATATCCTTCACCTTATTCCAGAAATCAAAGCTGATGGTCCTCGGCCAACTGAATGACAACAATGAACTCAGTTCCCTTGTGTCAAAGCTGACCAGATCGAGGGTCTGGTTCATTATTCTAACACATATTTTTGTGGTCCCTTTTGTTTTTCACGGTGTCATATAATCATAGAATCGTTTGAGTTGAAAAGAATCTTTAAAGGTCATCTAGTCCAACTGCTCTGCAATGAACAGGGGACCTACAGCTACATCAGGTTGCTCAGAGCCCTGTCCAGTCTGACCTTGAGAGTTTCCAGGGATGGGCTTCCACCACCTCTCTGGGCAATGTTTGGCTTTCCAGACTGTGAGGCACATTGTGTCCTTGTTATCTCCCTTCTCCGAAAGTGAATGGACTTGCTAATCTTGTTTGGTGTGCTCCACCTCCTCCCCCATGCCCTCCATCAGATTGTGCAATCCATCAGCAAACCCTATAATCATTCCCAGCTTTCCTGCCAGGAGTCTCCTACCCTGCCTTCCTCCCTGCTCCCACTCCCAGCCGTGGCTTCCTGGCTCCTTGTGTACTGGTCTTCGTAGCTACAAATTGATGGTTCTGATGGCTGATCTGGCAGAAAATCTGCCCTGAAAACCAGATGATCCAACAGAAAATACTAACTCCCTCTGTGGCCATCAAACTGCTAAGAAGGATAAACCTGAAGCAGCAGGAGCATAAGGACAAGGACTGAAGGCGGCACTGCCCCCATATAGCAAAAGCTAGCTGTTATGGCAGCTGAACTCCAGACCAACACATGGTCATCAGTAATCTCATACTTGGTTGGAAATGAGCTGGATAGCTCCTGTGAAAGAGAGGCAAGAGGAAAAAGAGGTGGGCAAAGGAGCCCAGAGCAGGAATGAACTTTTCTTCCAGCAGTAGCTGATCTGTTTCAACATCCGACTCCATCTCCTCTTTCTCACAGTTAAATAACAGTTTTGGTATTTGAGTTAAGTGACCTCACTGTAAGTGAGGTAGCAGAAATATTTACTGAGGAAAAAAGTGGGAAGCTTGCAAAGAACAACGAGCTGAAGTCTTAAGCCTATTCACATGGTTCCCTTAAAATATCATGGGATAAGGCAATGGCCACCACAGAAAAGTAATTGTTCAACAGGTTACTCCTAACAGTTTCAGCGTAAGCAGTTGCAAAAAGACTTCATGCATCTTACAAAAGGTTTCAGTGCTAAGTCTTCACAGAAGGCTGCATATCCCTGCACCTGCTGCACAGACCACACTCACACCTCCTCCTAAATGCTTCCTGGGAAGACAGTAACTAACAAGCCAACAAACAACCAAAGCCAAAACCACAAGCTCCTAACTCTCTTTTGTAAATGCAGAGCCCTGTAGCCCCACAAGGAGGACTGGACATTGGAACCACACTCCGAGCCTATTTGGCAGGGGCTGATTTCATCTTATCTAGTGCAGGAGGGGACCCAGACCACGGCCTCACAAAGTCTGGAGTATGTTTCATGCCTCAAGTTCTCACTGCCTCGTCAACACTTTATCTCTGTATACCCAGAAGTTCCTCTGGCTTCCAGGTCATGCCTCTATTAGCAAATAAAACTTCTCACACAAAAGCCATGAAACTTGTGGTAATAAAAGTCGTGAACAGGTTATAAAAATCATATCCGCCTGTAGGTGAAATTGGTTTCTTAGAACAAGCTATTATTCAGAAAGGGCATTAACAGACCACAACAAATAACTGGTAATTTACCAACACATTTGTTAAATTTCCATTTCACTAATGAAGCACAAAAATGAACTTCAATCACTTGAATCACTGGTCTTTTGTACTTTTCATTTTCAGCAACATTTTTACCTAATGGAGAGCAAATACTTGCACTTCCTCTTGGCTGTACTGCAATGCATGAAGCAACACTGCGGTACTTAGAATCTGTATTTAACCTTCGAAATTTTATGCTGTTTCTTCAAGCTTCCACTTCACCATCCGAAACACAGCTCTCTCCCCGTTTCAGGAGAACGTGATCATTTGTGACTGGCCTTTCTGATCAGAAATACTGCAAACCATAGCTTAGCTGTGCTGGAGGAACAGTGTGGAGTTTCTGCCTGGTGCCTGCCTCTCTGTGCACTGCTGTGTTTGAGGACAGGCACACACTGCCCGCTGCTTCTCCATACACCAAATCCAAGTCCTCAGGGCGTGGGCTCAAGAGGCCTTCAGACATACACATAGCCGAGGCATACTGTAATACTCAGCAGCAAAGCCTCACCCAGAAATAGCCAGATCCATTGGCTTTGGAGCTTGTAGGGCAACTGAAATGGCCATATCTGTTTAGAACCATAGAATATAGAGCTAGAAGGGACCCACAAAGATCATCAATTCCAGGTCCTGGCTCCACACAGGAACACCCAAAATCAAACCCCACTTCTGAGAGCAGTGTCCAAATGCTCCTTGAACTCTGGCACTGGGGGCCGTGCCCACAGCCCTGGGCAGCCTGTTCCACGTCCACCGCCCTCTGGTGCAGACCCTTTCCCTAACCCCAAGCTGCCCCTCCCCTAACGCAGCTCCATGCCGGTTAACATTAATACAGCAAGCAGGAGACAGCTAATCGATTAAAGAACACAGGCCAAAGGTTCCTGCAAGCACACAGCCAGTCCGTACCTGGGGACTGCGTAACTGTAACACTGCGTTACAAACCGCACCGGGGCCGAAGGAGCACAGGCCGGCCCAGTCCCTGAACGCCGAGCGCGGGCCGAGATCAAAGCGCCCCAGGGCTGAGCGCTGCGCTCCCACCGGGCTCCCGGGCACACCGCGCCGGAGCCGCTCCCTCCCGGCCCTCCCCGGGCCCGCGGCAGGTGCACGGCCACCCCCTGCCCGCCGCGCCTACCCGCTGCCGCCGCTCTCCCAGCCGGTGCCGGCGGCTTCCTGCTTCCTGCCTGGCCTGAGCCGCGCCGAGCGGAGCCGGGCGCGGCCGCGTATCGCCACCCTGGCCGCGGGAAGCTGCGCGGCGGGACCGGTCCCGCCCGAGCCCCTCCCCGCAGCGCCGTTAGGAGTTGCGCTATGGACCGGGCTGCCGCGGCGGCGCGGAGGCCCCGGCCCGCCTCTAACGGCCGGCGGAGGGAAGCTGCCGCCCTCAGCACGCTCCTCAGGGTTCTCGGCGGAGCCGCTGCCGCGAGTCTTCTGGAAACTAACAGGAAAACTGTGTAATAATAATAATAACCATTTAAGCATTTGCCCCATCCCTGGAGGCGCTCAAGGCCGGGTTGGATGGGGCCATGGGCAGCCCGAGCTGGTGGGGGGCAGCCCTGCCCACGGCAGGGAATGGGGCGGTGTGGGCTGTGAGGTTCCTTCCACTGTAAACCATTCTGTGGTTCTGAGCTTTTATTTGCCTTCTGGTTTCTTGATCCTGATGCCAGCAACCTCATGGCACTCACCAAAATGCTGTGGTTTCTTTCATTCCTCCCCTCTCCCTTTGCACTGCCCCTGTCAGCAGTGCCAATGGAAAACGCTCAGATCCCCCGCTGTGACTTTACCTTGACCCCATGTTTTGAACACTTGGATCCTGAGCTTTGCTATGCAGTCACAACGAACCCTTCTCCCTTAAAATAGAGCCAGGGTCTCAGGATGACCATTGCACTGCACAGCTACTGCTTCCCAGGTTGTCACCACCAGATGGGGGCTCCTGCTCGGGTTCACCTTTTTCTAGTTGCCCTCCACCTTCACAATCCCCACTATGATGGTGCATGAACTGGACAAGGAAACGCTTCAATCCTCTTTGTTCTGTGCAGGCTTGTCATGGAAGTGCCATTGCCTGTGGTGGAAAAGCACACACCAACATCGGGTGTAGATGGGGTAATTACAGTGGGACACTACATCTGCGCATGCTGATGTTTGTCAGTTCTGCTGTAACAGCCATTTAGCAGAGACAAAAATGTAAAGGGAACACTCCTGAGGAAGTGAATTGCATGAGTTGGGTGGCTGCAGCCTTTGCACCACCACGGGAAAGCACCCAGGCAGCGGTTATTCCAATCAGCATACATGCAGAATGAATATGTGCAGAGAATGTGAGCCCCATCATGGTGTATTTGTATACATGGTGAGCCACTCCATATTATCACAGCAACTATCATCATCATGCAGGATTCTCATATATTTTAAATATATTTTAGCTTGCCCTTTTTAGTTCCTTAAAGAATTTAGCCTTGCTTTAGGATCTTTCTGTCTTCTTCTACAAACCACATGCTAAAAGCACAAGCCAAGCAGCCACAAAAGAAAATCTTTTTTTTTCTCCTACTTTTTCCATTAAAATGCAGGCACCTTCCTGTTCCATTCCTCTAGCACCACTGACACCTGCTGGCTGTTCCACTTCCCAGGACTGATATAAGCGTGGCTTTTTAGTTTCCTTTGTTAGTTTTGCGTGCTTTGTTTTCCCAGCAGAGCAGCTGGGTTATTGTATAAGCAATTCACATCAACTCTGGGAGCTGTCCAAATATAACATGCCACCAGGCTTTGGCAAGTAAATATATATACATACATACACTCAAAAGAGCCAAAAAAAAAAAAAAGAAAAAGAAAAAAAAAAAGAAAAAAAGAAAAAAAGAAAAAAAGAAAAAAAAGAGGCTCTGGAGGATGCATCTGTATAGATGGGAATAGAGAGGTAGAGCTCTGCTGCAGCCATCCTCAGGGATGGCTGGAGGTGAGCCAGCTCTGGCCTGGAAGCTGTGTTATCACAGCATGCCCTGCCTGCTGGTGAGAATTTTTAGCTCTGGCACAGGGCCATGATAGTATGATTACACAGTTTCCAGACTGGTAATTTTTACCACATCTATCTTGGAACAAAGCTAGTGAGAAACACCAGAAAAACAGATCAGCAAACGACACCAGTGTCAGCAAAGCTTTTTTCTTAACTGGATCAGGTCAGTGCCCAAGTGCTAAGGGCTACTTACAAAGAAAATCTATAGCAAGTGGAACATGGAAGAGGCAGTAAAACTATCTCTGTGTCCACTATGTAAAGACAGGTATTGCTGCGACTGCAGGAGACATTTAGGAATATGGCATTTGTTTGAACCCTGGGAGTTGCCTATCCATTCAGAATCAGAAAAATTAGATCAAGTCAGTCTTGCTGGTAGGACACTCACCACTTGCGAGGGCTTTCCAGAGGGATGAGGAGTGGAACTGTGAAATCACCTCCTGTTCTCTGAGGAAAGACCTGTGAAAAAAAGCAAGCATAACAACAGGGGTGTCTATTGCAGTAGAACCTACTGGATGAAGTCCCAGGCAAAGCTACTGCTTATAGGGATCACTGGCCCTCTAGCTAGGATGGAGGATCCCTGGTGAGGGATTCAGACAAGCTATATCATACTTTAGCCACTTGCTCATGGAAGAATGATCAAGAATGCAGACAATACAGAATTTAAAAATATATATCAAGTAGTAGTATTAAAAATGGAGTCTATAAGGCAAGATATAGCCAACCTAACAAGACAAAAGAAGAACATTTATTATGAGGATCTTGAAGAATTTATTCTACTTCCACCAGGAAAAAGCATAGTTTCTTTTATTACTTCATCTTTATTTGTACTCTTCTTTAATTGACCAGAGGGTTGAGTAGAAGTGCAAGACCTGGCTATAGAAACAATTTCTGAGGAGCAGGCAGATTAAACCAGGCAGATAGGCTACTGAGGGGCTTCATTTCTCCATGCTTGCAGACTTGGTCGCCGAAAAGCAATCATATGAGAAGGGAGTGCTGTGGCATTTTTAAATAGAAATGAAATACCGGAACAGTTACAAATAGAAAGCAGACCAGAATAGAGAGCCTACACTAAAGCAATTGCCTTGCTAGTCATGAATAAGAAGGTGAAGTATGAAGTTATGTGAGCTGATGGGAATGAGAAGGCAGCAAAGTAGTCCCATCTACCTCAATCATTTCATTCTTTATTGAATTCATTCTGAGTTACCAGATTAGGACTTCAGATGTTATGGGGGAAAAAAAAAAAAGGAAAGAAAAAAAGAAAAGGATTGTACTGCTTTATCTTTATGTCACTGTAAACTGCACATAAAGAGAGAAGCTAAGGTTTGGAAGTACTATTTGTTTGTTTGCTTGGTTGTTTTGGTTTGTTTATGTCCTTAAATAAACAAAATCCACTTGCAGAAAAAAAAAAAGAAGAAAAAAGCCAACCAAAGAAAAACATAATATTGACACTGCTTTGTTAACACTGACCCTAAGATATTTTTTATTTTATGAATGCTAACTGCTTTCTTTGTAGCAATGGTAATGCTGACTGTCACAAAAGCCTTGGGGAAAGACATTAGCAATGATTTCCTACATGGAATAGCAGTGACATATATATGTTCCAATTGCACTTTAGTGGAAAGGAAAACCTGAAAGAAAAGCTTTGAAATTTTCCCATTTGTCTGAAGAATGGATTGTGCTCTGTGCTTCAAAATTAGAAGTAAAATCAGAGGAATGGAAGGCAAAGTATAAATATGATACAGCATTCTTCCTTGGCCACTTTGCAGAAGAAAACCGAAGGGTTAATTTTAGCCAAGACTAAAAGAAGTCCAGCCAGTATTTCCAGAACAGCTTTCCTACAACCATTTCTTTCCTAATCATCTGGCTTTCAGATGCATCCTGATATTAATCGCAGTTGAAGGTGACAGTTGTGGCCTAGCAGGGTGGCTAGGAAGGTCATTCACTTGTTTTTCTGGCTTCCTTATGATCACAAAAAGAGGTTATCTTTACTTGGCATGCAAACAGACTAAGCAGCTTTTATTTTGCCTGTAAACGGCTTAAAACAGATGTGCAGAGAGGAGCTGCCATTCTGCAAAAGATTTTGACATTTCAAAATCTGGCTTCATTCTGAATTGGAGGGAAAATAAACCCCACAGTAAATTCCACTTCATACATCCTTTGCTTCCGGAACCTAAGAAAACATTCTGCTCAGAGTATTTTGAATCCTTTAAGTGTCTGATAGTACTTATAGCAGAATAATAAAAAGAACTGAAAGGTATATTCTGAAACAAGAACTTCCTTTTGGATATTATTTTAATTCTCTAATCCCACAGTTTTACTCTGAAAGCCTGAAGACAACCTGCTATATATTTCAATTTCAGGAGGAAGATAACTGATCTTTCTGACAACTCGAGTTTAAATTTTGCTAGTATGTCGTACTGACCGTGCAGCATATCAGCTTGTGTCTTTAGCTTGCATAAAGAAAAAGATGTTAATGAACATTTTTTTTAATGAAATAATGAAGTATTTCCCCACGGTTTAATTTCTGTTCTTTAGATACCTCTCAAAAGACATAATCTCATCCTCATAAGACAGCTTCTAGCTATAGAAAATTTAAAAGCATGCATCACACGTTTAACTGAGGTCAAACTTTGTGATTCCAACTTACAGGCACTCATGATACCTGCCATTTTGAAGTTCAAAGTAAATTTAAATGTTATAAAGAAAGAGTTCTTGGATGTTCTCCAAGCAAAGTGAACTGTTCCTCCCTCAGACCTTTTCCTCCTTCAGGACTCCACCAGCAAGAAATTAGCAATAATGAGAGGGATGTATGTGATAGCTTGTCATTTCTTTCTGTGTCTGTCCCAGCTGTCCCCTTGGCCACGTGAACTTTGAAGCTAAAACATCCGGTTATTTTTGTCATTGAGCTGAACTGGGGTCACCTCTGTATACATGCCAAAAATATTCTCCCTTACTGCTCTGAGCCATGGTGTCTGCTTACAATTAATGTGCCACTCACAGACTTAGTAAGTGTTTTTATAGTTAGAGACATCACCTTATTGTAGATAAAGGCATCTAGCCTACCTTAGTTGAAAGGAGAGAGGTAAGCATCATCAAGAGTGATAAAAGAGGAAATGCTGATGCTTCGAAGAAGTGCACTCAGATCAAATTCTGCAGGAGGCAAGCAGTCGTAGCAGTAGTTTGCATACTCTGCAGCTACTTATTAACAGGGCAGCCATTATGCAAATCAGACTTCCCTTGTCAAATGCTGGGGCTCTGTATGAAAGAGAAATAACCACACAGTTTTGAGTTAATAAATGTATAGCTGTGTAATGCTCTGCCAGCTAACAAAATTTAATTTCAGCATTCTTAAATATTTCAGACAGAAAGCACTTTCAAAGTAATGACTGAGTGCTAACTCAGGAGCCCGAGGGGTTCCTATTAGCTAAGAACAGGATGTATTTAACAATAGCTCTCTTCCTTTTTCATCTTTACAAAAATGACAAACAAAGAGACACATGCTAAAAAGTGACACAACTCAATACTGGCTTTCGATTTCTACCTATGAGAACAACAAAATGACCAGTAAACACGGCTTATCTTTGTACAGAGATCCTGTTTTTCTCCTGGTTTGGGTGGAAGAACTCTGACCTAGACGACAATGTGACCTGCACCACACTTTCCAACCAGTTACCCCTCCTTTTGCTGCCTGCCCCAGGCACCTCACCACCCCTGCCCAGCGCTCAGTTTGCTGCTTTTCACCCCACATAACCTAGCATGACTCCTCTTGTGAAACCTCAGCCATTAAGTTACCACACAATGTGACAGCAAGGTAGTTTGCTGCCCCACACCATCACATGGTGGCTGTGGTGAGAAGGGAACTCTGGAGGCCCTTTAGTCCACTCCCTGCTCAAGCAGCGTTCTGCGTCACTGGCAGGCCCCTAGTCCTTGCCTGTAAGCACTATGAAGCAGGCGTAAGTGCTGCCACAGAGAAGCAAAGTACTCCTTGCATTTAGCAAGGCAACCTGCCCACAACATCTGCAAGAAGCAGGCAAGAGTTATGATGGAGTGATCAGTAACTCCCTTAGTGACCAGTAACTCCTTTAGTGACTAGTAACTTCCTTAGCCAGGGAAGGTTTCTAGAGTATTTTCCTAAAGAGTAACAAAGGATTGCCTTGCACTGAGGTAAAAAAATAATTTTATAAGAATGATTGATCTAGCATACTGCAGCTCACATTTGAAACATAATGAAATGTCCAAGTGGAGCTGGTAATGAGTGGTGTCCCCCACGTGTACATCCTGGGACCAGCATTCTTTAATATCTTTATTAGTGACGTAGACAGTGGGATTGAGTGTACCCTCAGCAAGTTTGTGGACAACACCAAGCTGAGTGGTGCATTTGATACAATAGAAGGAAGGGATGCCGTCCAGAGGGACCTTGATAAACTCAAAAGGTGGGTCCATGTGAACCTAATGAGGTTCAACAAGGCCAAGTGCAAGGTGTTGCAGCCGGGTCAGGGCAGTGCAAGATATGTGTACAAACTGGGACAATAATTCCTTGAGATCAGCCCTGTTGAGAGGGACTTAGGAGTCCTGGTGGATGAAAAACATGACATGAGCCAGCAGCATACCCTTGCAGCCTGGAAGTCCAATGGTATCCTGGGCTGCATCACAAGAGGGGTGGCTAGCAGGGAGAGGGAGGGGATTGTCCCCCTCTGCTCTGCCCTCATCAGGCCCCATCTGGAGTACTGTGTCCAGGTCTGGGACCCCCAGCACAAGAAGGATGTGGAGCTGTTGGAGAGGGTCCAGAGGAGGGCACGAAGAGGGCTGGGGCACCTCTCCTGTGGAGACAGGCTGAGGGAACTGGGCTTGAGCTGCCTGGAGAAGAGAAAGCTCCAGGGAGACTTCATTGCGGCCTTCCAATACTAGGAGGGAACATTTAAGCAGGAGAGGGAGTGACTTTTTACACTGATAGACAGTGACGGGACAAGTGAAAGTGTCTTTAAACTAAAAGGGGGAGATTTAGGTTAGATGCCAGGGGGAAATTCTTTCCCCAGAGGTCTGTGAGGCGCTGGCACAGCTGCCCAGAGAAGCTGTGGTGCCCCATCCCCGGACGCACTCAAGGCCAGGTTGGATGGGACCCTGGGCAGCCTGAGCTGGTGGGGGGCAGCCCTGCCCATGGCACAGGGTTGGGGCAGCGTGGGCTGTGAGGTCCCTTCCAACCCAAAATATCTTTTGATTCTGTTATTCTCCGATCTGTTGATTCTCTGATTTTCTGATTCTATGAAAATGGGACATGTAAAATGCTGAGCAAGTCTCTTCCATGCAGGTAGTATTGCTGCGGGGCGGGGCCGTGCCCTCAGCACCCGGGAGAGCAGGCGCGCCCCCGCCGGCCATAACGGTAACGCAACGCGCGTGCCCGGTTGCCATCGCGACGGCTGCGACGCGGTGGCAGTAGCATGTCGGACCTGAGCGACGAGGAGGCCGAGGAGGAGGCCGAGGCTTACCTGGGGGTCCGGCGGGGAGCGGGGCCTCGGGGCAGGGCGGGAAAGGGAAGGGAAAAGTTACCGCCTGTGGGGGCTTTGATACTGTAGGCCCCGTGGGGAGATCTCAGGGTGCTACATCAGTGGGCATGGTAGATGCAGAGGGGGAGGCTGAGCTGTTTTGGCTGGGACCTGTTTTCTTCACAAGTCATCCACGCTTCCCAGCAATGAGTCAAGAAAGGAGGAAGGGCTCTGTGTGCTGGAATCTGAGGGGAGAGCCTGTGCAGAAGCAGCACATGCTGGCCAGGCCCTCCTGCATGCTCTGCTTGGAGCAGAGCTGGAGCACCTCTGAGCAAACATGGCTTCCTCTAATTAGGTTGGATTCAAGCAGGTCTACTGCTCTTAAACAATTTTTCTAATTGCATTTGATTAGGAGTATGATGGTGAGCGCAATTCTGAAGGTGAACGGCATGGACGTGGGAAAGCAGAGCTGCCCAATGGTGATACGTATGAGGGTGAATATGAGCACAGTCTCAGAAATGGGCAGGTGAGACAGTGGCTGTGTGCTTGTGTTTCTGCGGTTCTGTGAGTCTCATCACTGTACTGAAATGAGTGAGAACTGACAAGTCTTTTGTCTATACCAAATATCTTTTAGGGGACGTACAGATTTAAAACTGGTGCTTACTACATTGGAGAATATCTTCAAAATAAAAAGCATGGCCATGGTACTTTTTATTATCCAGATGGATCAAAATATGAAGGTAAAACACTGAACACAGTTGCAAAGATTTCTGTAATTGAAAAGACATGTTTCTCCAACTCCTGGAATGCAAGAAGATAGCAAAGTGGAGATTATTTTTAAAAGATAAATTTGCTATAAAACATTTTCCTGTTATTCCTTTTTTACTATAAGCTCTGAGAGCAGTTTTATTTATTTACTTTATTTATTTATGGGGATTACTTGGAATATTGTGAGAAGTGTGGTATTTAGCAGCAATTTGTTCTAGACATGTCCTTATTTCAAGTGAGGTATTACAAGTCCCGGGAAATGCCAAGCATCATGTCTAATCTGTTGCAATCTGGATAGAAGAGAGTATAATTGCTTATATCTAATCATCTGTATGATTATTAGAATTGCTGTGTTCAGTATAGAATCATATAATTATTTGAGTCGGAAGGGTCTCTTAAAGGTCATCTAATCCAACCCCCCTGCAATGAAAAGGGACACCTACAGCTGCATCAGGTTGCTCAGAGCCCTGTCCAGCCTAACCCTGAATGTGTCCAGGGATAAGACATCCAGCACCTCTCTAGGCAAACTGTTCCAGTGCCTCATCACCCTCATTGTAAAAAATGTCTTCCTTATATACAGTCTAAATCTCTCCATTTTAGTTTGAAACCATTTACCCTCATCCTGTCACAACAGACCCTGCTAAAGAGTCTGTCTCTCACTCTGTTTTCCTTCTTCCAGAAGAATACCTGAAACTTTCTGAATATCAGTTAGGCTTCAGGGAACAGTTTTTGTCCCTTAAAGAAGGCAAGAAGGAACCTTCACGCTGTGAGAGCTAGAAGCACAGAGCAAAAAGAGCAACCCAGTTATTGCTTATTGGATGGTATCCATCTGTGATGTATTATTTTTTTTTAAATTTGAATAGAATAGTAATTAAGGCACAAAATCTAGCATTCTTCTGCATTTTTAAGCACACTGGCTGAAAGGACATTTTTAGCAAATTAGCTAAACTAAACAAGTCCTCATTTTGATTTTAAGTAGAGGTGTCATGTGCAGGTAGCTGAGTAAATATGTGAGGAAAGGGACAGACAGAGGGAAAAAAAAAGAGCAAGGGCTTAGAATAAAGAAGGGTTTGATCAAGAAAAGAGTGAGAGGGGCCCAGAATGAGGTGGAAGGGAACCAGGGAGAAAGATTATGTCTACTTTTGAGTTTAGTTACCCATAAGACTGTCTTTTTCAAAGTGATCTCAAAATTGTTCTAGAGAGAGAAATGAGGAACTCCTGTTTGTGATAGCATGTCGGATCATACCTAGAGATGGAATTAAAAGGAAACAGTACATCACAGGATATGTCTTAAGCCAGGACTAATATAGTTGACATGACAAATACTATGGGCCTCTGTTTTCATATTGTCTTCTTTGTACTGATTTTATAACTCTTGCTTAAGAAGCAACAACTGAGGCAAAAAAAAAAAATGAAGGCAGTGGAGGTGAATGAGCAGGGAACCACGAGGCAGAACCTGCAAAGACAGATAACAGAACTTGGAAATTCTGTGTATGGGGAAGCCTTTCCTTGATAACAAAGAGCAAAGAAGATAGTATCTGAATAGAGGAAGAAAACCATCTCAAGTGAGAACATTAGAACTTTCTTTGCCTCTAACGTAGAATTGTTCATACACTTACACTCAGATCAGAAGGTGGAAAGTTATTGGATAGTCTTGCATATGGAGCTGCTATCTACCCTCTTGCATCTAATGATGGTTCATCTCGTCTGTCAGAGTTCTCATCCATTTGTCAGATGTATAATAAATCATCCTTTTCTTTGCCACAGAGTATCAGTACCTCTTTGATATAATCTGTTTTGATATTAACATTGACATACTTAAACACTGACAGGCAAATCAGATATGCTTAGATTTTAATCGACAAATGTTTCTCATTTACTTGAGATTTTTTGTGTTCAGTGGGAGAGAGCAGGATTTGTTTGTGTTAGCAGTCAATTATAATGGTGTCGTAGTTTTCTTTTCCTTCTCTAGTGAGGCATATTCTCCACTCAGCTAAATTAATGTATGATAATTTTACAAACTGATCATTGTATTACATGATTAAATATACCACATCTCACTGTGTTATTGATATGTTCTCATTAAAGGAAGCTGGGTAGATGATCAGAAACATGGCTATGGAGAATATACCTACGCAAATGGAGACACCTATGCTGGAGAATGGTTTAACGACAATAGGTTTGTTTCATTCTTACAGTGATGTTTGAAGTCATTCTCTGTAGCATCACAGTATGATGATTATTTTCAAAGTGTGGCTGACTGCAGCAAATCAAGTGCTACTGGGTGGCAATTGCAATTTAGCCCAACTCGAGCCATTTCAGCCTCTTAAAAAAATATAGTTTTAATACCTTATACCTTAAGTATATCAACATCCTATGTTCTTCATATTCCATAAGATAAAACAATTTTTTTTCTCCCTAGGCATGGACAAGGCACATACACCTATAAAGACACTGGATCTATGTATGTTGGCGGTTGGGTAAATGGAATCCAGGAAGGAGAAGCAGAGCTTATCCACCTAAATCACAGATACAGGGGCAAGTTTTTGAATGGAACTGTAAGTGTGCTAGAAAATGCTCAATTAATTTGAACAGTTAGCATAAAACTTTCTTAAGATGATCTGTTTGCACTTAAAATGACAAGCTAGATCCTGTTCTTGTGTAGTATTTCTTGTACCATAAATGTAGCAGATAAAACTGAATTGATCTGCAAGGCAGAAAGCCAAGTGTCTGTAACTTAGCTTTCAAACAGTATTACAGAATCACAGAATGGTTAAGGTTGGAAGACACCCATAAAGGTCATCCACTCCAAACCCCTGATCAAGCAGGGACACCCAGAGCAGGTTGCCCAGTACTGTGTCCAGGCACATTTTGAAGATCTCCAAGGAGGGAGAGTTTACATCCTTTCTGGCAACCTCTGCCAGTGCTCCATTGCCTTCACAGCACAGAAGTGCTTCCTGGTGTTCGAATGGATCCTCTTGTGTTCCATTTTGTACCCATTGCCTCTTGTTCTGGCACTGTGCACCACCGAAAAGAGCCTCACTCCATCCTCATTGCATCCTCCCTTCAGATAGTTAATAGACACTGATGGGATTCCCCCTGAGCTTCCTCTTCCTCAGGCTGAACAGTCTCAGCTCTCTCAGCCTCTCCTCACAGGAAAAGTGCTTCAGTCCCTTGTTCTTCATCTTTGTGGCCCTCTGTTGGACTTACGGACCTGCATGTCCATGTCTCTCTTGTACAGTATTGTTATTGACTAATGTGTGAATTTTGTAGTAAAGCATATTTTACATTTACATGTGTAGAATTTCCTAACTTTATAGTTCTACTGACTTATTTGCATCTCTTCGTGCAGCCTGTAGGTCGTGGCAAATATATCTTTGACATTGGATGTGAACAGCATGGAGAATACATACAGTCAGAGGAGGTAAAAGAAATATGAATGAATGAATGGTGTACTGCATATCGGATAACTCAGTAAATGACTGTTGATTAATATATAAATACTTTAACATCAGTACTTATAGGGTATCCTAGATCTAACCAGTCAAAAAAGGGTGCAAACCTGTGGTTTCTTCAGTACTAAATAAGGTTTCATTCTGCTTTTTTAATTTATCTTCTCCACTGTGTAAGCTTAGACAACTATATGGTGTGATTTTTGCCCTGCTTGCAGATACGAATGCTTTCTTAAACTTCAGAAGAATCAGGACCTGCCCAAAATATTTTAGGTTTATGTGGTTTTAAACCACACAAGAACATAGATATTTGTCTGTAAATTTAACTGGTGTTGCACTTTGTTCTGAACACCAGAAAACAAATAAAATACTTATTACTGTATTTCTGAATTGCTTGATGCTACACCTGCGAAAGGTAATTTGCAAAAGGTTCTTGTTTTGGAAACATGCCCCATCATTTTCCTGGTCCTGTAAGAAGCTTAATTTTCACACCTACTAATTGTAGAAGCAGCTGGGATCAGGGCTCGTTTCCTTCTCTTGCACTCATGAACTTTTCTAAGTCTTTCTGATTAATATGATACAAAATAGCTATCACGATAAGAAATGTATCTTAATATTTTGATTTCAAGAAAATATTCCACATTATACCTGAGCTTTATACCTCTGATGTCCAACACATTAATTCCCATTACACGCTCTTTAAAAATTCTCTAATACAACATTTGTTTCATGAAATAATTTCACTGAGTTTCAGCTTTCTTCTACTGTATGCATTCTACCTTTTCCAAAATGTAATTTTTAATTTTTCTGTCTCTCTACATTGGACCTGTAATTTTTTTATTGGTGGTATTTGGCTATTATCTTAAAAAATGGAACAATATTCCTTTGAGAGAAACGATGCTTGAATAGGTCCCTCTCAGCTATTCTGTTTGAGGGAGAGACAAAATTTTATCTTTAAGAAAGAAAACTGGCAAGCATAGATAAGCACTATTGGTCAGCCAGCTTCAACAAGGTTCAAAGCATGGTTTTCTTGCAAGATTTGCCATTGAATTGCCTCCTCCTGTCAGTGCTTTGAAAGGCTGTCATGTTGCCATTTGAGCCCAGGTAAAGAGCTTTTAATGTGCCAAATCATCATCTTAACTACTCCTTTAATACTTATAAGAAGAGATCCTGGATGTTGAGAGTTGTCTTTTAGGATAAAAGGGAGGAAGAAGAAGAAGAGGAGGAGCCCTCTTTACTTGCTGCACCAAAGTGGAAAGCAACAGAAATTACTAAACTAATACACTGGATGCCCAGTGTGGAAAAAGCACCTTCTCCCAGTGAAGGCCCCCCAGCAGCAGCAGCAGCAGCAGCAGCAGAGGCAGCAGCAGCAGATGGAGCAGTGGAAGAAACAGCAGCAGATGAAAAAGACAAAATACAAACAAATGCAGGTTTGTTCTGATGGACATCTGGAAACCCTGTGTTTTGACTATCCCGTGAAACCATGTTTTTCATATTTAATTTCAAGTACTGTGAGAGGGATTTTTTTTCTCATATTTTTTTACCCTACACTTAATATTGGGGATTTCTGGGCCTGTTTGTAAATGTGACAGTATATATACACATCTGTTCTACCTCGCATAGCATAATAAGGTACAACTGTCTTGGGAAGCCTGTCAATCATTTTAGTCTATGTCATCACTTCTTACACAAACTTGATTATAAATTGTTGCAAAAATATGTGTGGGTTTTCTCACGTGAGCAAAGTCTTTGGAATTCAGTCAGTTATTAGTTGTGGCATGAAAACAGTGACTGAGTGCGAATTTGTAAAAATTAATTTTGTTCAGAATTTCTAATTTCTCATATTTCAGTCACTGATGAATCTGCTGAGCATGGGGATGATGAGCCTTCTCTTCATGAAGTACCCAGTGAAGTTTTTAGCCCAACAAAGGACGCAGAAGAAGAAGATGAGGGAATAAGAGAAGAAGAAAACGAAAGAGAAAAGTACCAAGGTGAGGAATGAGGGACGTGTGCTGCTTCTTCCATGTACAATCAGGTTTGGAAATGATGCATGCCAATTGGCTGCTACTGGGAGGCCCATTATCAGGCTAAAGAAAACATGGGAACTCTACCTTTTGTCACAGGATAGAGCTCCTCTAAAGCTGTAAACTGGTTTTGAGTAGTCAAATTCATATATTTAACAGTACAAATCAGTGATACTGCAGTGCAGCATTACCTGTGCAATACGGAGTTGACAGCACTTGAAGAGCTGAGTTTAAAAGTGATCACATTTGCAAGCTTCCTTTTGTACAAACATGAGAGAGTAGCCTGGGGAATTCAGGTATTTTTGAGCACGTGATTTTTCTATCATGAATAGAACTGTATGTTCTTGTCCTCTCAAGTTAAATAAGAAACAAGTCTTAGGTATTGTTATACATTATGATTTGGAGAGACAAAGGCTAGTGTCTCATCGATTGTTCCTCTTACAAGGCAAAGAGCTTTGAAATTTGGATGCTCAGGTTTTCTTCCAGGCAGTTCGGAAGCCTTTTTTTATGCAAAATTACAAAAAGGCAACATAAAGGGAAGCATCTGTGTTTACCCGTACATAACTTATAAGCCTCCATTCAACTGTGCTTTTTGCATTTGTTAAATGTTAACGTTTACAAACTTCTGATGTAGGAAAGCATTAGATAAATTTCTCCATCTGTAGTCAACACATTTTATAATAAATCAAAGCAAAGCACTATCTATAGCGATCAGAAAGACTGTAAAAAAAAAAACCTTGGAAATTGCATAGAGGTATAACATAAACATTAAGGGCAGGTCTTAGAATTCTGTTAATTTATTTGCTCTCATTTTTCACTCATCACCTCTGAAGGTAATCTCTTGCTTCAGCACAGACTAGCCAACAAGCTGATCAGGTGTATAGGACTGACATCTTACAGGATCCCTCAGCTGGGATCAGATCTAGCAGAAATAGAAGCAGGCTTCCCATGTAGCTCTGCTTTGGACTTGGCAAGAGTTCATTGAGCTTGATTTGTCTCAAAGTCTGCTGGACTCAAATAATTTTTTATTGAACTTGATTCTAACAGATTTTCTGGCCTACTACAGTAAAGTAGATGTGGTATCCTCATTGGTTTTTTTTATTATTATTTTTTTAAGGGCAAATAGATCCATGCATCTGTCAGAGATTGTATAAATGCATATTCTAATGCGTGAGCACAAGGGAATGCAATAGGCATTTTTGAAGGTCTTTTAAGTTCTTTATTTCTAGAATCAGAGAGCTGGATTTTCTAAATTTTTCAGCATAATACTGTGTAAGGTTAACAGGTATACATAGAAGTTAGGCTGGTAAGAATAGTTAAATATAAAGAAAAGGTGCTCACCAGTGTTATAGGCCCACAAAGGAACTCCACAAGGAGCAATCTCCAGAAAGAGATCCTTCCTCAGTGGAAGTCAGCCCTTAAATGGGGTCTAGGAGAGGTGGAGCCTGGCTCCACCCCTTCTGGGCACACAGGTGAATTGCCTTCACCTGTGCTCCCATGGCTGACTCAGCGCTTGCCTCAGGTGGTCAATCAGAGGTTCAGGCCGTGATTCAACAGTTCCCATACATACTGCCATAATTAATTAGCAATATATTGTTTCCCTTTATATTGTCTTTATATTTATCAAGGTTGAATTACAGTTAAAAGAAATGATTTGAAAATATGTGAACTGTGAGGAGCAGATGTAGCAAAATCTGATTTCTTGCAGGTTTATATTTTCTGTCCTGTGACCATCATTTTTACCACATAGCAATTCCATCCTTCTAACTCCATGTTTCTATGAAACTCCTCTAAGGAGGAGACGTTCTTTAGCTATTCTCGAGTTACGTATGGACTGGCTGGTGGTCAGTGTGTGTGTGTACCGAGTCTGTCTGGAAGCTAAGAAACAATTTATGTCAGTTAAGTTCAAGAATTGGCAGCAAAGGGCAGTAGGAAGGAGGACTGGGGTAGACAGCATAATTCTGGAATTATGTTTTAGGCTACTAGAATTGCTTTCCAGTATTTTATTATAAAATTCATTTCGGTTTTCTGTTTATTTTTTTTAAACTTTGCCTCCACAGGAACTGCTAGTTTAGAAGATGAGGAGGAAGCAGAGTAATTGGATACAACTAAAGACAAATATAGGCAGAAAAGGAGATTGCAGAATAAATCATTAGTTAAGGTAAACCTGCAATATTTTTATTCATATCTTTGTTATTTTTTGAATAAACATTTCTGTGACTGTTCTGTCTGGAATATACCTCTCCAAAACTTTTACAATCCCAGAGTGTGCCATCTCAGGACCACTTTATTCCATAGCGGCAGGCAGTTGTTGAATTCAGTATGGGATAATTCTGGATCTATAAAGTTGAGTCCTCACACATTTATGGAATCAAAGTTCTGAAACACTTGGCATGATAGTTCTAAAGTAGAACATATATGCATTCAATAACTGACTGGACCACTTGTGCCTGTGGTAAGTAGGTTGCTTTTGGTGATCTATGTTCATTTCTTCACAGGAAGATAGATCATTTTCAAACCTGATGAATACGTCAGTATTGCCCAAAGCTTCAGAATGTTATATCCATCTTGGGAGTTAGTTAACATGCTCGAATGTGGTCTTAGAATCATTTTTGTTGAAAGTGAACTTAAGAACTCCAGCTCTGTCTGTATCCACTATCACTGGACCACCAAGTATAGGGCCGCATTACTTACTTAGTGTAAGCTGTTATCACTGTTCTCCAAGATACCAAGCTTAAATCTCTCCTTACCTGATTTGCAAACCTGTTGGCAGAGATGCTGTTATTCCACTTTGTTAAATGCTTCTGTATTTCCTTCTTCCTCCAAGACTTACCCATGGTGATGCAAGTTGAAACACTACCTCTAGCAACAGCCATATTACCAGCTGTTAATCCCCAGGATTGCATCCCCTCCTATTCGGCCTCTTCCAATTGAGGATGAAGGAGATATCCTATGGGTTCCTATGTCCTTTGCCAGAATCCTGTAGTTACTCTTATTTTGCTCCAGGTCTCCTCAGTAGTAAAATTGATAGTCACACCAATAAGCAAACAAGGAGGTAATGGTCATTGGACAGGATGAGTTTTGGCCATGCTTCTACAATACCCACAATCTGGTCACTTGTCAAGCAGCAGACCTCCCATGACAGCATATCTGGTACATAGACAGATGTTTCTATCCCCTACAGGAGAGGACCTTCTGCTGCTAACACTTGCTACTTCTTTTTAGTGTTGATGCTTCATCTGGGGCCAGTTAGCTTGGAAGCCTCCCTTTACAGCCTCTGTTCCCCTCTCATGGCTATTGGGCCTCAATACCAACTCTCTACATCCAGGTCTGAGCAAGAATGGTGGAACGTTTCTCCTGCTGCCAGAAGTTATGAACTTTAACAAACTCCATCAGGGGAGAATCCTTCCAATACTCCATCCAGTGCAGCCTCTAGCCATCCCCTCAACCTCACAAGTCAGACTTTTGCCTCTACAGAGACCCCGCTGATACCTCATTTGCCCTCCTTACTGATACACAGTCTGCATGCCTCCTACAGGTCCTTTATGCGATCATGCAACATCTAAATCACTACACACAGCCTCACCCAGAGACACCAACTCAGATCATGGATACAACATCCCCCTGCCCAATCCAGGTGTAGACTGACACTACTGATATGCCAAGGGTATGTACTTTCTCTTTTGGTGGCAGAGGTCAGGCCCGGTAGCTCATGAGCATTGGTGAGTACAGTCCCACACTGACTGGAGGAAAGTTTCTGCCTTCCCTCAGCCCCCAAAAAACAAATCAAACAACTAAAAAAAACCAATCAAAAAAAAAAACAAAACAAAAAACCACCACCACCACCAAAAAAAATCCAACAAAAAACCTCAACCATCAATCCCTAATGAGCAGGAGCCTGTCAATCAGAAGAGAGCTACCAGGACATTTCAGCTGAAGAAGGCCTCTAGAAGCTACCAGAATTGAATCAGATGGCATTCTATAAATAGTAAGTTAAAAGTAAAGAGCAAGGTGGAGCTGCACAAAATATTGAGCAAGCAGTATATGCTACAGACATGTATTTTCCAATTCTTCAGGTGGAAAAAAAAAAGCTGCTCTGAAACATTGTTTTCCTGATAATATATAAACAATACCTTAATCATTAATAGAGGCATCTGTTTAATTGACTTTCTTATACTTCTGAGAATACTGGTATGAATGTTGATGGACTTGGAGTTTGAGGCAGAATGTTGCTGGCCTGCAGCAGTTTGCTTTTGAAGTAAGATAACTGGTTTGGGCCTGATTAGGGTAAGAGATGTTGAGCTGGCATTGCTGAAACAGGACTTGATTTTTTTTTTTATTCATAAATTTTAGTTTGGAGGAAAGTAAAGGAAAACTTTTAACAAGTTCCTTTTCTCTACAACTCAACAACTCCAGCAAAGATACGCCAAGAAGTTTAAGCTAGCAATAAATATGGATTAAGAGAAAATGGGGTTAGTGAGGTGAGTCACACGAAATAAATAGAGTTTATTACTTCTTCCTGAAATGTTTCTCCTATCAGAAATGTTATAGTGAGAAATTTCCAATGCAAACTTTTTCCCAATGCCTTACATGTTGTTTTTTTTTTTGTCAATTTCTTGTCACATCATTGTGACTTCAGTAAGCATTTTTAGAGGTGATTGTCTTTGCCTCTTTTGGCTTTGATCAAAGCATACTTGGCTTAGTAATTTTTTATTTTTAATAAAAACTTACAAATCATTAGTTTACCAGCTGTTTACTCCCTGTATTTTACTGTAAATTTGAGAAACATCAACATAACGTATTTCCCGGTTCAATTCCATTTAAAGGTAATCTTCAAGAAGAGTTAATTCGTGAAGGATTTATGAAATTACCTTTTCCCCTTCAGCACCCAGTGCTGTACTCTTTATTAGTACATTAGTGACCTCCAGTGGCAAAGCTGCAAAAAGTGCAAACTGTCTGGAATACAGCTAAGAACATCTGGAAGCCTCTATGGGTTAGAAAGGGCTCCTGAGAAGATGGTTTACTCCTTTGGGAAACCAATGCTTTTATAGAAGAAGGTATTTCGTTTCACTGTAACTTTCAAAAATACCCTAAGGATAATTTGTAAACTCAGTAATTCCTTCATCTCAATTTTGGAGAGAAACACCCAACCGAAAGTTGTTGCACTGAGGTGTGCTAGTCCCTCTCATCCTTCTGCCTCTTCACTTTTCAGCAAAGAAGAAAGACAATAGTAGTCATGTTTGAGACCCGAATAATATGCTGAGTATAAGAATCAGAAAACCCAGTCATATTTCACTTGCAGAGCTGTATCTTCCCCAAAGGTGGGATTCTTTTCACAGCGAAGAAGGAAGCTCACCAAGAGAGCTCATTGCAGCTAAAGAAGGCACCTGGAGTTCTCAAGTTCATCTCACACCAAAAAAGTCTGAAGCACGCCCACCTCCTCCTGAAAGTGCAATTATTTTAAATTCCTTCAGAGAGATGCCTATTTTACATTCACAGCTGGGGAAAAAACAAACAAAAAAAACCACAACACACCAAGCCATTCAATTTTTCCTTTTTCATCCACTTTAGCAAGAGGAAATTCAAGTCATTTTCCGGCATGCTACTCTCTATAGATGCAAGTTATAGGAAACAGACATTCTGCCTAATTTTATAAATCCTAACTTCCTTTAAGTTTGAGGGTCTGCAGGAGGCAAATCTTGCAATATGTGGGACTTTCCCCTCCTAAAAAGCCTTCACATGCAGTAGAATTTGAGCAAACATCTTTCCTCTATTCTAGGGGGTCTTTTTTTCTTCTCTTTTCAAGGGCCAGAATTTTTTTTTGAACAGTGAAAGTAAGGTGTTCTGTGTTTTGTTGTTGTTGTTGTTGTTGTTTTCTGTTATTTTTAACTGGCCATTTACTTTTCAAACATGCTTGGCCTGGAGACTCTTATTGACTTAGAAATAATGTTAGAAATCAAATGTTAGGGGAAAAAATTCAAGGATACATGAAATTGCTTATAATAAAAAAATGGTTTAATTGGAAGAGACCTTAAGGACCATCTAGTTCCAACCCTCCTGCCATGGGCAGGGACATCTTCCACCAGACCAGATTGCCGAGAGCCCTGTCCAATCTGACCTTGAACAGTGTCAGTGATGGGACATCCGCAGTTTCTCTGGGCAGCCTGTGCCTGTACCTCATAAGGAATTTCTTCCTTATGTCTAATCTTAATCTATTCTTTTTTAGTTTTAAACCATTATCCCTTGTTCTATTACTACATGCCTTTGAAAAAGATTTCTTGCTCTTTTTCTTATGAGCCCCCCTTCAATTATTAAAAGACTGCAACAAGTTACCCACATACATGCCCCAAAAGGTGATGTCCTCTTGAAAGGGTCCTTGGTACCCTTCCCTATTCAGCCTGTAGGCTCAGCAAAGAGATTATCTGTAACATGTTTCCCTAAGAGACTTAACAGGCCATGGCTACAGAAAGGCAGTGCACACATTGCTTTGTTAACTCTTACATTCACCAAGAACACTAGAGTGCTTTGCAGGTAATAGCTAAAGGTCCATAAGTTGTAGCCACATTAGTACCAAGCTGTTCCTGAGCTAAATGATGCTATTATTAACTAGAGTAAAAAAATGTCAGCATTGTTCTGAGAGTGTTTATCCATGTTCAGCATGGACACAAAGATCTCTGCACAAAACAGTACTAATCCATGTGGACACTGAAGTGTGAAACTACAGCAAAGAAGATGGTGTTTTGCCTTTTAGCCCTACAGAAGAGCACAGATAACTAGAGAATCTGAAATTTTATTTGTAAGTACATTCCTTATTCTTCCATCCAGAATACATGGCATGGCTCCATTCATGAAGGAGAGCAATTGTTTACGATGCATTTGCCAACCTACAAAATCACAGAGATTTTCACTGGCAGAGGCATTTATACAAATGACTTCAGAGGCTTTTAAAATAGCAGTTACTTTCAAGTGCTGTACAATTTCTGACCCTCCCTCAAGTACAGTGATGTAGTAGATGATGTTAAATTGAACACCACAATGTAAATTAACAACTTCTGACACAAGTTCTGTGTGACCATAAAACCCCATTTCTTAAATACATCTAGTTTGCTATTTTTTTCAAAAAGACTGATGCTTCAGCAAGCTTTTTTTGAATAAGTTGGTACTTTTAATGAGTTGGTACTGATAATAGGTTATACTTCATGTTTTGTATTGCATTGTATTATTTATTCAGCGTTCAAGCCCACAGGTAACAAGAGAAACCTAGCAGACACCTGGGAAACAATGTCTTAGCAACTAAAAAAGTTAGGGTAAAATGAGCTCAAAAAGACAGAAATAAAGTCATTACATTTTAAATGTGTTCTGTCAAAACTGTATTGGTGAATTTACATAAACAAATTTGCAACATAAATCCCTGCTGTGGATTAGAAAATATTTGTATGTTAGCAGCATCTCTATTTGCTTTTCTCCTCCAGCGAAATACGAGCACCAAAGTGCTTCAGATTTAAGCTCTTGTTTTCCAAACGCTTAATTACACAAGTAGTTCCATTAAGGAGGCACCTTCGGGTGAGTTGGGTTGAATGCTTTTTATCATCATGCTCCTATTTTTATTTTTTGTGAGAGGTAGGAGATGCTGCATCCTGAGTTTCCTTACCAAGAGTAAAGGAAGCTCAGGAAGATGCCAGCTGGAGGTTTTGCACAGGTTTTCTCCATGGGAGTATGCAGAGTCCACATCTACAGAGGTATTCAGCACTGACTTCGTGCTACAAGACATTCCTAAGAACCACACCAGATTTGGGGAAATTTTGGCACAGGGGTACCAGGCTTGTATTCTAACACCATCAGCCTCAGGACAGTAAAGCTCTCATGAGTTCCCTCTGTCAGCAGCCCACAATCTCTTTCCCCTCCAACTGAAAAGAGCATGGAGAAATAGCCACGAAGTTAATTATTTAACCTGAGAGTTTCTGATGGTAGTACAGAACAGTGTAGGATGGACCAATAAGTCATCCACAGGGCCTGATTTGTGAGATAAGCACCCATGAAACTACCAGTTATCTTTGCTCCCAGGCCAATATGGAGAGTGTGCTCCTATGTTGCCCTCTCACAAAAGAGACTGGGGCGTTCTGGTCTTTACCACAGCTTTTAAATGCTTTCTCAATTTGTCATCTGAACTGTTCTGGCTCGTTGCGTAACTGGGGTCACAGATTTGAAGGTTTGTGTTAAATAGCAAACCTACCAAATGAATGCAGACTACAGTATTGGTGGTTGATTCCCTTTTGGGCAGTACAGAAGCTTAAGTAAAAAGAGTGGGAATATCAAAAGCAGATTGGCAGGATCTGAAAGAGATCTGAAAACATCCGTTTCAGCAGACACGGCCTTGCAGATGGGTTAGTGGGTTTACTAACCTATGCTGTTCCAATCTTAAAGGGCCCTTCCAACCCGAACCATTCTGTGATTCTATGATTCTGTGAACTGCAGAAATGGAAGAGAACAGATGAGTGGACAATTGCTGCTGCCAGAAGATGCTGAAGCTACTTTTGAACATAGCAGACTACTGGGAATTTGCTTCCCAAACGAAGTCCTGTGCTTGGGGAAAGAGTGAGGCTGCAAGACCCACCGGGAGGCTTCCTCCACAAGACATGGAGGAAACAATAAGAACTGTGAATCCAAGACTAGTTATCAGCTACTCAAGCTTCACACAATAATTGCTTTGATGTTATGATTAAAAGCCAGAATATTGCTGAAGGATATAGACACTAAACACAGTCCTAAACCAGATGTTAGAGTCAATTGGCCTCTCCAGACCCTTCGTGAGAGGTATCAGATCTCCACAAAAAGCTGGACTGTAAAATTAGATGATACACTAACTCGTTCCTATGCACCAGAGAACAATATTCTGTTTGTTCAAAACTTTTATGCTGTTCCCAAGTCCAAAGAGGCACGAACATTTTAATTTTTAATCACCCATTTAAAAAAAGCAGCAAAAGATCAAGGGCAGATCCACCAAAAACTGCTGCATACAATCTTTTCAAAAATTATCCTAATGCTCCAGAGTATTTCAGTAATAAATCCTCCAAGACAGTCAAAAATCTACCTGACAGCTTTAATCAACGCTTGATGACTTAAATGGTGCAAAGGGAACAGAAATAACTACTGTTCTGAGTCAACAGATTTTCACATTTGCTTTGAACAAACATCAGTGCTGGCAAGGGGCTTCAGAAAAATCAGGACCGACACCACAGATTTACTCTTCTGCTTTTCAGAAGAAGTGGACTCAAGCTGTGTGCTTAAAATCATTATTAAATGATGAATTTCCTTGTTATTGTCTTTTCAAAGAGTATGGGTGGAGTGACTAATCGAGCGTTCCTCATCCTTGTTAAAAAACAGTAAGTGTTACTTCCCTCCTCCCCATCCTTCAATCACACCTAAAGATCCTATGTAGGCATGTAAGGCCGAGGTTTTCTTTTCCCACAAGGTGTCACCAGAGATTAACTTCGCTGTACGTCTTTATCAAAAGAATTTACATGTTCAGTATTTGAGATACAAGCAAAACATTCAGATCTTCTATGTGCTACTAGAATTATCTGTTAAAGTACACAACTTTGTAATGAAATAGATTCAACTAAAGAAAATTACAATAGGGTAATATCTAATCTTGAAGCTGCATAAAAAATCAAGAAAATGTCAAGGGGTTTTTCATTTCTTTTGCTTACTACAAAAAAAAAAAAAAAAAAAAAAAAAAAAAAAAAAACCAAAGCTTCGGAGGGCATTTTCTTCATTTTACCTGTGTTCAGCAATTTATTTCATATAATGAACGCATCCCATCAGGAATTCTGTCTCTCTTCTGAGCACCAGTTTTTACAACTAAGAATCCTTGTAGATTGTTAGATTGTAGATTGTAGAAGAAAGAAATAATTGCAGCTCTGATCCTACAAAATATTTTTTGGAGCTGAGTTTGTGCTCATATGGGGTCCCAGGAAAGCCCAAATAGGGGACCTCTTGGATAGAAGAGCTTCTCCTTGCCCTTTCATTGAGCCTGGGATATAGTTGCCATTTCTGCTGCCTGTTCACTCTGTTCGGTTAATTTGGATGGTTGAAATAAAGAATTCTGTATAAGTTAAAGAGTACTTTGCAACAAAGCATTTCTCCTCATCGGCTCAGTAGTTCAGTATGAGGTTTAGAAAACACCACCAGAAAAGTATTTAGGTCCCCAAACCCTCTTTCCCACATGCTCTGAGGTTTAATTCACTGTATTCACCAAATTTAAAATTATTGGAGCACATATGTGGTGAAAAACAATACACTGTCTTTTTCTTTGGTTCAGATGTCTTAACAACCTTCCTACCAAGCATATTTGGTTTGCAAATGGGATTGTTGGTGCTCTGTGGGCTCTCATGACAGAATTGGGTAAATTGGTTGAATTCTTCCCCTATGCTCCCACCTGTAAGGAAGGCCCTGCCAAGCAGCCTGCACACACTTGTTTCAGATAGGAACTCAATAACGTGAACAGGGCTAGAGAGCAATAAACTGGCTGTTAGAAGTATTCTGCAGGTGGAGAGGCATGAAAAGCAAAATAAAGTATTTCATTGCTATGTTGTATGCAGTGGTAAAAGCACAAGAGAACTGTTCAAAGAAACAGGAAGACACTGTACCTGCAGATCACTGCTCCAGTGGAGCCACACAAAAATGGATCTGATGCTGCTGGATGAAGAGAGAAGAGGTGTTTTGTGTTTTATCGTTTTAAAGGAAGATACAGGTGCCATTTCAGCAGAGAGCTTTTTCCCCTGTCACATGAACTGAGAGCACAGCCATCGCTCCTGCCCATCCTTATCCTCACCTGGGCTTTTATTTGGCTCCAAACAGTGTAGGTGGAAGCGTCACCAAACACAAGACTTCTCCCCTTCTGCCATGCACAAGCATGTGTCATGCTGGAGGAGAAAGGCCCAGCTTGCCATTTGCCTTCATTTCTTCTCACACAGGGAGGAAAGACAGATGTGTGCAGATGGGCTGAGGCCTGAGACACAGACTACAAAGCTGTCTTTGAAGCCAAAAGGGAACCTGTCAGAGGTGAGGGACAATAGCAGTGTGAAACAGCAGCAAAGTACAGCTGCTCCCATGTGTTAAAACAGCCATTTCTCCATCTGGAGGCTGTATTCCTAGAAAAAAGCTTAATTCAGAAACCCACACCAACGTCATCACACACACCCAGTCAGAGCCCCAGGCCCCACCCTCTTACATTTGGACTTCAGTCTGCAGTGGCAGCTCTGGCCTCATATATTCTGCAGTGGCACCTGTGATACAGCTGGCAATCTCTTGGTGAAATCAGAATAAATCTCACCAAAAGCAACAGCATTCACAGGCAGGAAGATCCCATGGGAGAACCATGAAGTGGGAGCTGGTGCTTCAGCTGAAATGAAGCTGGAAGCACCAGGGAATGACATGCCCAGGGCCAGGTCCTCATCCCATGCCACTCCTGACCCCTTGGTGTCCAAAGCTGTTAAAAAAGACAGGAGCCCAAGCATCCTTGCCAGATCTGGGAAGCCAAAATGAATGATTTCAGGCGCAAGACTGAGACAGGAGATCTCCATGCCACTGTTAAGGGAGCTTGGTGATGTCCCCATCCTCTGTGCTGGATGGGCTCCCCTTGCATGCCCTCAGGCTATAGGCACAAGTGCAAAGAGATGTCAAGAAAGACCTATCAAGAAAGGACAGGGAGAAGAAGAGTGATAATGAGACCATTTTTTTTTTTAGCCATGTAAAGAGAGAAAGTGAAACCTCAAATTTTCTGCTTTCCATGAAAGAAAAGCTTGTGCTTTCCTAGAGGCAGTTATCTGAGAGGCTCATATGGAAAAGAAGCTCAACATTGCCCTGTAAAGGCATGTTCCTGTTTGTGCATAAAATATTGGGACTACACTTTAATCAAACAAATAATCAAGCAAAGAGCTACAGAAACCAGCCAGACAGCCCATCTGTCAGTGTGTCACCTTTTATATGATTCGGCACAGAACAGCACACAGCATAGCTGTTGTCCTGCCAGTGGTATCTCAGGAAGTCTTCAGCAGTTAGAGTTGCTCACATCAAGGTTTTGTCACCAGTACAGTAACACAGGGCATCTTTGTTTGCCCCAGTAACACTAAAGCAATTGGTTCAATTTTCTCTGAACGAAAGCCTTTTTTTGCAACACAGATCACTGTGGAAACACTGAGCGGGAGAACTGCTGGGGTGGAAAATGAACATACTTTGTAGCAGAGGTAAACATGTTGTCTGTATGGTATCTCCCCTCCTCCTGTGCTCTTGCAGAACTGCAGGAGTCAACAGGAAACCAACTGGCTTTAGGTAGAGCTGATATCTCTGGGTAGGAGATTGCTTTTTTCAGTCTCTATTTCTCTGTCTGACTGAAAATATACAAGTGAAACAAGTAATTTTTACTGCATCTGAACTGGCTGTATTTTGGTCTTGGAAGATGTAATAATGCCTCCTAGAGTGCCTTTAGCAGTAGAATTTTCTCTCTTGCATGCCAGGTCCTATGTTCTTTTTCCTCAGTTACTAAAAAGAAAGCAAAGTTCAGGCACCAAACTGCTTTCTGTGCTTTGACTACTCAGAGAGGACGACTCTCATCCACTCTAACTTTTCTAGATGAATCATTGGACTATGCTGTACCATAAGCTATCTTGTTTTTGGCAGCTGCAAGGACAAAGCTAGCCTTCTAATCTTCCATGATACTATTTCTCCAGTTAAATGCTGCATTTGCTCCATGAGTTAATGTCTTCACTGGAGGGTTAACCATCAGCCATTTCTTCTCCTCTTTTAGCTCTTCACAGAAACACATGCCCAGAGAAGGGATCTAAGAAGGAAGGATACAAGCAGCAGTTACTAGCAGTGTCATTGCTTTGGTTTTGCACCAGAACAGAAGAGCAGATTCTGAGACCGTTCTGAAGACAGAGCCTGGAATGTTTTGCCACCTTTGAAACAAACTGAAAACAGGCTGGATGCCAGTGGTGCAACAGCTGAGCTTGTGCCATCACCTTGAGCTCACACTTGGATTTGAAAATCAAGATATATTCACTCCTTATGCATCAACTGTGGGTAGTAAAAACACATCTGAAGACTGAATTCTCTTAGTAATACTAAGGCAGATGATAAGGAAAACTGAAGTGAAAAAATCTGCCACTGGTGATAATACACAAATAAAACAAGCAAAAAAACTCTACAACAAAGTCTTAAGGGCAAGCCTCACTTGTGAAGCTGGCAAGAAAAGCCTTCTCTGCTTCGCGCTGTAGCTGAACACTTAAGCTGCGAACTTGCAGTGACCTGAAAATGTACAATTTAAAGAGTCACCTACTGAATATAGCTGCAGTTTATGCTCATAACACTATGAGGAGGAGAGGGAAGGCTCTTAGTCCTGCTTCTATAGTTAGGAGGCTCATGCCAGAGGGAGAGGTTTCCATGCACCTCTCACATGTAGGTGCTACCTGATACTGACTTTGCATGGGGATTGAATGAAAATCTCCTAATATGTTGTTTAACAGGACAAAATTCTTCTCTTGACCACTAGTTCTATGCTAAACTACACAAGATTCCTTTTGTACTGAGAGAGCTAATGTCAATGGTATTGACATAGTTAAACAAGTGTCACTGCCTGGGAAAACTCCATGCTGAAAGTACTGAAACACACACAGAAAGCTGCCTGCTGAATAAAAAGTCTTCTTACCTTTCGGACCACCTGGGCAAAGTCGCTGCTATCTCTGGCAGGGAGTCCTATCAGAGGTCGGGTGAAAGATGCCAAGGAAGAGCCATGCCCCACAATGAGGATGACACCTGAAACACCACAGTAAGGAAAGAAAGGTGGCTAGGGGGTTGTCTGACTTTGCAGACATCTTTGGTAATGTGGCAGGGTGTACTGTGCTGGTCAGAAAAAGTCTGATGTGTTGCAGACATGCCAGCTAGTGAGAAAAAGTATTTGATAAGCGAACAGCTTTCCAGAAAAGTAATTTTCTTATGCTGATCTGCATCACTAGGCACAATTAGAATGACCAAAGAATATACTCTTGTAAATTTTTACTGTCTTCTGTTTAATTTTGCTTTTTCTTTTCTGTTCTATAAAGTGTCTTTATTTTGACTTAGTACAGGCCAGGCCAAGAACTACAAGCCTAGCTTGAACTCTGTGCAATACAAATAATCCATGATAAACATGGTTTTGTTGACAAACCCATGCCTATTCCTGATACTGAAAGTGTCTGACAGAATATACAAAGATCTGAAGCCTTTACCTTTGCTGGGGCAGGCAGTGATGATCTCTTTTACAACTGCAGAGCTTCTGCTCACATATTCCTCATAACTTTCTGACGGGACCAGAGAAGAGAGTGGGATGTTTCCCCTGGAAATATAATCAGAAATACATGTTAATCTACATGAATGAATGGGCACACATGAGAGGAGGCACTTGGTTAAAAGGATGTGGGTTTATCCACTGACTTGACTGACATACTGATACCTCAACAATTCACATTAAATCTTATGTCTACATCTTGCAGTTCATAAAGCACCAGAAGCAGGGTAAACCATACTTTAATAAAACCCCTAGTTTACAGTGGAGGTTGTTTAAACCAAGACCCATTCCAGAGTTTCTCAGGAGCTTCCTTGTCCCCATCTGTGTCCATACTTGGGAAAAGATGGCAGAGCTTACCATGCCTTGATGGACAGTGGCTGGTGGTGCCAAGGATAGGCAGCTGGGGAGGCCAAATTCCTAGTGATGAGAGCCCTACCAGCATCCCTAGGGCTGTGAGACTAGCAAAATAGTCAGCAGGACAACAGTGATTTGCTACATCTCAACAATCTCCATGCTTTTCTTGGCTGATGCTTAAATTAGGGATTCTTGGCAACAGAGTTCAGCCTCCTCAAACTCACTTCCTGTTTTTCATATTATCCTCTGAATCTGAGAGCTAAAGATATTCACAGCCATGGCTGGCAAGTATGATTATATGATTAGCCACGTGCTGTGACAAAATCCAGAATGCTTATTTCTTTCTACAAAAAACTGCCCTGCCATTTTGATAGTCTCCTTTTTCAGTGAATAGACAGGAGAAAGATTAGACTAATATATTGTAATAAGGTTTGATATCAAAGTGTACTTTTACTGGTGAGTTTTTACTACAGGTAAATTACAGCAGCACAAACTGCAGAAGTAGAAAATAAGTGGTAAAACTGTGTGGCGGGCCCATGCTAAATTGTTAATCATAGCTAATACTAATTCTTGCTAGGTTAAGTCTGCTGATGGAACAGTCCGGGACTTGACCCAGGTGAAGGCTGTCCCTTGAAGTGAGTGAATATGGTAAAACTACCCCTGCAACCGGAGGATTTTGAACCCTGTACATGAAAGGAAGAAAGTGGCATCAAATGTGCAGGGTTACAGCTCATCCTCTCTGCTTTTGCCTGGATCTGAGTGAGCTGCGAGGCTGCAGTTGACACTGCTGCAGAGCTTTCCTCTCTGCATCCCACTGCTCTACACCTGCACTCTGTCCTGTGTGGAAATTTGAGGAAAGTGACTTCATATTGAAAAAACTGTTGAAAAACTTTAGAATGAACTATGACCCATGAAAAGGAAAGATTTTATTCTTTCACAAAGTTTAAAATGAAGATGCTCACTTGGCTGTAAGAAATACACTATGATCTGAGAAATTTCTTTCCCTCTTTCTTACACACATGGGATATGTCAGACACGCTCACTTTTATTAGCTGAGCAATTTCCTGGAGCTGACTGTGCACTGCACACACAGAACAGCCCCAGAGTGCACAGTGAGCAGCTAGGTAAATTGGAGCCCAATCATTTCCTGCTCCTTTGTGGTTTGCAAGTGCTCAGAAATAGCATCAGTCCCCTTTCTCAGCTCTGGGGGCCCCAAAAAAATCCTTGCTGCAGCTCAAAACATAACGACGTCCTCCCCGACTGAATTTGGTATGAACTGTCCTGCTGCCCCCCCAGATCACAAGGACAGCTGGCTCGTGTTGGGGCCACCTCTCTCAACCCAATGGATATGAAAGCAGCACCAGAGCAAGGCTAATGCTGTATGCAAGCTTTAGGTGCCCATAGAAAGCCCATTTCTAAAAATGCCCGTATTGTCTCCATGTTAGAGCAACAAAGCTGACTCTCGCCATGAGACAGAAGACTGCATATCTTTGGGAATATACCATGCAGTCTTGAATTTGATTAGCATCATCCATTGTTTGCAATGCCCCTAGCGGTTTATGATGTATAAAGAGGGAGGAGGTACCTCAGGGGAAGAAGAACTGGCTTTAACAGCTAGACAGGAAGAAATTACCTGTAACTTGTATCTATGTTGTAAGAAGCCTCTGTCAGTTCTGTGAGAGTCATAAAGTTTGGAATTACTCTGCTTGCTTCCCACTTGGTCCATTCAAACAGTCCTGGTTCCACCCTGATTTTGACTTTTTGGTCTAATTTAAGACCTGCAAAGAAAAGCTATATTTCTTAAAAAGTAGAAGGTATACTCAAAGTGTTATATTTGGGCAATACATTCTGCCTTGTTTACTGTAATATTTTCATTAACCAAACAAATTGCTTATTGTTGAAAAAAAGAGGATCATGTTTAAATGAAGCCAACATATTCTTGTCAGACTAATGTTAGGACACACAAAAAATTGCACTATTTTTATTATTATGTTATAGCTATATTGCTGTTATTATTGTTGTTGTTGTTATTTCTGGAGTTCTCTTGTGATATCTTCAAAGTACAGACGTGAGCAGAAGACCTAAGCAATGTTTCAATCTGAATAAACTTTAAAAATGAAATGTCTTTTTTTACCCATTTTTATATAACATTTTGTACAGTGACACTCTGGGGGGCAATAAATCATTCTACAGCATCAGAAATTTAATTCTGTTGTAAAAAGATACATTCTTTTGTTTATTATTCTCAAGAGAGGTCATGGGGTTGCACCATTTCCCATAAGAAATACACACTCATTCTACTGTAGATGTAAGGATGATGATGAACTGTGAACCCTTCACAGACCTATTAGAGGGGAGAGGTGAGGAACACTGAGGAGAAGAGAGAATGGAAGAGGAGGAAGGAAAGAGGTTTGAAACATGAAGGAACTAAAACCCTTTGGCTTGCAGTAAATAACCACAGAATTGTAGACAGAATCATTAAAGTCAGAGAGACCACAAACATCATCTAGTCCCTGGGCAGCCTATTCCAACACCTGACCACTTTTTTTCTGAGAAGAAATGGTTCCTAATATCCAACCTGGACCTCCCCTGGCACACGTGAGGTCACTATCACCATAATTTCTCTTACTATCACTGTTACCTGGGAGAAGAGGCCAGCTCTCATCTCTCCACAACCTCCTTTCAGGTGGTTGTAGAGAGCAACAAGGTCTGCCCTGAGCCTCCTCTTCTCCAGACTGAACAACCCCAGTTCCCTCAGCTGCTCTCCATCAGACTTGTGCTCCAGATCCCTTGCAGTTTCTTTGCCCTTCTCTGGACATTCTCCAGGGCCTCAATGTCTTTCTTGTAGTGAGGGGCCCAAATCTGAACACAGAACTTGAGATGTGGCCACACCAGTGCCAAATACAGAGGAATGATCACCTCCCTGCTCCTGCTGGCTACCCCCAGACACTTAATGGAAGTTTGACAAAGACATGTTCATTTTTTATGCCTTACCTTGTAGTACATGTTGGGCTGTCTGTACACAGCGTAGGGCAGGCGATGAGTACACGTAGCTGACTGTCACCTCCTGGTCCAGCAGAGCTTCCCCTGGTGGGAACAGCAATGTGAGGTGCTGTTTCACTAATCACCATAAGTGAGAAACTACTGCAAAAGTGTTTCAGTAAAAAAAAAGCTGGGACCAAGTGTTGGAAAGGTAATTACAGAAGAATGTCTCAAAATCTGCCAACAGCAGATAAGCATTTGCACCAGACTTGTATTGTCAACTTCAAACATGCATGCTCAGGGTGCAAAAATAACTTTGGTGAGCAAACTGAGTCAGACTAACCCATATCACCCAGCCAGCAGTTTTATCTGTGATGAGCTGACCACAGCCTGCTGACCTGAAGCTGTGTCCTTCAGCCAGCCCGCTCCCTTGGTGACAAGTGAATGAGACATTGCTCCCCTGTAGACGTGCAGCAGGGCACAGGTAGTATTGCAGTTTCCTTCTTTTAGCTATCTTGGCCAGGAACTGGCAGACTGGGTCTCCAAGATGAACAACCAGCCTCTCTCTCTATTTGACTGTTTAATAAGTTCTTGCAGCAGTTGTCCATCCAGAATGGTTACCACAAACAATGCTGCTAGCAAGCGTCTCTACTACTAAGACAGTGTGAGCTTTGCCAGATGATGAAAGATTGCTTCCCAAACCCATACAGTTGCAGTTGGATATTATCCACCTTACCTATAAGTCTTGATTGGAAAACACCGCAGGAAGATAAAGGAGGATCATGCTCAAAATGCTTCACACTGTCTTTCCGTTTCGGTAGGGTGGAAGGAAAGTTGAGGTCTGCTCTGTAGTATTTTCCTAAAACAAGGTGGAACATTTTGCTGTGATGTGAGGGAGGCAGCAACAAAACACACTGGCTGCCCTTCGTTGTAATGACTCCATTCATTTTGAATTCTCAGCCCAGAATTATATTTCTGCTGGCAAATAAAAACAGGTTGGAGCCCTGTTAAAAACCCCAATGACTACTAATTACCTCAAAGAGATCACGTTTTAAGTTCACAACACTGACTTGGGAAATCACCTGTCCTAACAAAATAACACCTTTTCTGCAAGCTCCAAAGGAGCAAAAGAAGGGAGTGGAGGAGAGGGAGCACAGAAAGGTGAAGGTGTCTGATAAGCCCCAACCGGGTCATTTGAGTAACTAATGGTAGAGATTTTATGTTTTGTGCTTCTGTCAGTGACATGTATGAATCGTACAAGAGCACTGTTTGTTCTGTGGTGTTTATCCAAAACAAACATAAAGGACAGCAGGACATAAAGGCCAGGCTGGACCAGGCTTTGAGCAACATGGTCTAGCTGTAGATGTCCCTGTTCATTGCAGGGGAGTTGGACTAGATGGACTTTAAAGGTCTCTTTCAATTCTAAGGATTCTATTATTCTGTGACATGATGATGGTTAGGTGCAGGTCAAAGAAGTGTTGTGTCTAACTGTGCATCGTTATTCACTCTCCTGTGTCAGCATTTACATCTACAGGTAGAATCCTGTATCCCTTGTACTCGTTACTGGGGTAAAAAAGTTATGGCTCAGGTTTGCTCAGAACCTCCCATTATCTTACTCACCATCTGCAGTTAAGCACTGTTGAAGCCAGGATTTCCCAAAGACCTGATCAACTCTTTCCCCATGGCGCATCACCAGCACACCTCTTCGCAGATTGGTGTTCTGAGAAAGCTACATAAAAATTACTTTCCATTACAATATTAAATACAACCTGCATGAAAAGTCTGGATTTCTGGATGCTGTCTAATAGAGCAAGGACCAGCAGGGTTGTCCCAGGAGATTAATAACAACCAGAGAGGGGAATAGAATGAAATTGATAAAATGGATTAGAATATTTAGGACAAAAATAAGCCTGACTAGATCTCTGTTGAAAGCAAATGAAGAATATCTCTGATCTTCATGGGCTACAGGTTAGATTTAAATTCAGTATTTATTCTAGTGAAAGGTAGTGCTGATAAATCTTTTAATTCCACTGTGGGAAGGAGTTATATTAGTATGTGTTGTGTAGTTGGTGTAAACAAAAAGGGAAAGTAGCTGGCTGACTTAAGTCATAATATTCTTTTCTAACATCAATCTCACCTTTTTTCCAAATGAAAACAGAGATTTTACATTTTTCCAACAGTGTATGGCCAATTCATTAGTGAGCACAGGTCTCATCTGTGGCCTTGTTTTCCCTTAGTCTGCATGAGGCTACAAATACATTCTAAGTATGCAGGAGTTAGTTTACAATGAATATAGACAGAGATGAAAAGATAAGTAAGAACAGCTCAAAAGCTTTAAAACTTTTTAAAGAGCAATCCATCACAGCATTATTGTTGCAACACCAAGGTTAGTGATGTATATCTTCAGTAACAGAGAAGGGAATTCTTAAGAAGTGGTATGAGATATTTAGTCACGTATTTTGCTAAATACTGCTGCATTTCTGCTGTAAGGCACTAATCAACTGCTATGAGATCAGAGTTTAAGGTTTTGTGGTCTCGTTATTCTGCCTGGGAGGAGCTCAGAAGCTGGGGAAATGCCTAGACTGAAGACATGCACATCTGCAAAAAGTGTTCCTCAGGGCAAGCAGTGGCTCTGCCATGGATCCAATCAAGAAAAGTGGTTAAAAAGTACACATGAGTTGGTGGAAGGACATATGGCTCCTGCAAAAGTGAGTTTTGTAAAAGACGGCAAGGGTAATACCACATTACATATACTACAAAATATTTATGAGATATGGTACTGTAAATGTACGTGCAGTGTATGCATACGCTACATATACTCATTACAACATAACATGAAAACGTTAAGGAGAACCAGGAAGATAGTATTAAATTTAATATATGCTTTTACTTAATAGCATATCATGCACAACTACATGGCAAAGATAAGAAATAAAATCCCAACTACCTGAAGTGAAAGAACATCAGTTACACTCCTTGACATAACAGGATTATGGACTTCTCCGTTCAGCTTAACATTAGGTTCATTTGTGGATTGGGTGAAAAATTTTGAAGCTGGCACAAAAGCATATTCCCTGTAGAAAAAGCAAGAGCAGTGCACACACAACATGTGGGCACACACAAAAACAGAAGGGATTTTTAAGTCTAGATTTTGTCCATAGGCATATGACAACCAAGATTCCATATTCCATTCAACATCTTTCACACACATGCAATCCGTTTTACCACTTCATTCAAGTTCTGATCTGTCCAGTAAAAATAAAACTATATGAACTGATGACATGCATTGGGTGTAACTATTCTGAATTTTGAGCTTCACACAGGAAATACTACCTGATTGTCACCTCTCTGGCTCTAAGGGCTCATGGATGAAATCTATACCTCTTGCTTAGAAAAATTAGTTCTAATCTAGATGAATCATTTGCCACACAGGAAACCAGTGAGATGCTTGCTGATATAGGTTGAATTGACAAGGCAAGGGTGAGCACAAGGTGTTGGAGTAACCTTTCCATGGTTTAATTCATTTAATTTTAAGTTGGTTTTGCTACCTTCTGACATGACACAAAAGAAGAAACACCGGAGGTGCTAAGGGCCAGGTTGGATGGGGCCCTGGGCAGCCTGATCTGATGGGTGGCAGCCCTGCCCGTGGCAGAGGGTTGGGGCTGGGTGGCTTTAGGGTCCTTTTCAACCCAAATCATTCTGTGATTCTGTGCTTCAGGTTATTCAAGAGCACAGAAAGGCTATCCTTTGAGCAGCTCAACTCCAGGTTTCCATGTGCATGTGTCCTATCACTTCTCATAAAGAAATTTCATTTTCTCACCCAGACACCAAGGTCCCCTCTGCTCACCTCACCTCCAGCTCTCTCCCAGCAGCAAGGAGGAACAGCAGCTGCATTAAACCCCAGCACCACGAAACCCCAGCACCTGAGGAGTGGACCACAACCAACCTGTGCTTAACCCACGTGTCTGACTCGTTGGCTCTCTCTGTGTAGTTTTCAGGAAGAAAACCCCTGCACCCACTCTGGTGCGAGGTCCCGATGACCCAGCCTTTGCTGACTTCGGACTGCTGCGTTGGGTTGACGTAGATGAAGTCTCCAGCATTGATCATGAGCTCGTCAATATTCTGGGGCTTGTACTGAAAGAGAGCTCGCAGTGTCTGGTGGAAGGACAGAGCTGGGTCAGGCCAGGAGCTGGCTGCAGGGGCTGCAGCGTGCAAGGGACATGTACTAAATCTGTGGCAGCCACTGCCATCAGCACCATTTCCCACACTGCAGCTTGCTCTGACTTGGTACTTCAGCAGACAGATAACAATGAATATGCAGTGAGTGTAAAAATAGGCACTCGGTATTCGTAATATTACTTTTTTTTCCCTGTAACTAGTGTGGCATATTTGAAAGCAGACACAGCAAAAGAATTATCGGCTATTTCGGCGATTACTTGCAGCTCTCTCAAGTAAAAATATGAGATTCAAAACAAAACAATATACTGGTCTGGATAAAAAAAAATAGCAGTTGTTCATCATCCTGTAGTTTACATTTGGAAATGAAATCTGGAAAAATATTGACTGTTTTAAACTAAGAATATGGTAAACTGAAGTTGACCAGGGAGAACTGTGCCTTGCTCACTGATGTTTAACCTGTGCCTTTTTCATCATTGTTGAACAATAAAAAAAACCTTATTCTGCTGAATGGAATTTAACTGCAGAGCAGTGATTTGACAAGGAAATGTTCAAAGGTCATCATTTCCTGTCTCTTTTATTTTCTCATAGTTCGTTGTAAGATGAGTTCTTCAGCTGCAGTTTGGAATTGGATCTTGCTGACATGCAGGTCAAGCAGGTAACCGTAAACATATCTCCTATAGACTCAAGAGTACAGTTATTTCAGCCCAAAGAGATATATGAAGCAGCCATAAGTTTTGAACACTGTACTGTGCATGTACTGATTTTCTCCATGGAAAACAAAACAAAACAAAACAAACAAGATGACTGGAGGAAATATTCTAACTACAGACCCAGAAATTTAATAAACCAATGACAGTACCTGGTAATGCACAAAACGCATGTCCCTTGAGTACAGAGCAGCTACCCAGTGGCAGGTCTCCTCTGGGTTAATGCATTTGGCGAGTTGCTCCAAAGTCTTCTGGTGGTGAGGACAGAACTTGTGAGCCAAGGTAAGGTGGAGCTGCTTTAGGCAGGGCTTCACGTGACAGTCTAGGAATAAAGCAACCAACTTACATCATGACTTACAAGGGAAGGCCGTTTAAATCTCTCTGTGTTTTATCCTGCATGCTTTGCATGATTCAGGAAATATCTTTGTAATTAGTAGAAGAGTAGACCATAGTTTTATTAAATAATTGCTTTACCAGATGTCATGGCTTTATTCATGCCAAAATAATTCAGAAATCTGGACTGAATTGGAGCCTTGGCTTAAGCTGAGAGGAAAAACAAACTGTTGGAATTCCTTTCCCAGTCTGACGTATAGAATTTGTCTTTCCCAGACCAAGCTATTCAAGGGCTGTGGCGTTTCAGTCTCCACTGATGGCTGAAGTTTCCCAATGTCATGGGAAGTGTTTATATGGTGCTTGTTGCACCAGTGTCTGGAAGTATGTGCCTGCTCCTAGGAGGTTACAGAGGTCTCCCTTCCTTAGTTCTGTAAGCTTGGTTTAAAATATACTTCTGCATTTCCTTATTGTATTTATTACTGTGACAACTGTGAATGTAAAAAGCACTTCATCACTGGTGGTAAGAGTGTAAAAAATTGTTTGCCCTTGCTATGCCTCAGATGAACAATTCTGGGGGTGCGGGAGATCCCCAGCTAGCACACAACCACCGAAAGGAGATGGGTGACTCAGATTCAGGAGGAGACAGACTTATGTGAGCACGAGGGAAAACCCAGGCCCGATGGGTTGCATTTCTTTGCTTTTTCATTTCCGCCTTCCTCCTCAGCCTGGCCACGGAGAGTTGAATATCCCCAAGGTGGAAAGGTCTGTCTTCCCTAGGCTGCATGTGAGACAGAGTACTGGGTATAGTTATGATTTGGTTTATTTCCTCCAAACACGTATTTTCTCTTTTGTTTCTGTCCTCACACAATCATGGCAGTGGTCCTTGATTAAGAAAAGACAAAGTAGAGGTTGGGTACAGAGGTCTAGAGGTATTTAGATCTCTTTCTATCTTATATATCCTGATCCTGATGGCCTCACAAGTTACACTGACAATCATTTCAGCTTGTGGGCCAATATAAGAAAAGTAAAGCAAAGAAAACCAGATAATAACAAACCTGATGAAGCCAATCCCACAGAAATTACTCTGTAACATCTGAAAATGGAATAACCATTTTGAAACCAATTGTGAACAGAACAGCATAAGTGCCAAGAAAACAAAGATCTCATATTGTTTTAAGGGATTGCTGCCTGAAAGATGTTGCCAGGTAAAACCTTTGCCTGGATTTCCTAAAGAAGAATAAATTTACGAAGACTTCTAGCATTTTTCTTTTTTCTTGTCCATAGAGTTCAGCAAAAACCTCCTAGACAAAAGCAGCATGTCTTCAGAGTCTAAATCAAGCTCCTCTTGCCACGTTGTTTTTGAATCTGTAGGAGGAAAACATGCTTGCCAGCAGTAAAACATCTGCTACACTGCTGTGGAGACACGGGAGATGGTTTCATTATCATGTCTAAGCATTTGCAAAACAGCCCACTCATTTTCCCTCTGATGTTGATCCCACCTGCCAGGGCTGAAGCCTCTGAAGAAAAGGCCACAGCAAATTCTTTGAGGATATTTGCGTGGCTGTCATCAACAAAGAAACCAAGGTAGCTGGTGGATGAGTGTAGTGATAGGGAAATAGTTGGTGGAAATCTCTGTGCAAAGCTGTTGCAGATTCTCTTTAAGATGTCATACAGTAACTCCACTTTCTGGTCTTCACACTGAAAGAAAACAGAGGAAGGGCATCCTTTACCCTCTAAGATCAACAGCCACTGTGGCAGCCTGCCTTGTAAAGTTACACCAAAAAACAGGATGGGCATTACTTCCTTAGAAAGATAACACACCTACAAACATGCCTGAAATTCCTGGTATTAGATTTATTAATATTAGGTAGCTTGATCAGCAGTGTCTTGATACTGTATTAGGAGATGGGGTCTTTTAAGGAAGAAAAAGCAAGAGATTTTACCATCTGAAGTAATCTGAAATGAGGCAGAGATCATGACTTCTCTCTTCAATTCTAAGTAAGAATTTTTATTATTGTTACCCTACAGTCCTTTGCTCAGGTAAAAAATTTAAGAGCTGAGCAACGTACATGAGAAAGTTAATACGGAATCTGTAATTGTAATCTTTTGTCCCCTGCTTACAGCAAATTAAAGGATTGTACAAAGCCATACTTCCACAAAAAGTGTCAATTAAACAATTTAAGAAGTAAATAGAAAAAGATGGAATTTGGGCCATCCAGCCAAAGTCACAGACATTAATGATGCTCCAGTTCCACACTGTGTTTTTTTTTTTCCTTAGCAGAGCTATTTGCTCCTTTCAGGTGCAGGAGATGCAGGGTGTCAGGAAGCAGGAGAGGTTGGGCTGGGAGGTAGAGATGGGAGCAGGGCAGTGACTCTCATATCCTATATGGGAAGCACCCAGATCATCTATCACTGACAGCTGAGGAAAATAGAATCGCACTGGAGGGCGTGCATTCATCCCTAGAAATATACTACCTGAAACAGAGCTGAGGTGTGTGAGGTGAGGTTTACAATTCAGGCATCTCTTCCAGGGTCAGGCCTTTAAACTCGACACTTCAAGAGCACAGCATTCGTTATTAATGTTTTTTGGTTTGCATAATTGTGAAGAATGGCTGCAGGGCACCACACTATTCTATATTTTGCAACAAAATGCTTGTATTTTCATTATGCTCAGCAGCATGATTTCACATTATAGTATGATTTACGCAATTATTTTGTGCAGCTGCTCTATAGCAATGGTACCATAGCAATAGCCTGTTGGCCTGGACTTGCCAGGTTGTCCAGTTCCACCAGTAGTCACTTTTTGTGCCTTACCGTGAAGAAGTCACAGAGTGTGATGTGAGGGAAAATCTCATGGGCTCTGTTCTTCCCGCACTGGCGCTTGCTCTCCTTCCAAAACTCTTGCAGGCAGTTATACAAGTGGCCAGTGGGGCACAAATAAAGAGCATACTCCTGGGGGATTGGGTCATCCAGAGAGGGATCGTTGCAGTGAGAGTGCAACCTGAAATCAAAACATATCACACAGAGAAAGCATATGAGCCACCCACTCTTCTTTTCTTGGCTGCCTTGGGTGTGCACCATGAGGTCCCACGAGACACAAGCACTGTGCTGAGACCGGGAGCACATTTACTGTGACGTAGCTCTGAATGCCTGTCTGGCTATGCCCCATGCATGCACACAATCACAGCTCAGATACTATAGCCCCATTGCAGTGAGTAGCCCATAATTAAGAAGGAGGCTTAAAACTGGGGACAGGTGTCTGCCCAGAGCAGCCAGTCCCCCAGTCCTGTGAGACATCACTGTGGTAAAAGTAGTTTCTTCTGCCCAGGAGTCTCTTTGCTCCCCAGCTCTTGATTTACCCCAGACCTTCTGCAAATAACCTTGCTTCCCAGAATTAGTGCAAATACAATTATTTCTTTCTCTGATGAACCAAAATGAAAAACAAACAAACAAACAAGCTAAACTCATATGCAAAGTCTTTAAAAGCAGCTAACTTCAAATTGAGTAACAGAATCAGTATGTGAACAAGTGTTTTTAGTCAGTTTTAATGTGCAGGCACTCCTTAGAAATCACAGGTGCTTACCATTTTGCAGCATCTTCTATTGACTTTTGACCAGTAGCAACCAAGGCTTTTTGCCTAGAAAAAAAACCACAAACCAAACAAAAACAAAGTAGATTCATCAGAATAACAGAAAACATTAAAATTTTTTTCTATGACTTTAATAAAATAAAGAAGAATGGACATGCTGTGACAACCAATTCTATTTTTCAGCACAATGTATACCTATAATAACTTGACCTATAATGACAAGGTTATTCCTGGCACATATTAATGTTCTTGAAGCCTTCCAGACAGACTGCTCCGCTGCATGTCTTTAATTCCCTGCAGACTGGTAAACTGCCCTTTCCACAGAACATCCACAGAATGTGTTTTGGAGATGTTTGCTTAGCACCCCTACTGATTAAATGGGTTTCCTTAGGGTTGGTTTAGTTCTTCCTCCACATACTGTAAGAACAGGGTTTGCTCTGTTGATAAGATAATTAATGAGAACCCCAGATTCAAGTGCCAGATTCAAGTCCACACATACAACCTAAGCAAAACATAACTTATTTGGGGTTTGAAACTCTGGACTGAGGATTTCCCATAGCCCAGAAGAGTGCCAGACCCAAGCCACAAGTTAATTCCAAGATAACATACAATGTCTCAATTTTCTCCCTTTTATGCAACTGTCATTCTTTGCGATCAAATTTGGTTCATATTTCCTTTTCATAGAATCATAGAATCTCCTGAGTTGGAAGGGACACACGACAATCATCAAGTACAACTCCTGGCTCCACATAGGACCACCCAAAAATCAAACCCTATGTCTGAGAGCATTGTGCAGATACGACTTGAACTCCAGCTTCTTGGGGCTGTGACCACTGCCCGGAGCAGCCCATTCCATGCCCACCAACCTCTGGTGAAGAACCTTTTCCTAACCTCCAACCTGGCCCTCCCCTGTTTCAGTTCCCACAGGTTCTATCGCTGGTCACCAGAGAGAGGAGAATAGCTAGAGCTTTCAAAATGCCATTGACATCCTTTATGCGACAGAGTCTTTGTGAGTAAATGCTGAGTTTTTGGAGGGTGAAGGATTCCCAGTGTTTAAGTAGCACCTGCACTCATGAACCTCATTTCCAGCCCTGCAATGCACCTGTAAGCTTCTCAGAAGTGACATGAAGGGGAATGAGAGACAGTAGAAATGGAAGAAAAACTGCCAAGTTACTCCACATCTGCTTACCCTTCCTTCTTTCTTGAGGCTATCTTTTCTGACCGCTGTGTCCTGAGGGCATCCATTTGTTTAACCCAACCCTCACATTTTTATCCTCCCTCCATCCATATGGAACCTGTGCATGTACTAGAGTGCCATAAGTGCATTAAGGAGCAAGTCTTAACCTTGCTGTGGTTGCTTCTTCCCGGACTTTTCTTTCTAATGCAAAACTGCATATGGGTTTGTTAAAAACAATGAAATGTGCATATGTGCATGTGCAACCATACTTGGCTTCTTAGTGCAGGATCAGCACAGCTGAAGACTAACTCGAGTCTTTCCACTCAAGCTCTACCTTCTACCTTTCTCCTCTTTAAAATTAAAATTGACTACCATGGCCAAATCAATCCCAAAACCATGAGCTAGTTGATCAATAGTGACCCTGTTTTCTCTGTGACCTGCATCCTTTTTTTTCTGCCTCTCTGCTGACTCTCCCTTGTCTATCACATCAAACATGAACAACTTGTGTTCTCGTTGTGCTCCCCATGCAGCTTTTCCTGTCATACCCTGCTGGAATGTAAATGCTTACTGCTGCATGGCCAGAACTGCCAGCCTTTGTCACCTACTGCTACACTTCAATGTGAGTGTTTTATCACTTTATGCCATGCTGCTCCTCCCATTTGGAGACAAACTCTTTGTAAACAGCCCCAAAGACAAGCAGAGCTTGACAGCAGCTTTTCTTTACATAGACTCTGTGCAATCATGAAAGTAATAAGGCAATTGGAGGCCTGAGGCCATGGCCTGTCACAATGCTCAGCATCATCTCCTTGCTCCCCCACGCTCCTCTCTGTGTCTGTTTCCATCTTTCATTCCATCATATAAGTTGGTATTAGGATGCTTTCCAGCAGAGTTTCTCAGCCCTCAGTGTTATCAAAACATTAGGCTCTAATTAGACATCCTGTGCTTCCAAGATGAGCAGTGGAGGTTAAAAGACAATGCATACTATAAATTGGGTACATGCCTAATTCTTTCAGAAAAACGGTAGGAATAAATCATTTAAAATTTGCATTAAAAATAATATATTTACAGAGAGAATAAGCTGGTTCTTCCCTATAGCAGAAAACAGCAATCACATTTCAGTTCTATCAAAGCATGAGATATTCATTATGCTCATCTGCTGGTAGGCTCTATCCTCAAGTATTTGTTTTGTTCTTTCTGAAAATGTTGCTTTTGCATGATGGTCCTACATTAAGAAGGATTTCATAATATTTCCAACAAGCCTTATTTTTCATAGGCCAGGATGTCACCGAAGAGCAATTTTTTAGAACTTTCTTCTATGTCTGAAGCCAAGACCTACAGAAACAGCTAAAAAGTTTTATAAACTACAATCCAAATTTTCAGTGTCTTAAAGTCTGTAAGGACAAACAAACAAATAATAAAGTGCTTTTAGACTTTCTACCATTTTATGTTGACTGCATTACACTTTGTCCACTGTCTCTTGATTTTGACCTAGAAAGCACAAAGCCACGTCAATCATCGGAGAAAATGTTTTGAAGGCAATTTGAAGAACTTACCATACAGAATAAAAATTAGACCTTATTTTGGAGTGGCCATACTTATACTATCTACTACAGAAACAACAAGATAGATTTTAAGCTCCACAGCTAAAATTCCACTGGGCATAACCAGGAATAATGAAGCCACAGCTTCCCTATAAACTGTGCGCATCACATCTAAAGATGCTTCGCTAAGCACCCGGTGTTCCTAAAAAATGGAACCTGATCAACTTGTTTAATTTTCAATCTAGAATGAAAATGGAGGTTACAGAGATACTGATATGCTTTCTCAAACACTTACGTGAGAACTTCTTTGACATTTTAATGATAGGACTTATTTTCTTCAGTCATAAGTCCATGGCACAACTGGCTGCCACCACAGAGTCCAGACTTTCCCTTCAGAAGTTTGTTGATGCTCTGTAAAACCTCCAAACCTCTCTTTCTGACCAGAGCCATATCTGGGGAAGGAGTTACGACCAAGTAACTGAGTTTTTATTAATAAGTTTTTATTAACTGAGTTTTTATTAACTCAATTGGAAGTGCTGCCACCAGTTCATCCTCCCTCAGATGGAGCTGCCAAGGACAGGGCCCGACATTTTCCAGGTAGGACATGCTTTTGAAATAAGATTCATTTTTAGGACAGAAAAAAAAAGGGACAGACTCATGTGGCATCTTGTTTAGGAAAGCTTACCCTTTTAAAACAGTCTCTGTGACAAAACCCAGCAAGAACTTTTTTTTTGCCAGGCCTGAAAAAATCTTTGTATAGAAGCTACATCCACATTTAGTTCCCTTGTAATAACAGTGGTAAGTAGAAAAAAATGAAAGGATTCATCCGAAGAGTGAACTATAGATATCAACTTCTTAACTCATTGTGAAGCCTCTCAAACTCCAGGTGCAGAAGAGTGTGTGTCTTCAGATATACAGAATAGTTTTAGAAATGGATACAGAACAAGTTGTTTTAGCAATAAGATCAATACACAGTGCTCTACAAGGTATTCAAAGTGAGACAGACCTGCTCTTCCAATGGAGACATCACCCCCAAGAAGAGGCACGTTCTCTAGATGGAGAAAGCAAGCTGTCTGCATTTAAGTAGATACAAGAAACACCTCTCACTGTACAAAAGCAGCTGAAAACATTACTCACGCGATGTGAGCTGGGAATCCTTTGGCCAGGAGAGACTCGAGGAGTGCAGAGGGGCTTTTGCTCCTGTGTTTGTTGGACACCTTTGCATACAACTGCGTCTCAGCCACCGCCATCTCCTCCTCTCTCCCTCTAGCTGTGTTTGGTGCTGACAGAAATTAAGAGGGGGAGGAGGGAGGGAGAAAGAAAATGAGAGAGAAAGAAAGAGAAAGAGGCAGCTAAAATAAAAAAAACCTCAAACTTCTTGTGATCTTCTCTGACAAAAGCTGACATCCTGTTTTCGTAACCTGTGCATCTTTGAGTTTTTGTTTTAAAGTAGTTAAAAAAGCATATCTGCAGGCTGTTCCCATCTGCCCTAGTAGAACAAGACGCGTTGTCCAAGGGAAAATGTAAGAGTCAGGATGGACTTCCTGAACAGTCTGAGACTGGATCTCTTAGCTCTTCATTTTAAATTATCTTCTGGAAGCCAGGAAATCCATCTGAGCTTCTACTGGATAGGAAGGGGACTTCCTGCACCATATAAGAAGTTATTCTGTAGGCTGAACTCATTCCCCTTGGGCTCAACATTCATATTCTAGAGCTTCAGCTGTACTTGGACCCCCTTGTAGCCACAGACATAGTCCATCGGCTGACCAACTGTACAAAGACAAACCAGGCACCCCTGGGTCTGTGCTTGGAGCAGTTCAGAGAGGCAGCTCAGTGAGGCCTGTGCTTCTTGGTAGTGCTGTCCTACTAATGGAGACTTCAAAAAGTAGATCTGGCCCATCCCCAGGACTCCCAGAATGGTCAGAGCAGGCAAAATGGCAGAGGCAGCTTTCCCTGGACTGAGCTATCCCTGCTGAGGGTACCACTGTTACCCAGGAAGGATGGGAATGAAGGGGTCTCTAGAGCTGCTGGTCTCAAGAAAAAAGCCATCGCTATCTCCTTCTTGGCTGAAGTTCCGCTTGGGGCACCTCACCAGTCTGGGCTGCCTCTCCCAATCTTTACCTCTGAAGCCTGGTGAGGAGTGCATTCAAGCAACCCAAATGGCACCGCCTGTATGCGAGCAGTGAACAAGAAGATGATGTTCTGCTCTGTCCTTTGTAAGTGCCAGCTTCCATCCTGCACGGTGAAGGGACTGATCAGTTTCCCTCACTGCAGGAAGATCCAGAGAAGTGTTTTCATGGAAAACATTCATTTCTTCCATGGTCTCTAAGGAGTCTTGTTTCACTTACACTACCATGACTTTTTACTTCAGCTCTCTTCCTCCTTCTTGTTTCCACCCTCCCTTCAGCAACATCTCTCTATTTACTGAAAAACCGCAAGCCCAAATTAGGACTACTTTTGAGTATTTTACAAAGCTGAACATGCATTTTCATTTTCTAAACCCAGACTGCAAATAAGTTGATACAACACTCTCAGTACAGGCGCAATGTTTTCAGGAATGAGTTACCGCTTGCAAAGCATTCCTGAAAGATTGTGCAATGTTTGATTATGGAAGTTATCCACACTTAATATGTGTTGTTTTTTTTCCTGAACCCCTGCTTAAAAGTGCTGTTTGCTATGAGCACACAGCAAAGGGTAAGGAAGTGAAGAAGGAGCAGCATCATCCAAGGGCCCTGTATGACAACACGAAGAAATACTTGGGCCTCTGCCTGCTGCCACTCAGGGCTGCAGGCAGACTCCTCCGCTACACAATTTTTGAGAAAAGATGAGCAAGCACGAGTCCTCATGGTTTAACTTCAGAGTTATTTCTTCACCTGGAAGGTTACAGAAAGGTTTGCAAATACTGCAATATTACTTTACGCTCTTAGGATGATTAAAACGCGTGCTGAATTTTTATCTCCCCCTTTCCGTAGCCATGCCATCCGGGGCTACCTGATATCCATCCCCAGGTTGGATTTCACAGCTGTCTCCACAAGGCTGCCTGTGACCAGTGGCTGAACGGGCAGCCCGGGTCGGCTCGGGAAACCTCTGAGAGTGGGCTGGCTTAGCAAGCTCAGGACTTCCTTTTGGCTTCTTTTGATGATGAAGAGAGAAAACAGTTTTGCTTTTAACTATGACTTCTCAGGAAGAGGTGAGTGAAGCTTTGGGAGGGCGTGATGTCCTCTAAAGAAGTGACGTGCCTGTGCTTATCTCTCATGTAGTTTATACTTCTCAATGCTGTTTTACTTCCAGATGAACAACTTACGCACCGGTTAGAAGGGTTTTAAGGGTAGAAGAGTATTAAACATATTTAAAAATCATGTACAGCAAACCGTCCTTTTATCTGCCTTAAAATTAGTGGGCTACATATGAAATTTAATTTATGGTCATTGAAATGAAAATTGGACTTTATCAAAAGAAAGAGTAGAAACCTCATTGCAACTGTTTGCTGAAAGATGAAGAGATATTCCATTAGAGAGTGATTAGAGATTAGTGCCACCAACAAAATACACATACTTTGCCTAAAATGTGTCCCTATAAATATTTTCTGGGACTGATTTGGCAAGCACTTGTGCTGCTTTTACATCTTACCAACTCCACTGTCTTTAGCAATCCTGGACCTATTTCACACCATTATGAGGTCAAAAACCTGATACCTTTTGTCACTGATAGTGCTCAGAACTGAAGCTAGAAATCAGAATTTTGAAGCTGCTTACCTTGAGTTCTGGTGTGGCCCGTTTTAATTATTTTCCACTGTATGGAAAGAGATCAAGGGTTTTCTGGGCTAAAATTCAGTCGGCCCAAGCATGAGGTTGCTGCCAGGAGCTGTACAGGTGTAACATGCTTTTCTGTCTCTAGTTTCTAATTGCAATTAAAGAGAGCACCTCACAGGAGTTAGGTTGAAATTTAAGGGAAAAAAAGAAGTCAGAGTTGTTGAAAGTGCTTAGACAAACTTGAAAATAATTTAATTTCTGTAGTTTGCTGGTTAATCAATTGCAAGAGCTTCTCTCATGAAGTATGATTTCTTTTCTCATGAAGAAATGGTTTATTTTGGGCAAACACAGCATTCTTGCAGGTGTCTCTGCGGATTCATTTTGTATCTGCATTGCATGGAAAAAGAATTATCAATGGGAGTAGGAAGAAAATATCATTTCACATCAGGAGAAGAGTGTCAGATTTTTTGAGGTAATAGAAATAATTTGCTTAAATATTGTCTTTTTGTTTCTTCTGTTGAGCCAGGCTCAAGGGGCAAATCCCACTACTGGAAGCCTTGAAATCATCTCTATTAGAGAAGATGGACCACCAGTACCAGAAATTCAGTTCTCCTTCAAAAGATTTTTCAGCATACAAGTGAGAGTTGATCCCAGTGCAGATGGATCTGGTAGGGATGCTGCATAGCGTTTTGACCTTTGTAATCTGAACAGCTAATTAGCTTGCCCACACATTCAGAGAAAGCAATTACTCAGAGGAACAAGAAACACAACCTCACTCCCCCAGCCGTGAGATTTGCCACCACATCAGCAGGCGATGACATCTTCTGTCTTGTGCTTGCACGCACCAGCATTTTTTATAGACAGATTATCCACACACTTCTGCCACATAGCAGATATTTACCCATGCTTTTCTGACACAGTTTTCATTGGCTTATTTGAAATTTTCCCAAATTGGAAATTCAGTCCGTTAAAAAAAAATGAATGCACAGTATAACAGTCTGTAGGAGGAATAGCAAACGTTGGTTACTTCCCATAGGTTTCATGGCAAATATACTAACTTCAACAGAGGCAGAATGAGTAACAAGGGTGAAGATGGAGAAGTTTATTTTTACAGTCCATTACCTTCTGCAGCTGTGTAAAATTTTGGATACCAGACACCAACTTCATTGCCAAAATCAGTTGCTCAGTTGCTGTAGGGAGTGTTTGGGAAGGTTGGGATTTACCTGTGATTCTTTGTGCACTGGGAGACACTCCGCATCCTTGACTGGCTCTAAGTTCCTGCTAATCTTAGATTCAAAGCTTAAAGAATGAGGGGGTTAAGAGCTGCATGAATTAAAATTGACAACAAGGTCCTACCAGTTCTTGTGTATACACACAAGAGAGCTGTGTAGGCTATTTTCCCATAAATTTCACTTTGTATGTCAGAATATGTTTGTCACAAGTGAACCATTCATTATTATCAATGGAATCCATTGGTTTTTTTTTCTGAATCACAATGCTACCAAGTTGAGGTCAGCTACAGAGGTCAACAGTGAGCGGGATCATTCCTGCTCATGAAATGCATTCAGCAATTCCTGCTGGTGTCTATTTTAACTTCAGATGCATGTTTTTCCTTGAAAACTCAATCTCAGCATAGAGCTATTACTTGGTTCTCTCCTTGCCTTTATAGTAAAATTTCATCCAGATCACCTTTTCTGATATTTTTTTCAAGCTATCTTCTAATCTGGAGGTCCCACGTTTGCAAATTTTGCTTTTTAACATTTTCAATTAACTTTGCTTCGAAGTCCAAAACTTTCTTCCTTCTTGCTTTGAATGCTATTTGTTAACAGGTCCTGTCTTCTTTCCACTATTCCCGCTCACGTTCAAAGCTTTAGCACTTCTTCCTCCCTGCCATGAGTGTTCCCTCAGCACTGGAAGAGTGGAGCTGGTGCGTGGGGCTGCACAAGTACTCAGAGCACCATGCAGCTGGGGATGCTGAAGGAGGGAGCACTGGGACCACAGACATGGTACAGGCAAGGGTCAGGAGATGTCATGGGCAGGAATGATTGTGAAATGCATGCAGCAGTTGCTGCTTCATCTAGCTTAATGTTAGAGAAATCTTTTCATTTTAAACTCCAGCTGTTTTAACTTCATAGAAGCTGTTATCTCTGTTTGGTTTCTAGGGGATATTGAACCACCTTCGATGTGCCAAGTATTAATCTCCCCCAAATACCTTCCATACATCTGTGCTTTATTCTTTGTAGTAATCCTAGCAGTTGCCACTGGCCTGGGTGGTGAGTAAAATTAGTTATTCATTAAGTTATTCATTAGTTATTCATTCTCAATTAACCATTCTAATTCTTAATTTTTCATGAGCTTTTTACTTAGAATGGAATTAAACTGCTACTGTCACTTGCTAACTGAAGTATAAAGTCTTGGTGATGTGATGGCTTTACGTTTTATTTACATGTACAAATAAAATAGATCTGGCACTCATGACAAGATTGATGTAATACTTAGGACTCTGGAGAACCTGTAGGACTAAGACAACTCTCCAATCAAATTTCATTGATTCCTCTTGAGTGGTGATTTAATAATTGAGAAACATAGGGGAGCTTAAGGTAACATGCTTAGTTTTGTCTTGTAAATCAGTACTTCCAGTTTGGTTTCAAAAACAAATCTCTATGAAGGAAAAGAAAGCATGAAATGAGTTCAGCTGTGAATGGAAGGTGTATCCTACCCAGTATCCTACCCAGCCAAATATGTTGATGGTAGAGTGGTGCCTTCACATCCACAGCTAGAATGAGTAAGGATCTCCTTGCTTTGCTGGTGAGGGTTCACAGCACCTGGAAACTTATCCTGGTCTGGAACATAAACTGGGTTAAGGTAGCTGTGAAGGAGGCAGCACAAGCAGCAAGGCTGTTTCATCCTACTATTCATTACTAATGAATGAGTTTAACAGCAACATGTAGCAATGTCCAGGTTGCATTTCAAAAGTTCCTAGAGTACAGGAGTTGCCTTTGCCTCAGCAAGGTAGAAATACAGCCAGATAATGAAAGTAAGAATGTGTGTTTCATCACCTTGTTTTCTTCCATTCTTGCCAGTCCAATACAACTGCATTGGGAAGTTTCGCTGCCGATCATCCTTTAAGTGTATCCAGAAATCAGCCAGGTGCAATGGTGTCTTCAACTGTAAAGAAGGGGAAGATGAGTATGGATGTGGTAATTCAGATTTGATTATAAATCCCTGCTACCTTCTCCTGCAGTGTCTGGCTCATTGTTAAGAGATATGTGTTGTAAAAAATTTCAGTGAGACAGAGGAATATAGAGACTGATCTCTGCTCTCTGTGACAGCGACAGGGCCAGAGGGAACGGCATGGAGCTGTATCAGGGGAGGGGCAGCTGGAGGTTAGGGAAAGGGTCTGCACCAGAGGGTGGTGGGCATGGAACAGGCTGCCAGGGCTGTGGACATGGCCCTGAGTGTGGGAGTTCAAAGAGTGACTGGACACCACTCTCAGACATGTGCTCTGATTTTTGGGTGGTGCACTGTAGAGCTGTACAGCCCAGAGCTGGACTCAGTGATCCTTGTGAGTCCCTTCTAACATGGGATATTTTATGATTCTGTGATCAGCACAGACTTTTTTTTCTCCTGACTGTGCTATCTTAAGTGTGCCTCAATACATTACGAAGAGGGACACTCATAAGGAAAACCTCCTTTACCAATTCCCTCCTTAAAGTTAAGAAACAAAAATGCACAGAAAAATTCTGTCAAAGGATCTGAGTGATCAAAAAGACAAGTAGTAAATACTTCAAGAGCCAGGAAATGTGGATACCACAGTGGTGCATTGTACAGCTGTGTGCATGTTGTTGTCCCGGTGGTTCTTTGCATCTCACTCAGGCTTTTCTTCCTCTGAATCTCAAAGTCAGGCTGAGTGGCAAGAGAGCTGTGCTGCAAGTGTTCACCTCAGGATCCTGGCGGACAGTCTGTTCTGATGACTGGAAGGCAGAGTATGGAAATACTACCTGTAAACACCTGGGTTTCTCAAGGTATGAATGTAAAACAGAAGGAATTTATTTGACATTCTTAACAAATTCTGACATTTGCAATTTTCTTAATAAAACCCTGCATAAGTCTGTGCTTTAAAATAAAAAAGAACTTACTCCTTTCTTGTGAATAATGTAACTGAAGATTATTTGCACACTGAAAATGCCAGCTATTGCTCCTATAAATCCTGGATGATGGCTAACAGCAATGGTTTGGTTAAGTCTTCCCTATGGGTTGCAGGTACCTGAATCCTACCCGTCTCCCTAGTAATTGCAACGTGTTCGAGAGGCACTGTGCAACATATGAGCATTTTCCATTTATTTTCTTCATCAGCAGGAAAATTATATATGAGATCTGCTCAGAAAGTAATGCCTCTCCTATTTTGTGATGTTGGCCCACAACATCAGAGATGGATGTTGGTGGTATGGCAGTAGAGGTCGAACCTTCCCACCAATATCCCATTACATGTTGTTGCATTGTGACAGATGGCAGCAGCGGGGCAGTCTGACACAATGGTGTCTGATACAGAAGTGCAGCTGAAGCAAATGTGTGTTATTGAAGTCCTCCATGTGAAAAACATGGCACCCACTGACATCCGTTGACACTTGCTGAAGGCATTTGCCATCCAGTCACAGTAAAATTCTAGCTCAACATTAGAATTAAAATTTCTCTGCCAGTTAAATACCTCTCAATACCTGAGACTTCTGACATGACTGTGGAAGAAGTACGCATGCGTTATAAGAAGCACTTCTTGGAGGGGGTGGGATGACTTCACCAAGTGCCAGAATCTGGTCATTGTGGCTGCTGCACCAGGTTTCCACTAAAAGAGGCGCTAAATTATTCAGGCGGATTACTGGAAGTCTGTCTGACGAAGCTGTGTTTATGCTTTATTTGCAGTTATGTGAGTTCAGGTTACCTGCCTGTGGCTGCTGTCGAAAAACAGTTTCAAAGACATTTTGTATCCCTCAGCCATTGGTTATCAATGGATCAAGTGACATCCCTGCACAACGCAACAAACTTGAGGTACACTTTGACTTGTTGGTTAAATGGCAGAAAACCAGGTTGTTCATAATGACAGAGAGAGAGAATTTAATTAGCTATTTGACAAAGCTCTCTGTCCCATGATCCCTTTACAGCAAATGGATGGACACCAGGCACTTATTTTTCTCTAACATAGAGCAGTTCCTTTGAGTTTTCAGACCCCTAGCTGTTTCCCAGTGGGCATATAAATCCCTCATGGTGTGTTTCTTTATCTTGACAACAGCTTGATTTTCTTAGTTGCTTTTCACTGAGAAGGAAGCTATGGATCCAAGGAGACTACAGATCATGTGCCAAAAGTAACCTCCCCTCACAGAAGAGTGAACCACTCTTCAGAAGGACGGCAAGTGGTCTGCAGACTCCTGATGGTGTCTAAGCTCCTACCTTACATATTTCAGTTAAATGCCTTAAGTAGATTGGATGAGTGCTTGACTTCATGTCTCTCTGAATATATGAATTCTATATATTTATGTAAACATATGATACTAGGGAAAAAATTGTATTCCTAAATTGTATCTAATACTTTACTGTCTCTTCATCTTAGGGAAGAATGCACTTCTGGCAATGTAATCATCTTAAAATGTTTGGGTAAGCATCAGCAAAAGTGAGAATAAGATGAAAACCTGTCCTTCTTCACCCACTGCAGAGCAAGAGTGAGGAGGAATTGGATACTCAGGGGAATACTGTCAGTTTTTCACATGCAATGAAAAATTGTATTTCTTATATAAAATTTCAGAGAACTTCAGGAGCCCAGAGTAGACTTGGAGGGCAGATTTGGATTACCAAGTAGCAAGAACAATTCAGTGAAAATCATAGTAGGAAGTAGACATGTAAGGATTGTGCATTAGATCAATGATCTGATGCTACAATTCAAAATTTTTGCCACCTTGGCATGGAAAGGGAAATTCTGTCTTAATTCCTGAACTTCAGTGCATACCTCTCTATGCCAGCTTGTTTTCCAATTGGGATATGAAAAGTCAGTGGGCGTTGGAGATGGCTTGCAGATGGTCCTGCTGCAGAGACCACCTGGCCTTGGCAAGGTTAGGAGTAGAAGTTCTTAAGGTGACAAAAACTGTTCTCGTGTTTCCCCCATGGACTATAACCTTTGCTTTCTGGCAGCATGTGGGATGCGGACCAGCTACGGGCCGCGGATTGTGGGAGGTAATGCATCCTTGCCCCAGCAGTGGCCTTGGCAGGTCAGCCTGCAGTTCCATGGGCACCACCTCTGCGGAGGGTCTGTCATCACCCCACGCTGGATCATCACAGCTGCACACTGTGTCTACGAGTAAGTCCCTAAATTGTCTTACTCAGGTGTCCCATTGACTCTACTTGCAGCACATCTTGGGGGACGCTGCAGAAGAAGGCTGAAGTACTGTGCTCTATCTTTGAAAAACCTGCAGAAGAGATTGGCTTATCCTGATTTCACAAAGTTTATCCATAGCATTTAAACCGTCTCTCCTTCTTTCTGTACCAGTGCAAATCCTTATGAAAAAGGATCTTCCACAAAATGTTCAAATCACACAGCCCAAATTTCAAAAATTCTAGAAACTCTCAGCTGCCTGGGAAATCAACTTAAACAACTGATAAATGCCAAATCATTTATTTAGAATTCAGATCACTGATTTCTCTACATTGCATGTGATTTAATGGCTCAGGAGGAATTTTTACTTGGCTGCTGAGTACTAAATACTCAGAAGCTCCTAAATAAATGACAAGACCCTTTTCAGTTTAATAGGATCAATCAGTTTGTAAGCTTGGAAGACGAATGACAACCTGAGAGTTTTCTTAAAGGTTTCTCACTCTCCTCTACCTCTTCATTTCAGCTTGTACTTACCAAGCTCATGGAGTGTGCAACTTGGCTTCGTGACTCAGCAAGATACCCAGGTTCATACATATTCAGTGGAAAAGATTATATACCATCGAAATTATAAACCCAAGACCATGGGAAATGATATAGCACTGATGAAACTGGCAGCACCGCTTGCTTTCAATGGTAATTCATTGTGTGAGCTGTCACTTGACTTTCTCACTTCACTAGCTAAGAGCACAGGCTGGGAAGTCCTTTTGGTCTGGCACAGGCCATCTGGGCGCATTCTCACCACCTCTAAAAACAGTGAGAGAAGAGAAGCATAAATGTATTGAACCTGCTGCTGTGATGGCAAGGGATCCCTATCCAAATGACACTGGCTTATCCCCCTTGCTCACCACCAGCCATAGGATGAGCCTTAGCTACTGTTCCAAGTACTGTCTCCACATGACAGCAGAAAGCCTTCCCAGCCCCAACACCAGAAACACTTCTGTACTCCATATTCAGGTACAGAGGTACAATGCAATCACAGGCACTGTGATTTCCAACTCATCCTGGTGTTGGCTTGCTGAAGGCATTTAATAATAGGCAAACATTAACTTTATTCTTTCTAAATAATTTTTCCTATCTAAAATATACATCCCACCTAATTTTTCTCGGACATCACAGAGGTTTTTACAATGTTCTTGCTGTCCTTATTTCTGTGAGTATAGGGTGGTCCAGCAGTGCCCAAATCAAGTTGAAATTTCAAGAGAAGCCAATACAGTACAAATATAACAGTGCTTTTGAATTAAAGCCTCTCTTATTTTCTCAGTAGGATGCTGTCTATGGCTGACACAGCTAGTGAGTTGAAATAATGTGTAATAATGTTGTATGAATATACATAATCACCTACCAATATTTCCTATTCACTGTGAGCTCTTTCTGCAAAGGTGGACTGGCTCCCCGGTGCATATAGATTGTCCATTCCTAAATCAATACTCTTGAAATTGCCCACAGCAGGAAGAGTGTAACGAGATGACCTTTAAGATCCCTTCCAACCTAAGCCATTCTGTGATTCTATGATTCTATTTGATTAAATCTTTCCAACTTCCAGTTTAGATAAAAATTCAGCTTGAATTTGTTCTGTTTGAAATTTCTGCCACTGCTGTTTTCTTTTGCTCAGGATCAAGTTTGTGAGGCTGCCAAGAACAGGAAAAGCTCTGCATCTGAACTGGAGACAAGGGGCGGCCCAGGGAGCCTTGATGCTTTTAGCTGGACTCATTGAATAGTGGAGAAGTGTACTGCTAGGAATTACCCACTATAACATCATATCTTCCTTCCCTTTGTGCAGCGCTAGGCCACCCTTGATAGCTTGTAGTTCATCCCCATGAGCATCAAACACTGACTGTATTGCATAGCATTTAATGCCCAGAGCACAGAGGTACTCTAGGTCTATGAGTACATGGATGGGAAGCAAAGACTACCCCAGACATCATGCTGCCCTTTCAGAGGACTGCAGTAATGCATGCTTACAGCTCTTTTCACATGCCACTGCACAAAACACATCACAAGGTACTATACCAGTCATGTTATAGCTAAACATGGCCCTTTCTCTGGCAGAGCAGCATGCCGTGGGGTCTCAATTGTATCCATCAGTGGAATACTAGGTGTATTTCTTATTTACTCATTCATCACTTTATTGACAACCCAACACCTCTTTTATTACTCTCTTCTTGATGTAAATTAAGCCCAATGTCAGTATTTGACCATAAGACAAAAGACTTATAGAAGGTAGGATATTAGGAAAAATTTATTCTCAGGAAGAGCGGTGAGGCAGTGGCACAGGCTGCCCAGGGAGACGGTAGAGTCACTGCCCCTAGAAGTGTTCCAGAACTATGTGGATGTGGCAGTGAGGGCCATGGTTAGTGGGCATGGTGGAGATGGGCTAATGTTTGGACTAGGTGGTCTCAGAGGTCTTTTCCAACCTTAATGGTTCTATGATTCTACGATTCTATGATTCTATGATTCTATGAACTACTGAGTTTCTTTATGTGGTGAGTGGATAGTTTTCGTAGAAACTTCATTGCAAGCCATATCCTGAAAGATTTACTCAAGCATACGCTTTGTATCAAGTTTTTGAAATGATTCTCTCTTCTCTCTCTATTTCTCTCTTTTTTATTTTTCTTTTTTAAATAGGTCACATAGAGCCAATTTGTCTGCCTAATTTTGGTGAACAGTTCCCAGAAGGAAAAATGTGTTGGGTATCAGGATGGGGAGCAACTGTTGAAGGAGGTATTTAAATGTCTGCTGTCTGTTACAATACATGAAAATATCTCACAGGGTAAATATAGGATTTGGCTGGAGCAATTGATGAACATTAAATTGTCTGGAATATCTGAGGGGAAGATGACATATTCCTAAATGTTATGGTCACCCTGGAAAGGGAATTCAGTCTTTTGCAAGGGGGAATATGAGACAAAAGTGCTGTACTAACTCTTAACATGAGGAATGAATGGGTACACTCTATGGAAAGGATGAAAACCACATGTAGGCGCGGTACCATCTAGGCAGAGCACCATCCAAACTCTCATGTTTTTTATAACTTCAAGCACACAAAGCAGAGCAGAAATGCACGAATCAAACATCCATTTTTTTCAAGAGAGAGCATGTATATATTTTCAGGCGAGCTGGATGATTAAGAAATTAGATTTGTGAATTATGTTACAAACAAAAGGGAATATTTTATTTTTAGCATGACTCATGGGTTGTGTTAGTCAATAATATGTACTGACTCACTTTCACTTCAGAGTGCTTGAATGCTCAGGTCGTTGTTCTTTATTCATTCTTGATTTGTCTCATTTAAAGTGTTCCCGTTGTTCAGAGAACAAAATAATAGATAATAGCAAAAGGTGGGAAAAAGGAGAAAGCAACATTTACCACATAAAAGGATGAGATCTAAATTGGAAGGATAGTGTGCAAGTGCTCCTATTTGTGGAAATGATTCATTGAGACTCTGATGAATACTTGTAAAATAAAACAGATGTTTGCAGGTGATTTGTTGATGAACAGAACAGGGACTAAATTCAAAACAAATTTGTGCACTAGAATTAGAAGACAGTGTCCAAATAGCTTTTAAGTTCACAATTGAAGTAGAAACATATAGCTCACCATTTTTTATTACACACTATGATAATGCCCAGCTCTATGCAATCACTAGTTACCAGATTATGTATGTGATGAGGCTTACATTATGTTGTCATTATAACTATATTTCTCTCACTCTTGCTTGCCAGTTCTTCACACTGTAAAGCATCTTCTGTTTTTGGGTAGAGATTACTTTCAAGGATAGAGAGTTTTTCCTTGTTTGTTTGTTTTTGGTTTTGTTCTGTTTTTGAACAGGTGATACATCCGAAACCATGAATTACGCAGGTGTTCCCTTGATTTCTAATAGAATTTGCAATCACAGGGATGTCTATGGCGGGATCATAACCTCTTCGATGCTTTGTGCCGGTTTCCTAAAGGGAGGGGTGGACACCTGCCAGGTATGGAAGTTTCCAAACTGCAAGTGTGCTCATTAACAGCAGCGATGGAAAAACATGAGTGATAAGCTATCAGAAGGCACTCCCAGGCTTTTCTTGGACAAATATTTATTCTTGCACCATTTACTCTGTTCACCATGAATACAAGCCACTGACTGTGTACACATTCATGCACTACAATTCCCTCTTTACCTATCTTCTGTGGGCCATATCTACTACTTCTGAAGCCAAATTTACCTAAGACATTTTTAAATTTCTTGTATGTACTACATCGTGGTACCATCCTTTCCTTGCCCTGACTATGGCCTCTGTACTGCACTGAATTGCACTGTGAGCAGCTCTGGAAACCTGCAAGGTGCAGAAACCCCATAGTGAAAAGCAGCCAAAACATACATGAGAAGATAAGAAGTGTGGAACTTAGGAAAATGCAGAGGCAGTGGGATGGAAAAAAGGATTTGAGTATCAGTGGATTGCCAATAACTCAGCCCCACACACTGTAATGCAGGCTCACCTAGCTAGGCAAAGTTACCAGAGTTACCCAGTTACAATCAGACAAGGGACAAGATGAAACCAAGGCATGAGGTGCACAAGTTTTCATTTAAGTGTCTGAGGCACTGACATTTGTCTTAATTCTTTGTCCTCCAGGGAGACAGTGGGGGCCCTTTAGCGTGTGAAGATATGAGTATCTGGAAGTTGGTGGGAACCACCAGCTTTGGAGTGGGCTGTGCAGAAGCAAACAAGCCTGGTGTCTACAGCCGAACTACCTCCTTCCTGGGCTGGATACACGAGCAGATGGAGGTGTGGTTTTGCCCTGTCTCCATCTCCAGCTGTAGCATTACTTCACCTGTTCCACATAGGATTCATCCTATATTTGTCACAGCTGACTTTGGCTGTATGTCAGTGTGTGACACGAGAGTGAGTTTGTCCTGTAGAAGCTGAGTAGGGAGAAATAAAATGGGAAGTGGGGAGAGAAGGTGTTGGCTGAGGCAAGGAAGTGTGGGGATGCTGCAGCTACCTTCACCTACGTGAGTGAGTCACAGCTCACAGGTAAGCATCTATACACAGGCTCTTACGTGTCATCTCCTACAATGATAAAACCACCCTAAGCACCAAAGCGTACGTCCCATCCTGCTCTATTCTGGTCCTCAGAGACAGAGGCACCAGTGCTGCTACTCCAGCACCCAATTTGCTGGAATGAATGAATGAACAAATGAATGAATGAATGAATGAATAGCGGTGTTTGCCAGAAGCAGCAGCATGACTCCCAGCCTTGACACCTGCTTGTATTGCCACGGTGCTGTGTGATGGAATCACTCAAGCCTCATCTTGCTTGTGAAATAGGCTAGACTTGCTCCACAATCTGAAGTGCTAATGTCAAGCTCTCTCAGATGAGGAAATTCCCAAAACAAGATTATGTGTGCAGTTTTAGCTCAGCTCAGTCTGTATACTGCATGACACATGCTGTTTTCACAGTCTATATTACATGCAAAGGTTAATGCTATCACTGCCCATCTGCCACTCAACAAAGCTAGAGAAGACAGGATAACATGCCCAAAGCTTTCAGACCTCTGGTATTCTTCCCCTCCTTTCCCTCCAGTATCTTTGTCATTGTGTTTCCCCCACATCTAATCATAGGTTCCAGAAATGGTTGGCATTTTGCACGTGCAAGATAAGTGAAGACATTTCAGATGAAGATGTCATATATGGTGAAGTAATCAAGAGGGAAAAAAGTACACTTAAATATTTGTTTGGCTAGGTGCTAACAAGTCATAATTTTTTACAGGGACATCCTTCAGATTAAACATCTATTCATCCTCCTCAAAAAGACTTTCAGTTGCAGCACAGAAACACAGACACTTTTTAATGCAATCTGAAAGAAACCAAAAGAAAGTAAAAGATAATGTACCTTTGAAAACAAGGCGTGGATTGGGGTTCATTTGGCGTCTCCAGTTCCTTTACTTTCTTCACACTAACTTAGCTATTGTAGTTAAGGCTTACCAAAGAGGCTAGGAGAGGGATCCATTTTGATCTAAGAGATGTAAAATAGCAAGATAAGGAGCTTGGTCATCAGCTTGCCCTTTAAATGCTTTATTTCTGGAAATTGACATTGTGACAACTCAGCTCTCAGGACCGTTCATTTTATGCCAGGCATGATCAAAGAGGAGGTATTTGCATTTTCTGATCTTCCATTTCCTGGTCTAAAACCTGAGGTAAGGACTTATGCCTAGCAGAGCAAGAAAATATTTTGTTGATGACTCTCTCCTGTGAGGGCAACGGACAGTTCTCTATTGCTTTCCTCTAGGTAGTGAAAGTTAGGTGGTGTTGTTTAACAAAGTGTTCATCCACAGTGGGCACAGTTTCTCTTGCTTCCATTTTGAATCACTAGGGGAGGAAGCAAAGTTTGTAGTGCAAAATGGGAGGACCATTGGCCTACATACATTACCATCTGAGATCTACTACGCTTCAGCTAGTGCATCTGAATAGGCATGAAAGGTTCCCACCCCAGGAGAAAGAAAAACAAAAAGAGAAAGCAGCAGTGGAACAACTAAGAAGAAACAAAACAAACCCCTTCAAATCTTACTTAGCTCCCTGTATGCACTATCCCACGCACAGTGTCTGCCACTGTTGCTAGTATATTCCACCATCCCCCATAACCATAATTCTTTTTGAATCTTCTGTTCCTGTCTCAGCCTACGCAAAGTTAGCAATCAGTGAACTCAAGTGGTGAGAGAAGCGGATGGCATTTCCTCAGGTTCACAGTACGTGTGATGGGATTTGCACCCCATCAGGAGGAGGTGGTTTATTTTTGCGAAGAACAAGCACAACTATTCAGATGGCAGAACTGGCTCCAGCAGCCCATTGGTTCAAACGGAAGCAAGCAGAATACATACATAATTTTTTTTTTCTTTCTAGAGAGAAGAGTTGCAGACCTGAAGGGCACGCTGACTCACTGGGCTTTTGGACATCCGTGCCCCCCACAGAAGGACCTACCATGCTCTTCTGGACACCTGCTCTGAGCTCTGTACCTTCATGGACTACTTTTAACCATTTGTTTTTGGCACTGGTAACTGTACTTAAGGAAAACTGATGCACATTTAGCCTCTTTTGGATGGATGAGGCAGTTTCATTCTGGCTGATGGGCATGTGCATTCACAGTCAACTAGTAATTTCACACATCAAAAAAGTGCTAAAACTGATTACCCAGAAAGCTGCAATCACATTTTGCAGGCATCATGTGTACAAGTCTACAGGAACTTCAGATCAGGTTACTATTTTGATATTTCCCTTCCAAGAATCAGGCTACAAAAATACTTTATTTCCTGAAAATATCCACATATAAGGCTTAAGCTCTGTTATGCAGGTACCAGCAACTTTCATTATAGCCATAAGGCAAGTAGGAAGCAAGCAGCTGGCAGTTCTGGCACACATTTGGCAAGTACGTTCAATTCTTGTTAGAAAAAAATCACAGGATTCAAGTCTTATATCATGTGGATATGAGCAAAGTCCCTAAAGTGGAATTCTTAAGTGTTTTGTTGATGTAAATGGGTCGGAAATGAGCAATATACAGACTGTAACTACTGAAAAATTCTGAGATCACAGAACAGTCTTAAAGAAAAGAGGAGCTGAAGTGCTGCTGTGATTTCCTGTTTTACAAGCCATTTTAATACAACAACATCTTGTTAAATTGAAAAATGCCTCTTCATTTTGTACTTGTTCTTTATTAAAATCCTGGGATGATAGTTATCAATATTAGAATTGGTTTCTAGGGGCTAGGTAGGCTGAATAACACATAATGTTGTCAGAGATTTTCAGTACCAGCCAAAACCGATCTTATCAGGTGTTCACACACTGCTGATCTGCTCGATATGTGGTTTTGGAGGCAGTTTTGTTTGCCTGTAAATCAGTATCTGTATCACAAATGCCACCCTTCACAGCTGCAAGAAAGCACTGGTGAAATGAGAACTGCTTTCTCGCTGCAACACATTGGGCGTAAATTGAGAGTGAACAGTAAACCAGCATGAATTGGCAACCTTCCCACTGCTCTGAGGACACTCAGTTTATACCCAGAGGTCACTGCACCAGTACCCTTCTCCATGGCTAAAGGAACTGCAGTGCAATAGGAATAACAGTTCCAAGGACATAATGTTGGAAGCAGGAGGGAAGTACCATTGCAAATCTGACACAAAAGTCAGAATAAAATGGGAAATTTCAACTTGAAAGAACTGTGACAGAATTAAAATGAAATATGTTGAACCCTTGTGTAACTAATAGTTTTTCAGAAGTGTTTTAATGCTCACTGTTTGTTTTCATAGCACTTTCACTGCCATTTTTGATATTGATATTTGATATTTGATATTGTCAGCAGTCTGGAGATGAGGGGATTGCTGTCAGCTCATAGATTAGTTATTTCTGAAAATACCCCTGAAAAATCCTTCTGAATAATTCTATTTCCATAAAAAGACTGCTCAGTAAATATCCATTGTGCTCTGCTTTATATTTTAGAGAAGTCCAATGTAAACCATGGAGAAGTCTTCCAGACAAGAAGGCACATTATCCCCTAAATCAATGATCATCAGTGATGGATACCCAAGATCTCAGAGCTGCAGATCTTTATTTGTCATGGCCCTTGCCATGGTGTCTTAGGTAGAGGAAGGATGTAATCACAAAAGAGTCATTCCAAAAAGCTGGATTTTCCTACACCAACCTATGCCATTAATAAGAATGCCAGAGGTTTAAAAATGACTTTAATCACAGTACTAACATATTTCTTTGCACTAAACCAGGTGAGGATACATGGAGGTTTAGAACATTTACTGTGGGAAGAGTTTTGTTACAGAGATGGCCATTTCCATCTCTCTTTTATTTAAAGAGAGGTGGGATCAGTGAGATGATCTCTACAGAATGATCCAGTAGACAATAAAGTACCTTTTCAAAGAGGTGATACAACCACATGCCTGTTCTTTTCCTTGGATTTTATTCTTCCTCACCAATGAAAATACTTAGCTACACCACATGTGTACGTACAGAGGCCTGCCAAAGCAGTTGGAGGTGAAGGCAGCTCTCATTAACTAATTCTGATTAGGAGTTTCATGGCAAACACTCTGGAAATATTTAAGATCTTTATTCTAGAGGAGTGTACATCTACTGCATTATTAAAGAGGCTGATGAAACAGCTTCTATCTTGTGAACTCACATCACCAGTTAAAATAGCTGCTAAGGAAGGATTACATTACAGTCATAGTATCCCTTAGAAATACAACCTGTTTTGCACCACCCATAGAGCAAACTTGCACCAACAGCAAGCATCTCAGAAAACTCATCCAGTGTATAACTTCCAATAAACATCTAGCATATGAAAAACAATATTTTACCATCCATCATCTGTTCTTGTCATCATGATATTTGTCCCAAGACTGAGACAAAGCTAATAAGTTTGGATGAACTTTTCTTCAATATGCACTTTTCCCAGATGCTCCAATAACATAATTTTTCACTTATGATGCATAAATAGAAAGACAATTTCTGCCATGATACAGAGATTAGCGTAAGAACAAATGTGTGAGCAAGCTTGGTGTTCAAGAAAGCAAAAGTATTTTCTGAGGCTTTACATTCTTTCATATGGTAACACATCCTGCACCAGGAAGCAATCACTGCACAAGGAGGGGGTATGAAGCAGAGCTGGGCTCACAGGGCCTTTCTCACTGTCAAGATTCATGCAAGGCTCTAAATACAAATACAATAACAGCACATTAAACTTAAAAAAAGAACAGATTTGGCTCATCCAACATTTGACAGTCTTCAACACCCAGCTTCTATCCTAACTGCTGCACTGTAAATCCAGCTATTGTGGTGACAAACCTAGGTCTATCACTGGAAGGGGTATGTTCTCCAGCATTTGTGTGAGTGTACTACTGTTCCAAGATATGCGGATCACGTTTCTTTTCTTCAACAAAAAGCCCTGTGAAAAGCAGTATCACACCTGTGAGCTGCAGAAACCTGCGATTACATAGAGCACAATAAGAAATGAGCTTACTTCAGGTGTTTAACTTTAGGGAAGGTATAAGGAAGTGTTTCTTATCTAAACTGAAAGAGCACACTCGATCATTGCCATTCATCTCTGTTTTTATGTGTTTTACAAGATGGAGGTTTCCAAGTTTGTTTTTGTGTCTTTGCCACATGATTTCTCACTGGTGGAGCTCCACAGCAATGTTGCATCCCCAGCATTGATACTGGTTAGCCAGGCAGGATTTTGAACTCTAGGCTTCAAAATTTGGCATGCGAGAAGTAAAAACATCATTATGGGGATGGCAGAAAACTGAGTAATTTTTGCTGTTTAAAAGAAAATTGACTCTGTACCTGATTCATTTTCAAAGAGTTCTTTGACAGCTGCCAGCCTGAGCAGTATGAATATGGAAAGCAATATGAATATTCCAACAGACAAGAGGAAACCAATTAATGATCCCCCAACTATTACTGCTGAAGTGTGTTTACATAAGGGTACTGCAGGTTCAGGACTCGAAGCCGAGCTGTGAGCCTGGACTCACTACGGGCACCTACGCTGTGTCCATATACCCAGGGCTGGACACAGCTATACAGCTGAAAACAAGCTTCACAGAATGAAGCAAAAAAATATTTTAATCCATTAGAAGAGACCTAAATACATGGAAATTAGCTGCAGCAAGGAGGATCCTACCCTCTGTACCCATCTTTTAAGGTCCCCTGCCAAGCCTGGTGCAGGGCTAGCTGGTGGGACTAAGGGAGTTTGGGGCATGCTGTGGCTCTCCTGAGAAAGAATGTCCTTGCATAGGTTTTGCTTGATGAAACTCAAGTGGCTGCAGAGGGCAATAATGGGGACGAGGCCTTCTTTTCTGAGATATAGTTTTAAAATAGATGCAGTCGCTACAAAGGTTTTGAGTGAGAAAGGAAGAGTAGTCAGAGAGTGAAAAATGAGGAGGGAGGTGTAACTTAAGGCTGTCTTGAAGTTCAGCAGCATAAATCACTTGGGAAGGGAAATCATTAGCACTTAAAATCACAAGTAAACTGTAATCCTTCCTAGGGGTTTCTCCTGCAGATCTCTTGTTTGTTTGAGCACCCCTACCCTCTGCAGCATTGCCTCCATCAGCACCGAACGTGAAAGGCTCTGGATAATATTTATCCCACAGCAGATGGCAGCATACATCACAATTTTACCTATGTCCTCCACTCAGCAGAATAAATAAACGAATAAACGTTTATTTAAACTTTCAGCAACCTTCCCTTTTACTGACATCAGACTAGGACAGTATCACAACCTGCAGGCCTAGGGTGAAAAACAGCTGCTACAAAATATGTTTTGGTATGGAGGCCCGGTGCTGAGCACTTACAGCTGTGTGTAGACATCCATCAGATAAATTAATTTTAATAAACTCTTAAGGATGCTGGGAAAATGGAAATGTAGACTGGGTACAGGGAAAGCAGGTGGTCTGTTTACATTTCTTTTCCTTTATCTCAGCCTCCTGGTTCTCCCAGTGGGAGGCTGGAGACAGTATCTCCATCCCTGTCCTTCCGTAGCTCTGCGTCCCCATGTCCACCCACACCTCCATGATCTCTGTTTTCTATAGTCCCTCCCTTCAGTGCCCCTAGATCCTCTCTCAAGACCTCCTTCTCATCTCAGAAGCCCTCTGCATTCTCCGCCCACCCATGGTATCCCTACATAAAACACCTTCCCTCCCCTAAACGCATCTGGTTGCCCTTCATGTCCCCTTCCCATGGCAACCTCATGATTTCCCTGCTCCTTTCTCCATGCATGGCAGATCCCAGTCCCCCGCTCCAGGGTGTGGGGCCATGTGCAGACCCTGCAGAGGCCATGACATCCAGAAACCAAGCACCTCTCCTTCCTGCAGCCCGCACAACCCCTCTGACCAACCAGATAAAAAGACTTGGACCAACAGGTTGAAGAGCTTTATATTGTTTTTCATTTTCAACCTCCCTTCAGGACACTGCTGCTTCCCTCTGTTTCACCACAAGTCTCCACTCAGGGGCACCCTAAAAGGTGGGCTCTGCAGAGTTTGAACTTCACAGAGACAAGCAAACCCCTGCCTTGGTCGGAGGGACACAAAGCCGCTGTCCTCCCTGCCAGCAGCAGGCCTTGTCCTGTCACTATTTACTCATGTAAAAAGTTGTTTTCACTCCTGTTTATAAACTCTCTTCAAATATTGAAAGGCCACAATGAGGTTTCCCTGGAGCACTCTCTTCTTCAAGGTAAACAAGGCCAGCTCACGTAACTTTTCTTCATTGGAGAGATGCTCCAGTCCTTTGACCAGCTTCATGCCCTCCTCCGGACCCTCTCCAACAGCTCCACTCCTTCTTGTGCTGGGCCCAGGCCTGGACACAGTACTCCAGATGGGGCCTCAAGAGGGCAGAGAAAAGGGGGACAATCACCTCCCTCTCCCTGCTGGCCACTCCTCTTGTGATGCAGCCCAGGGTACTATTGGCCTTCCAGACTGTAAACACACACTGCTGGCTTACATCCAGCTTTTCATCCATCAGGACCCCTTAGTACTTCTTGACAGGGCTGCTCTCTAGTTCTCCCAGTCTGAACACATATTTGGGACTGTCGCAACCCAGCTGCAGCACCTTGCACTTGACCTTGATGAACCTCGTTAGATTCATGTGGGTCCACTTTTCAAGTCTGTCCAGGTCCCTCTAGATGGCGTCCCTCCCTTCTGCTGTATCAACTGTACCAATCGTCTTAGCGTCATCAGCAAACTTGAGAATACACTCGATCCAACTGTCTATATCATTGATAAAGATGTTGAAAAGCACCAGCCCTATAGCTAATCCCTCAGGGACACCACTCGTGACTGGCCTCCACCTGGACATAGATCTGTTGACCACAGCCCTCTGGCTACGACCATCCAACCAATTATTTATCCACCTGATAGTCCAGCCTTCAAACCCGTATCTCTCCAATAAGGATATGGTGTGGGGCCACATCAAAGGCCTTTTACAAGTCTAGTTAGATGACATCAGTTGCCCTTCCTTTGTCCACCTTTGCTGTCACTCCATCACAGAATGTCACCAGATTGGTGAGGCATGATCTGCCCTTGGTGAAGCTGCACTGATGATCTCAGATTGCCTCCTCATCTCACATATGCCTTAAAATAGCTTCCAGAAGGATCTGCTCCATGGTCTTCCCAGGCACAGAGGTGAGGCTCACCGGCCTGTAGTTCCCCGAGTCTTCCTTTCTCTCTTTTCTGAAGACGAGCATATAGACACACACACTGCCCTAGGGCTAAAGAAGGAGAAGAGCAATGCAGGCTGTGATCAGATTCATCTGAAGTCTGGGTGGTCTCTGGTGGATGTGCGGGATGGCACTGCGTGTGGTATGGTGCTGGGACAAAGTTGGACAGCAGGTTATTGATGACGTTTTCTCTGAGGCTGGTGTGACTCAGTACAGAGACAACTTCTTATGTAGCAGTGAATGGCAGTGAACAAGTGGGTTTTAGTAAGGTCAACCTGCACACTTCCCAGTGAGTGAATTGATTACAGAAATGAGTAGCTAAAAACTTATTTTTTCTGAATCTGATTGGGAACTACTGCAGATTTTTGTCTTTCTAGAGTTGGTAGCAAGCAGATTTAATTTAACTACTCAGCAGCTCAAAAGGAGCAGCATCATTCTGCAGGCAGTGTGAAAAAATGAAGCTACTTAGATGCTTTGATTTGTGTATGGGTTCCTCTCTGCCAGGTGCCTGGCTTCAGGAAAAGTGGTGTTGGGAACATCTCTAGGGGACTGCATTGCAAAAGACCTAACAAATTTTCATTCTCCACGTTGAATGAACTCAAAAAATAAGCCAATATTCAAAAGTAAAGGAGATTTTCTAAGAGTTTCATTAATCTATTGCTAATAATATAAGCTAGATTTATTTAAATAAGTTTCTATGGTATCATCCTATATAATCTTTGTTATACATTGTTGAGAAATGTTCTTTATGCAAGTGCTTGCAGCTCATCTGGCAGAGGAAAGGGGTCACTCAGAGAGTCTTTCAGATATCACAGTGCAATGTGCACGGGCAGTATAACGTGCACAGGCAGTATGATGCAAAATAAGAAAGAAAGGATTCCTGCTGTGTTTTGGCAACCAGGCAGGGTGCAACAATGTCTGGATTCTGCACAGGAAAGTGAAGACTTTTGCCTGGGGAGACTGAAGGAAGATTCCCCACTCAGCAAGCCCACCTTCATAGCGGAGATGGGATTTTTTGCATGATCCCCATTCCCCTTTCACACAGACCTTTCCTGTCACATTCTCCTCAGTTTCAGTGGCGCTGCTCTCATGTTTTAGTTAACATTCATGCCCTGCTTCATGCTTACACCTAGGCAACTTTCAATACCCGTTGATCTCAGCTTGCCGCAACTCTCAGCGGTGTATTCGCATGGCAGTGCAGAAATAGCCCCTCACAGGTTCATCGGGGTGACACTGCAAGGCAATGGTGTGGCCGTAGGTACAGATATGCACTAGGATTAATGCAAAGAGAGTCAGTTTAAACCGTAAGGATTAGCATATTGTACTTCTGAAGGTACGCCAAGACCACAGCCTTCTTCCCTAAGTAGCTCTTTGCTTAAGGGATTGACCTGCGCTGGGCCTATTTATAGTGGAAGGGAATGTAAGTCCGAGCTCATGGCTACATCTGATAAGTGACCAGCAGGTTTGTGACCCTGGAGCACCTGCACTGATTAGTTAGAAAAAAAGTACACTTATATATATATATATTATATAATATATATACATATATGTATGTGTATATTTGTGACATATATAAATGTATATTGTTTACCTTATTTTTGGCTTAGCTTTGTTCTGCTTCTGGAAGGCAGCTGAAGCACAAGGGGGCTGTGGAGAAACCTATGTAGCCACTATGCAGCATTAAACACATAGCAACATTATGAACATTTCGCAACGATGTACAACTAGTCATGGCTCCCCTGTATGATACAGTACTATGAGAAAAACGTACCTGAAATGTCAGATCACACAACAGCAGCAGAACTATGTGAAGGACGGGCTGTGATGCTACAAGTGCCACTAGCCATCTTGTAAGAGCAGGTTTTGCTGCACAGCAATGCAGTTTTCCCTCCAAGACATGACCTGCCTGGTGGGCTGGGTTGAGCTGCTGTTTCTCCTGTCCACAGTTGGGTTGATCATAGAATAATAAAATATCCCAAGCTGGAAGGGACTTTCAAGGATTGTCAAGTCCAGCTCTGGGCTACATGCAGGCCCACCCAAAAATCAGACCATATGTCTGAGAGCACTGTCCAGACACTCCTTGAACTGTGGCACTGGGGGCCGTGCCCACAGCCCTGGGCAGCCTGTTCCATGCCCACCACCCTCTGATGCAGACCCTTTCCCTAACCCCCAGCTGTCCCTCCCCTGACACAGCTCCATGCCGTTCCCTCAGGTTCTATCATTGGTTATCAGAGAGAGCAGATCAGCACCTGCCCATCACTGGCTTGGCTCTGTGCAGGCAACAAAGTGTACTTCAAAGAAGATCTTTAGTCAACTTGAACAATTTTGGTAGCAACAGGATTGTTCATTTTTAAAAACATTCTCTCAGGAAAAAAAATAATAAACAATGAGTGGAGTGTTTAAGAGCTCACCTTCTTTTAATGACTGAACAAGCAGAAATGATCAGCAAGACTCCTGAATTCCCAGAGTAAATCATTATCAGAGCAAAGGAAGCAATATAGAGATGACCTGCAGGAGGAAGGGCTCTGTTACAAGTATTTATTCAACCAGTCCTGCTTTTCTGCTTCAAACAGAATAAATTTTATGTCAAAATGATCCCTGAAATAGTTTTTTTTTTTTTTTTTTTGTTGTTGTTTTGTTTTTTTTTTAATTTCTGAATGTCAAGCTTCTGTTTGGTATACACCTTCTGGTTCAAAAACTACTTTTGCATTTTTCAGTTGGTGTAAGACCTGAAGGACTTGCAGGGAACACATGCCCTGGAGCAGTGGCTGAAAGTGGCCTCAATCATGCAAAATGGCACTGGAGAGGCAGGTATAGGTAACTGCATCGTATCTCAAACCTCACTGGATGTAATAAACATTTGGACCCATAGCACATGTGGACATCTGTAAGTAGGGACCTTACTAGCTATAAATATCTATGGATACCTTATAGCTGCCTAACATACACACTACATACATACTTGTATCATGTACTTCTGGATGAAAGTGCCAGTACAATTGATTTGGGCTGAATCTTACCAGAGCTGGTCACACACCTGAGAGAAGTGTCTAGAACTGCCTGTCCAGCAGGACAGTGGTCTTCTGTAGGTCCTACCAGCTCCATGTAGATATTTGGAATCTTCCAGGTGAGTGTGGGCAGCACCAGCACCATTTGGCAAGCAGACAAATCTGGTCCCATCTGCCAACAGTGGAGAACTTCTCCATGCTCTCATGAGAGAGCTGGGGAGCTGGAGGGCCCAAATGCAAGAGCAAGCACCATCAGGGTCATTTCCCCAGCACAAGGTTTTTGCTTTAGGAGACCCTCCCATTGGGCCCTGCAACTCCCAGGGTCCAAACAGGAGGCTCCTGGCACAGACGGATTGAGCAATTTCTCTTCCAAAAAGGAACCAGAGCCCTTTTGGGTGGGCAAGGATTGGTGGAGACAGCTGTACTAGTGGCAGCAGATCCTAGGAGTGCTGAGGGCAGGTAGGGCCCAGCTGCCAGCACCTTTGGGCAGGGGACCACCACCACCCTCCTCCTTCACCCTCCGCAGCACCCAATCCACATGCCAGAAGAGGGAGTGCACAGTCTACTCACAAAGCTGAGCACAAATCTCTGGAAGTGAGTTCCAACGTGCTTAATTTACAGAGGAAAAAAAATGAAGACCTCCAGTAATTATTCCCTTCATATTTCTTGTCCCAACACTGTTGAAGAAGAAAAAGCAGAAGGCAAACACCTGGTCTGCACTTACCATCCCTGCTCATGCAGCACAAAGGTGGGGTGGGTAGGAGTGGCTCTGGGTCAGCAGGATGCTCGTTCATTGTGCACCAGATTAAAAGCCGAGAAGGAATGAGCATACAGTATTGGCATAAGGCTTCTGCTGGGCTGTTATTCCACAGTGGAAAGGTGTAGGCACATTAAGCCCTCTGAAGCTTGATGTGCCTGTCCCACAAGGAGCTTGGGTGACACACCATCAGAGGGGTAGTTTTCAGTGCAGCTGGGAACTTGAAAGCAAGTACCCACCATGGCATGCAGACTTTACATTTTAAATTGTCTAAAAAAGAAAAAAGTTACTAAGAGAAAACTATCTCTAAAAACCTTCTCATCCTTCCAGTTACCAGTTGTGTCAAGGGAGAATATAAAGAGTTCAAAACAGTGTTAGTTGAACAAAGCACAGGAACTAAAGCACATCTGCTTCATGGAAGTCTTGTATGTCCAGAACCTCCTAGATTTAACCAGCTAAGAAAAGAAGGAAAGAAAACAAAGGAAAGATAAAGAAATATACAGCATTTAAGGGTTTATTTTCTTCCCATCAGGCCTATAGATAAATGGTTCACATTTCTATACCACAGAGAAACATAACAGATGATGGATGGAGCAAATGAATCTTTTTGTCCTCTTCCACCCATTTTGCTCTGACCAGAGCAAAGGAGTCGGTCCCTTCAAGAACACGTGTAAACCTGTATTTCTTTCTGTTAAAAGGTGAAGTGACTGAGATCAAACCAACAGCACGAAGTCCTGTTGGGGTAGTGTGACCCAGCTAACACAAATGGGAACCAAATGTTCATGCAGAGCTGAAGCCTTGACCACTGAGGCACTGCAGTACTCAATGTCATAAAAGGATAAGCAGAAGCACAGCAGCACATATGGGACATGGGTGTGCTGTAACTCTGTGAACCATAGCTGCCATGTCCTTAGAAGAAAATATTTCATTCTTCTGGCTGGTGAAGGCAGCATTTTCACTTAAACTGCCTAAAATGACTTTCCAAGGACGAACTATCAAACATTTTTCAACCTGTTAATTTTACTATTTCCCTCTCAAGTTTCCAGCCACCATTTCAACTGATGAAAAAATTATGTCTACATTTTTTTTTCCCGATGCCACTCTTCATGACGGAAATGAAGCAAGAATTTTATTACACCTAACAGAATGCACACGTGCTAACAGATAAAGGTAAAAGCGTACTACAAAGGTCAAGTGAAATACTTGTTACTGTTAGTCATTTGGTAGAGATGGCTCATCACTGCACCAGACAGCACAGAATGCTTTCAGATAGGCAGGTAAGCATCCATCTGTACAGGGAAGGATTATGGGTGACATATATCTGTGCAGTCCATTAGAATATGTGCAAAAGCAAACTAAGCAGCTGAAAGGAAAACCTGTAAAATGCGGTTGAAAAGTGTAAGACATCAGAAGGATTGTAATGTGGCCAAGTACCTTGTTTAGTCAACATTGTTCAGGCAGCTGCCTTACTTGCTTCTATCAGAGGAGGAAAGCACTGTGGCGCTCCAGGCACTGAGAACAGAAACACCCACAGCTCCCACATTCCCATTTGATGATGCTGGGACACCACCTCACAGCAGCCATGAGAAGGTGAAGTTCTACCTCTTGGAGGCTGGCCACAAAGCTCATTTAAAGCTGGAGAGGCTCACCTTCACAGATTCACAGAATCACAGAATGGTTTGGGTTGGAAGGGATCTCAAAGCCCACCCACCCCAGCCCCTGCCATGGGCAGGGCTGCCCCCCACCAGCTCAGGCTGCCTAGGGCCCCATCCAACCTGGCCTTGGGCGTCTCCAGGGATGGGGCACCACAGCTTCTCTGGGCAGCTGTGCCAGCGTCTCACCGCCATCTGGGTAAAGAATTTCCACCTAACAGCTAACCTAAATCTCCCCTCATATGTCCTGGTGGCATCTCCCATTCAAGCTGTCATTGGAGGTTGTCTTTTAGGGAGTATTTTTGCTGAGAATATCTCAGCAGGGTCTCTGCTTCGCACCATTTCCAGGCCTGTTTTTCCCAAGAGCCAACAGTGGAAGATCTCTGATATTAATGTATACCTGAGAATTCACCACTTTTGTCTTTAAAGGTAGCGATCATTTTTTACAGTTAAAATGGCCACGTTTAGATACAGAATGTGAAGAAAACCTCTGAAAATTTCTGACCAGCATGTTGGCACCTCTAACATGGGCAGGGAACAATCTAATCTACAATTGTATAAAGGAACACTTAGGAATGGCAAACAAAGCATTTACTAAATAACAGTTATTCAGAAAAGATCTCAATGCAATCATCAAGGAATATAGAGACTAGAAATAATCTGAATTAAACTATTGGCAGAACTTTTTCTGACTACTAATGTAATTTCACTAAAGGTAAGTGTTTCAGAAGGGTAAAGGGTGTGAGCCAGGAATTAGAGTACAGTCCAGGCTGGACTTTGCAGAGAACAAGGGGAAACCCCAAGGCAGAAATGCTCATGTTAGGGCACCTGGCTGGTGCTCCCAGCTTCTGAGGCCTCCCTCTGACTCATGTAGTTCCTCTCTGTTTCCCTTCTTGCAGGTGGCCTCCTAAATGCAAACAAATCCATGTTACGTGAATGTGGCCAGTTTTGCTGCCTAATGAGTACCTTTGGCAGAAAGGTAAGGGCAGCTGGTTTATTGTTCAGAAACCAGGCCCTTTCATACAGAGGCTTCAGGTTTCCCACATTTCTAAAGCTCTCTTTTGTTATTAAGGAGATGAATAAAGCAGTTATAAACCTCTCCAAACAAAATCCAGCCAGCCCAAGACTATGATCAAGGAAAAGCATGAGGCAACGATGGGTTCCAGCAACACTGAACTTGTCATTTATACATAATTAAATCTTGCTATCCCTCCCATCAGCAGTGGATGCTGCCATCATAGTGCCCTTGGCTGCAAAGTGCTGGGGCTGTGGGGCTGGGAGCACAGCCAGGTCAGGGTGCAAAACAGCAGGGCTCTAGGGACATGCAAGATACCACATAGTAAAGCTCCAGGAAAGCAATAGACCCTGATCTCCCCAAAAGCCTCCTATGGTGCTGGAGCCGAGCTGGCTTACTGTGTGTGCTGTACAGAAATGGCTGCCTGCTGGGTTACTTCTGGAGTGGCCAAATATCACCAGAGGCAGCAGAGTGTCCAGGATGGTCTGGTGCTATTTCCCTTCACCCTTCTGGAGGGATCCATGGGGGCAGTGCTGCCTGGTGTGAAGGTTTGCTTTAGGTGTGGGTGTTGGAGGTTTGCAGAGAGGGTGGACAGCCCCTCTCTAGCACCGGGTGTACATGCACAAAACTTTTCTCACCTGGGTGAAAAACCTCTCTGACCTCTCAGCACTGGCTGACAATCCCAGAGCACACATTTGTGGCTATTTTTGTCTGTTTTGCAGCCAATATCCATGTAAAACTGCATGTCAGAGTCTATTTCACTAGCACAGATGCATCCCCTTCCTTGAGAAGGGGTAAAAGCCCTCGGGACATCTTTGATTCTCTCAATGAAGCTTCTCCCAGAGCAGCATTCATTTGCACTGACACCAGCCCTTTCCGTTCCTTGCCCTTCCCACACACCAGCACCCAGCTGGCTGAAACTGAGCCCAGCAAACTGTGTGTTTCCTTTTTCTCTCTCTATTCTTAATTGTAGCCCCTTCATCATTAGTTCCCACAGGACCATCAATAGCATATTTGTCTGACAGAGGCAGCTTCACTGCTATAAATTCTCCACAGCCCATTGAATAGAGACTTTTTAATTAGGTTTTAGAAATTTTCCATTAGCAGAGAGACGCTGAGAATTCAGGTCTTACTTCTGAAAAGCAAAGTATGGTAGAGATGGCAGCAGCTTGATTTATAGAAATATTAATATTTTAATCTCTCTATTTATGGGCATGAATTAAGAGATGTTTTGCTAGTGGATGGAAACACGTTTGTCAGTTGTGCCAAAAATGAGAGCATACAAAGTATACTCTCAGGAATTCACTGCCCTCTAGTAGGATGCTGAAGCCCAGTTCTAGGGAAATTACCAGTAACAAAAGACCCTTCCTTCCTCTCCATCACCTTCTGTCATCTGCAGCCTTACACACACATAGGGAAAGCTGTTTGCAGCATAACACTTATGTCAGAGCCTCATTTGCAGGGCTCCCAGGGCACCTCGAAGGCATCACCCTCAGCAGCCCCACATGCTGACTGTACTAGCCCAACACCAGACAGGCTTTCTGATTTCCCAGCTCAGCTTTGGACCAAAATTTGGCTTGCTCCTCAAAGAGAAGTTTGCGTGAGATGATGGAGAGCCACAGGCTGGTCTCTCCCTACAAAGGAGTTTCCTTGGATCCCACCAAGACCAAGACACTGATTTACAGTGCTCCCTGGATCAGTTCATATAATTTTTTGCCACTAACTTAATTAATACTAATCACATTTGTAAACAGGTCCTGGAACCTAAATATCTCCCAAACTTTAATTTTTGCCATGGTGCCTTTTGATTGCCCCTCTGTATAGAAAGATAGCCATTCCTGAGCTAGTTTATGCTATGAACATGTCCTGAAATGGGTAAATTACATTATAATGTTTCTGATTTTGCTCATGTGGGAAGAACAAAAACATCTTGGAAAGGGAACAAGAATTGAAAGGGAAATGCTTTACTTCCCCTGCTAAAATGTTAGGAGACTTTGGCTTTGAAGGGAGGAAAATATTCTTTCCCTTTCTGTCTCTTTCCAAGTCTTTACAGTTCACTTCATATGCTCATTCTCTTTAAAATCCTTAGAAGGAAAATTTCAAAGGAATTTTATAGCTAGCCTTCTTCTTTCTTTTAAAATTAAAACAAAAAAAATCTACTTATTTCCTTCATTATTTTGCTAATCCCTTTGAAGAATTTTACCACAGTTTTTCCCTGAAAGTTCTCCCATCTATTTTTTGTATTCTCTATCTAGCATTAGAGTTTAATATTTCTCCTCTTTTTGTCTATGTTTAATTGGTACAGAACAAACACTTTCTCCATTCACTACTATCAAATAGTTAATGGATACTCATAACAGCAATATTTTCACAAATATAGAAAGGGCAATAACTTAAATTGCTCAAAGCAGCAACAGTTTTGGCTCCACTGTGCCACCACACCACAGTAGCTATTTTTGCTCGTAGCTGACCCATGTCATTTCCTGCTACTCCGAACAGTTGACCTCAGCACATCAACATATGGAGCTGATGATCAGCCTTGGTATCTCCCTGTCCCCGGTGAGAGGTGCTGAATGGATCCTGCCCCTCGTGACTGCACCAGCTAGCTTCCCTCCTTCCCTCCTCACTGAGGGAGGAAATCATTGCAGGAGAACCATCCCTTCCTTTAGAGGCATCTTTCTTCCAGTGCTCACAACTGATACGCAGGACTGGGTTTGCTTTGAGTTCAGGTGAGTTTCAGAAGCATCTCCATTCATCATGGCATTTTCCATTCTGCAAAGTGAGATAATTTAAACAGATTTAGAACTTAAACCAAGCTGTATTATCTTGATTTTGAGCATTGCACTTTCAGGACGTGATTAAAATCCCAAATTTAGGAGAATTTGAAAAGATTTTCCTAAAAATATAACAAAAACCAAAAGAAGTAATCATAAAATCATAGGATTGTCCAGATCCATCTTTATTCCTGATCTGATGACAGGCATGGCCAGTCACAGGTGCTTACAGGAAAGCTTTAAGAAGGAGTACAGACCAATCTTTCCAGTGGGTCGTCCCAGAAAAACAAGCAGAAATTTAGAGCCTTCTGAAGACAGAATTTATACCTTGAACATCATAAATAGCACTGCCAGAGGCCCTCTGTGCTGGGTAGTACCATCTGTCTTACAGTCCTTGCATGTCCCTGGCCTTCTGCTTCTGGAGAAATGAATTCCAGACCAGTCATACATTATATTCTTCTCATGTGCAACTTCAGCCTCACTGTTTCATTGACTGACTTTCTTGTTTTTGTATTCTGAGGAGTGATGAGCAACATGAGCTGAAGGCCAGCCAGCATCCTGTCCTAAATAGCAGCAAGAGTTGATGCCAAGGAAAGAGTTAAAGAGCAAGTCATATAGGCAGTGACACTTCCCCAGATTCTTCCAACATCCAATGATTTTCAGCTTAGGCTTTTCTTGAGATAGACTTACAGCCCAGAACAAATTTTCTTCTACAGATTTTGATCACTCACCAGATCCATGTGAAGTTTTAGCAAATGCAGGATCCTGCAGGAGGGAATTCCACAGCTTACCTACATCCTGCCCACGTGCCCATCTTCCTTCCCCCACTCTGAATGTGCTTCTCAGATGGTCAGACTTTTATATTAGGTGAGACAATGAGCTAGTGGTATATTCCTCTGCCTTTTGTGACTTTATAGACCTTGCAGCCTGGATAGACCCAACCTACATGGTCATTCCTGGTGTGGATGCTGTCCTGCCCATCCAGCTTTCCTTCATCCTCATGACTGGACCTATTTGAGGGCATGAGAAAAGCAGATGTACTGTGGGTTTATAAGATGGCACAACAGTGTTCTCCTTTCCATTCCCTAACCACTGCTAACTGCCATTTGCTTTCCTCAGTTGCTAAGCACTGAGCTGCTGTTTTCACAAAGCTCCTTCTCCTTCTCCATATGCCAACATCACACACTGCACTCGCTCACAACCAGGTGATAAGAACCAGCTCAGGGCCATCATTTTGTCTGAAGAATTAGGTTTGCTCCTTTCCCAAATGAGCAGTGCTTCATGGTTATGGGCAGCATCAACTGCAGTCTTACCCTGCATTCAGTTCTACAAAATCCATCTGCGCAACTGCCTCATATCTTCACCACCATGGTGTTGCCAACAAATTTTACCCTCTCCCACTGTTTTGAGACAGTTTACAAGTTTGTTATGCTGCAAAATTCCCAGCATGGCTCCTTCTGGCCTCTCCCTTCAATGAAAACCATTCACTTACTCTCAGCTTGTTACCTTCTTTCTTATCCAGGCAAACACCACTTCTTCTGGCCTGTGACAACTTACTTAGTTTCTAAGTTTCTACACTCTCCTAAATCTGGGTCCATAGCTGAATCCTTCCAAGCCTGGGCCTTTTCTCAGCATCTCCTCACATTGTACTTTCTCCTTTTAACGTGGGGCAACCAGAACCTCACAAAGGGATGCAGGCATGGGCTCAGCGGGAACTGCAGTGGTGTCAGAATTACTTCTGCCACTTTGCGCTCAGTCCCTTTTCTAATAACAACTAAAACTCATTTTGCCTTCTTGACACTTTGAATATTCAATTGGTGCAACCAAAGCAATGCAGAGCTCTGTCTGAGTGACAAGAGCTAATTTACAGCCCATCTTTGTGTTTACATATAATTAAGTTATTTTTCCTCCATGCACTTTACTTTGCACTTACTTACTCTGCCTTTCACTTGACATTTATCACTCTTGTAAGATATTTCTACAACTCCTCAGTTACCTGCATTTTTTGAAAAATATGACAAATAATTCTGAATCATCTGCATATTCATCACTTCATTATTCACCAAAATTTTCTTATCATTTCTGAGTCTGTTGAACAACAAAAATCCTCTTCTCCTGTTTGTGATAACTAACCTTTGTCTCCTATCTCAGAAGAAGTTATTTGTTTATCTCTTTCTGATTTTACCTCCATGCACTCATTCTTTTTTTCTGTTTTCTTTATTTGGCTTTGAAAAAAAAAGGCCCTTTTTTCTTATAGAAGCTCCCTTTCCCATTTAACTCTTCTGGATCTATGCGCATGCATGAGGACATCTCTTTTTCTTTTTTTTCTTTTTTTTTTTTTTTTTTTTTTTTTTTTTTTTTGTGGTAAATATTTACTCTCAGTCCCTCATATTGTGCCTGTAAATACCACTGTGCTGTTTGCAAGCATTTCACCCATTTTACTCACCCTTTAAGTAAGTTCCATTTAGTCATAGAATCATAAAATATCCTGAGTTGGAAGGGATCCACAAGGATCATTAAATCCAATTTTGGGATCCGCACAGGACCATGCAAAATTCAAACCCTATGTCTGAGAGCTTTGGATGTTGAAGTTCAGGCTTTTAGACCTGACTGAGCTCTGAGTTATATATCTGATTAACTTCATGTAATTACTTTTCTCATTTTACCTTAGGTATGGATGCTGACCACAAAAATGTGATGAAAGCCCTTGTCCAGCACTGCCTCTGGTTTGTAGAAAGTTCATATTCTTTTTAAAAAGTCCTTTGAAAGAGTTTGTGCGCACCAAGTTAAAGGTGGTTTGGACACCCACGCTAATATATCTGGTGTAGGTATATTTATCTAAGAGATAGGGCTGAATGGCTCTCAATGCTTACTTTGAACCATTCGTTCCCAGAGCTAAGATGTAAGGTTTTCTCTGTTTATTTTTTGAACCCACAGTGTTATTCGGTAGATAGGCAAATAACAACCTGAACTGAGAGCTTTTGTGTGCTCATTCAGCTTGTTAGAATACATGGGAGGCTGATGGTCCCATTGGCACCAGAAATGCAAGAATTTTCTCACAGTGTATGCCTCAAAACAACTTAAAGGACTGTCAGAGACCCTGTTGTATCTCTTATCCTTACTGCTTGCTTTTTTATGTTTCCTTTTATACAGGGGAAGGCTTCTACCTCTTTCTATAGTTCTTCTCCCAGACCTCTGTAGCTCTGGCTCTGGTCCCGTGAGGATGATGTCTTGGCAATGTGGGGAAATGTGAGGCGTGGTGGGATTCAGCCTTCAGAAGGAACATTCATCCAGACTGAGGTGAACACAAGGGTCACAGAGTTCCTCCGTTTCCAATTGCTCCTGACTCAGTGTCTGGCCATGCTTTTCTTAGTGACAAGCATCTACCTCTGCAACAGAGGCAGATTTCTCTGTGGTGTGTCTTGCAAAGTAAGCTGTGCAAATGGAGAGCTGCAAAGCCTTTAGATGTACTTCAGGAGCTTACATTTATACATATGTGTTTAAATTTTTTCAAAGTCTCACCTGTTCTATTTTTCAGTCTGTATTTAATGGCATGCACACTTTCAAGTTTTGTGGTCTCATGTGCTATCATACTCCACAGTTTGGTTTAGCTGTTTTTTTCCAGAAGTATTTCTTAGCTTGTCTGTGAGGCCTAGTTTTGCTGTTTGGTTCCAAAAGCAGAGCCCTCCCTAAAAGAGAAAGGGAAAACCCAGCTCCAGCTCATGCCCAGCAAGGCTGACCCAGGCACAGGAATCTCTGATCTGCAGCATCCTTGTAGAGCAAGGCAAACAGTCTGACAATAAAGGAGGAGTGTACTGCTCATTTCTGCAGTTCTCATAAACGTTCTCCTAAAACTCAGCACTGCAGTGAATGGCATGAGATGAGCTTTGCCTAGGTGGTGTAGATGTACTGTCTCCACTCACGTGTCCTCCTTTTTACTGGGCATCCCTTGCAGAGCTTGAAGGAGCAGAATTGATGAAGACTCCCACAAAATCCAGAAATACAAACTGGAGACGTTCATTGTTTCTCTGTGCCTGAGCCCCTAGTTCCATTGTAACCCCCAAGATACCAGAGAGTGTGGTAAGAGAGGCCAGGAGGCTGGAAGGAGGCAAAGAGCCCTTCCAGTCCCTTTGGTGCTCAATGCAGAGTGACCCAAAGGTCTGGGTGGGTACTGGCCTCAGTGAAAGAAACACATTTGTGGAGAAACCCCTGATAGTGTCCAAGGCTTTGCTATATAAACATATCAGAGATCTTAAAGTGATCCGCTGGCAGAAAGCGAGGGGCTCACTTCTTTCAGAGTGTTTGCTTTAAGATGCCAATCATGTGCTCTTTCCGTAGAAAGAACTCAGTGGTATATTTGCCATTGTGCGTGTGGTAGGATTGGGCCCAGGAGCTGACAGCCGGCAGATAAGGGCTTAACTAATGTTCTGTAAGAGGCAGGAGGGACAGATGTTATCATGGTGGCCTGATTCATGCCCAGGGCCAATAATCAGCTGCGAGCTGCTGCTGTAGAACGAAGGCTGCACAGCTCCCATGTGAGGCACAACATTTCAGACAGTCTCAATGCCTTCCAAAGGAAGCTGGTGGAAAACTGACCTGGGCTTCTCCAGGACAAGCATCACCTCTGGCCTTTGGGAGTGCTGTCAGTATTCCATGTGAGGAGAAAAATGGATTTTTGAATTTTTGATCTGGTGTTTTCCCTCACTGATGAAAGTAAAAGGTGAGGGCTGGCATGCAGTCCTTCTCCACCTCCAGCGTGGTATCTTGTGCAGTGAAGGATGCACACAGTGTCTGATTTCTGAATCATGGCTTTCAATGAGAAAATATAAATAAAGTCTTTAAGAAGTTCTACAGCAGGATTTGAGTCCCTCGCTACAAGAAAGACATTGAGGCCCTGGAGAATGTCCAGAGAAGGGCAAAGAAACTGCAAGGGATCTGGAGCACAAGTCTGATGGGGAGCAGCTGAGGGAACTGGGGTTGTTCAGTCAGGAGAAGAGGAGGCTCAAGGGTGACCTTACTGCTTTCTGCAACCACCTGAAAGGAGGATGTGGTGAGGTGGGGTCGACCTCTTCTCCCAGGTAACAGCAATAGGATGAGAGGGAATGGCCTCAAGTTGCACCAGGGGATATTCAGGTTGGATATTAGGAAACATTTATTCTCAGAAAGAGCAGCGAGGCAGTGGCACAGGCTGCTCAGGGAGGTGGTGGAGTCACCGTCCCTGGAGGTGTTCAAGAGCTATGTGGATGTGGCACGGAGGGACATGGTTTGGAGTGGTCACAGGCATGGGTTGATGATTGGACTGTATGATCGTGGTAGTCTTTCTAACGTTAATGATTCTATGATTCTATGAAAATTAACTCTTGTGTTTTGGTTTTTCTTCTTTGTAGACCAAAATCTTTCCTATAGGGTTCAAAATACATCTAAACAAATAAATTACCTTCAAAACTGTCTTAGAAGTTCAAAGTTCTTGCTTTGAACTTTATCAAGGAAAGAGGAAGAAAATAAACTCGTCTATATAATTAGAGACGTAAAGACACAATTTTGTCAAAGAAAAAACCAAAACAACTTTGAATTTCACTTCTGATTATGAGCAAGAGGAGTTCCCTGGTGGCTGGGAAGTCATAAGCCCTTGACATTAGTATGCATATATTCTACCTATGTTCATTTAGCTGGGACTAGTAAAGAAAAATACAATTAAAATATTCAGACAATAAATTCAGTTATTTAAAGAAGCCAGATTTCCATGGGGCAGACACCCTTGCATAGGAAGACTACTCCGCAGTATCAGCTGGGAGGTAGGGGACCAGCCTCTGGACAAGCACCATCCCCAATGGGTCAGGATGAGATCACACAAAAACTCCCCTTTTCTCACCCAAGTGTCCCAGAGCTTGAAGGTATCACAGCTCCAGCTGCCCTGATACATAAAGCTGAAGAGTAAATGTAACTCAGACTGAACTTAAGGACAAGGAATATTTCTGGCAGAAAGAATGCACTTGGAAAGGAAATATATGTATATGCTTTTCAGTAGAAGAAACCATTTGAAGCTGCTTAGTGATCTGAAACCCTCACATGGCAATGATGTCAGCTAGGAATGCCAGAGGCATGCAGTAATGTCCAATTAATAGATTAGGGGATCACGTAATAGATATGTGATCTAGGGGTACATAATAAATATGCAATGAAAAGTTCACGCAAGCCTAGAAATTTATCTCGGGGATATCAAACTATACACGGTAACATTTCCTAATTAAACAACAACAAAAAAAACAGCCTCTGGGTGAAGTTTTGCAGGGAACAATGTTATCAGATCTCTCCAGGTAAACATGAGGACCATATAAAACAGGCTGCTTGAGGCAAAGCAGCACCTCTCCTCCACCTCCCTTCCCAGCCAGAGGCCTGAGGGCTCCAGAGCAATGGATCTGAAGGGGATCTGCTTGCTCTTTGTCATCCTCGCTGTAGCCCTCATCAGCTCAACCGAAGGAAAACCACCATGTAAGTACATTTACTTCCTGTTGCTTTTGCAGATATGTACATCAGCCTTATCCTACTGACTGTAATGGCAGCAAGAGCATGCCTCCAGATCACATGCCAGACAGTGACTGTATTGCTCTGGCACTATTCCCAAATCTGGAATCTACTTTTTAATTTTGTTTTCAGAGAAAGCTACAGCAAAACAACAACAACAACTGCAGGTGAACTCCTATTGGTGGAATAACTAGAAACCTGCCCCAAAGATGGAAGAACAAAATGCCCAGGTGTTCACTAGAACAGGACTGGGACTGGAGTAGTAGTTAGATTTGTCTAAAGAGTCTCCTGACATCCATTTCATGTTACTTTTCTGCAAGGATGCAGTTTCAGATAAGTCTATCTGCCTCATCAGTAAAAGACAAGTCATTTAAGTAACTCAGGAAGTGGAAAGGAAGTAGCACAATGGCACAAGCAAAGGGACATCTACAGAATTTCTTGGTAGTAGTTGACTATGTAGTAGATATTAGTAGCAAAATATTAAAAGTTGCCACTAAGAGAGTGGTGACAGACTGGAACAGGTTGCCCAAGGAGGTTGCGGATGCCCCATCCATGTGGATGCATTAAAGGCCAGGCTGGATGTGGCTCTGGGCAGCCTGGTCTAGTGGTTGGTGACCCTGCACATAGCAGGGAGGTTGAGACTAGATGATCATCATGGTCCTTTTCAACTCAGGCCATTCTGTGATTCTATGAAAAGTGCAGCTGCAACTATTTGCATGCAACTGTGTTCTTACAGTGACCTGAAATATAACACTAAGGTTTTCTATCTTTACACTTATATCCACAGGACCCTTAACTCATTCTTTCCTCAAATGAGATGAGCAAATCAACAAATATTTACCAGCTCAACACCTGAAGTTATGATTTTTGGCATTTGATGTGATCTGTTTGAATTTCACTGCCCCACTGTGCTGGGCTGGGCTGGATGCATGTGGGACCATGCAATACTGGGTGAAGTACAGATCTCACTGAAGTTGATAAGGGAGTTTCACCTGAGCCATTAGGGAGGGGCCCAGCATTTCATTTGCCATCTATTTGCAATGAACAGATCTTAAAACAAACATTTTAAGTTCTGATCTTAACGAGCAAAAGAAAACGTACACTTACAAGATGGACAGAGTCCAGGGAAAGCTTTACGGCTTCAAGAGAACACTTGATAAATGCACCTCCGCTAACAAGTATGCAAACTAACACCCAATAACTCTGGATTTCTGTCCTCAACAGCAAGATGCCAGTGCAGAATAGCCGCCAGGGAGCGGAGGAACTGCGGCCCCCCAGGAATCTCAGCAGCAGACTGCAGGAAAGCTGGATGCTGCTTCAATGCATCAGTGCCTGGCGTCCCCTGGTGCTTCACTGCTAAACCAAAGAGAGGTAACACCTCCACCAGAAACACTAATTTACCTAATGTTTGCTTATACAGAAACTCATACAATCAGGGGGCAGCTCTGCTCTTACTCTTAGACCAAAGAAGTGGGTGCAAACCTCTCTCAGAAGACATTTGGTAGAAAAATGCAAAGTCAAATACTGATTGCCTGTCAGGCTTGGAACGCATCCTCTTTGCACAAGATATTTCTTTTTCCTTCAGGCTCCTAGTTATCAGATAGCCCAAGCTGACTGTTTAAAAACATTTCACTGCCAATTGTAGTCTCGTCTGTCAGTAGAGCATACGATGCTTGGCACTTACCTAAAATGGGCTTTCTATGTGGCTGATAAGGACATTAGTGCCACTTTAGCAACATGTGTTAAAGAGATCAGAAAGTCCTCAGCAGATGAATCCATCTGCAGTCATTTAAAAACATGGACATCCTGTAACTTACCGGTTTTTCTTTTCTTTTTTTAAAGATTATTTTCATGGTTATCATTTTCTTCATTTTCTGCATGATACCCAGTGTAATTCCAATGGGTAGTTCTTCTTTTCTCTCTTGTTTTTGCATCCAGTGTTCATTTAATGAAATCTCCAAATTATGTCAAGGCAGATTGTTTTCTCCATTAGATTCTTCCTTCTGAAGACCCATTGGAAAATCTGAACTCCTTCCATCTTTTACCCTTATGTTCCCATAGAGGGTCAGAGATACTCACCCAAATCCTTCAATAGCTGAGTGCATTTCATGTAAATGTTGAATGTGCAGTGCCAACTGCATGACTCCTTCTTAGGAGAAATTCATTGCAATTTTAGCCATTGTACCACCAGCCCTAGATACATGAAATAAGAGGAAGTGAGGGTACAGAGGCAGTGTTAACAAATAAACTAACTTGGTGTGAATCAAGATTGTTCAACAGGGCTTAGAACTGCTGGAATTTTATTTTGACTTTGAACACTGCTTGCTCTTCTTTGAGATCTTGAAAAAGAAATGGCTGTATCTCACAGTGTCATTTTCATAGAGTTGCTTCTCTGAGCAGTAATCTTCCAGGATAGGAATACCTAATTACTCAGTCTGAGTGGTGAAACTATTTTAAAAAGGTTTTAATGTTGTGGAAGGGGGCTTAATGTAGATTCCCCACAACTACAGTTCCTATCTGTTGGTTGCATTCCCACAAAAGTTCCTTCCTTACATGTAATTTTAATGCGCTGGATGAGCTGTGATTCCTCCTAAGTGAATTAGCTTCCCCTGCAACTGAAGCTGGCATGGTGAATGGATCTTCCTCTCCCCACGTCAGCACACCTGCTGTAGTGTTGGCCTCTTGCATTGAGCCAGACACAAGGCTGCTGTCCGTGGTATCAACACGGAAGACAAAGAATCACTGAATATTCTCAGTTGAAGGGAAACTACAAAGATCACTGAGTCCAACTCCTGGCTCCACACAGGACCATTCAAATTCAAATCCAATGCCTAAGAGTGTTGTCCAAATACTCTTGAACTCTGGCACCTTGGGTCTGTGATCATTCTGCAATCAGCCCTCTGCTCCACTGCTGGATCTGCAAAAGGCAAAACTGGATTGCTGCCTGCCAGGCACTTTTAGGGATGAACTTTGGCCCATCTAGCCCCTAGGGTGCAGCAGCAGCAGTTCCTCATCTTTTGGTATGTAGCTTTGCATACTAGGCATAGTAGGGGTTTGATTGATATTGCTGCCTGAAGTCAGTGTGGAAAAGGTCACCACAGCAGTTGTGCTTGCTCACGGATCCCATCTACCTTTTATTTGTGAATTTTTCCACCAGGTATGTGGAGCATAAGGTAACACAGCCTCCATCCTTCCTTCCTTTTTGCTTTACACAGTTAGGAAAGTGTGCCCTGCTGATCCTCGTATCCGAGTGAACTGTGGCTACCCTGGCATCACAGCTAAGGAGTGCTTAAGCAGGAGATGCTGCTTCCGGGCACATCCTGCTGGTGTCCCCTGGTGCTTCTACCACCGCACGGTCGAGGAAGGTAAAATCCAAATGAGATATCTCCCCTGTGTCCCCATGGCCACCCCACAGTTCCAGGACAGGATCTTCTCTGATTCTCAATGTGGGTTCAGAGCCTCTTCACCCAAAGGCATGAGTGGATGATAAACCCTAAAAGACCAGCTTCTTTCATGGAGGGGTGATGCTGATGTGTCCCAGGGCCAGGGATCTGAGGACAATTGGGGCTCAAGTGTGAGTGCAAGCCCTTGGCTAGCATGATGATACAGGTGTGGCTGCCAAGTCCACATCTGCCTTACCACAAGAGGTAAAGGCTTCTTTTTAGAGACATGGAATGAACCTGACAGAAATTTCTGATCCCCTTCTCCTGTGTTACAGCACAACTAGTGCAGCCCTGGCTGTTTCCAAGCCACCCCGCAGTCTATTTTGCCCCTGGAATTATCATTTGGTTTTAATGATCTGAATCATAGCTAGGAAACACATGTAAAGATGGGTGGGACACTAGTTGCTAAAGTCTGCCTGTTGGATGCGCACACTCTTTTTAATGTACTGCATCACGTCTTGTCAAATTTGAGGAAAAAACATATCCCTTAACCTGCTTCTCCTCTTTTCCTCCCCAGCTTGTTAAAGTAGAAACTTCCTGAAGAACCTGCTCAGCTGGGAAATAACAGCCAGATATCTCGGCTCCAACTTCCTGTTTGTAACAAGAATGATTTCTAGGTGATTTTTTCTTCTTTCTGAAGAAAATATAACCACAACTTTTATTCTCTCAGTAGGGTAGTACGTACAGTTTTTCAACGTAATAAAAGAACCACGATACAATCCATGAGTCCTCTGCTATCTTTATTTTAAAGCTGTATATTTCTGCTTCCCAGGAAGCCAGACATCTCAGCGATGTCCACTGCTTACATCTCACATCTGTGAGCAGCTGGGTGTACGTGCTACCTGATAGGTGGCTGCACATGGACCTCTCTCTTTTCAGCACTGAAAATACTCAGTGCTTCCCTTCACACCGCTACAACAGTAGGGCTGGTTTGCTTTTTCCACTCAGGACGTAAGTAAAGTTCCATTTGCTTGCGTGCTCCACAGAAAAGAATCATAGTATCATTAAGGTTGGAAAAGACCACTAAGTTGACTTAGTCCAACCACCAGCCCATCCCCACCATGCCCACTGACCATGTCCCTTTGTGCTGCAAGGAGAGAAAACAATGAAGACACCTCCTTGGAAATTCCACTATGATGGTGATGTTATCCAAGTGTGTAAAAATTAGTTATTCATAAAACTCCATTATCTCACACTTAAAATGGGTTTAATAATGGGATTTGAACATGGTTGCAATATGAGCAAATAAAAAAAAAAAAGAAGAAAAAAAAAAAAAAAGAAGTCTTCTGAAGACCTTAGAAGTTCTTTGCTAAGGAAGATTTGGTGTTGTAGCCCAGAGGAATTTAGGAGGCCTAAGTACAGGATTTTATGCACTGTTACAGGTCTTGCTGGCCTCCTCCATTACAACTTCCAGGAGGTGCATTTGGTAGAGATATGAGGTAGAGATGGGATGTGATCAGTAAGTCCTAAGGGACTTACTATGTGGGGGAGTTTACAATATGTGAGTGGCTGAGGTTTGTAAATGGTTTTCAACATCGTCAAAACATACTTGGAAAAAAAGTATGAAGAATGTCTAAACTGATAAGAGAACAACTGAACAAGGAAACAAAGTTCTGAATATTTTTCTGGGGAAACAAAAGTAGGTCAGCTACACAACTGTCATCAGCAGAGGTGCTACCATAATAGGAATCAATTCTGTGACACAAAGCCTTTGTGCTGATGAGGCTGTTCCACAAACGATGAATGATGCTGAAAATCACCTGGTGCCTGGTGGTCCTCAATGGGCTGTAATCAGGACAGCAGATTGCAACCAATGCTTTGGCTTCTCAAAGACTGAAAAGAAAATATTTGGCACTGTAGATTGATTCCCTGTGTGGTTCATCAGTGAGGAGCAATCTGGCAAAAATATGTGACTGAAAACACCTCTGTGGACACACTTTTTAATATGCCTGCTTACTGCTGATCCCATTCCCAAATATCTCTAGAAAGGCCATGTTTCCTGTTCAAGCTCTGGCAAAGCTCCCAGTCAGAAGGAAGATTTCAGGCAATGTGCTGAACCAAAGTGAGAAAGAGCACAGAAGCTGAAATGTTCCTGTTGAAAGCAGATAAACCACAGAGTTGTGTCACAAATGTCTGGGAGCTACTGGCCTGAAGTTTCAGCTCCGGGGTTTAGTAATAGGAGACACTTGTCCCATATGTTCAAGTACATTTCAAGACTCTTGGTCACAAAGAAGAACCTGAAAACTTGAAATGATGCTCTCAAACAGCAGAAGCTAAAACATAAGAGCTACGTCTGATTCCCTGATACAGCATGTGTGGTCCCTGCCCCAATTTACCCCAGGTACACCATGGCAGAAGGAGACTGACAACATGTGATCAGTGGTAGAAGACGATTTGGAAAACAGATAGACTTTGCTTTACAGTACTTCTGTTGCAATGCACGATGTTTGGTCCACTTACAGCAGCACTCACAAATCTGGGAGTGGACTAGTGTGGTTTGAAGCAGGTATCATCAATCTGGTGATTTGGGTCTGTCGCATTTTAAGGAAGCTTCACCAAAACTGAATCTGGGAAGTAGAACCTGATCCACATGCTCCTTCTTGCTATGAAAAGGGATTTCCCCACTTCCTGCCCTTTCTCAGGCTTGGCACTAGACCCTATCCAAGGGGGCACTGTCATGGCAGCATGCAGTTTTCAACAAACAGAAGCAGAAAAATCCTGAGCTTCATTTAACTTTTGCTTCTTCTATAATGATTTTGGAGCCACTTCCTCATTGTACCTCAGGAGAAAGCAAAAAAAGCACTGGTAAGACGTCTGGTAAAGCTACAAAATATGTTTAACGCCCGACTGTAAGGACATGGGGGAGTGAGCGAGAAGGGCCCAGGAACAGGGGGTCACAATTTGATGTTTCACTTTCATGTTTTCTTAATATTTTCCATCTGGAGAAGAGATCAAGGACAGGCACAAAACTGCAATGCCAAGCAGCTAGCAATGCAATCGCACAACACTGAATAAAATGTTCTCAGATGTTCTCGAAAAAATCTGCAAGGCACCGAAAAAAGGGAGAGGAGGGCAGAAAAAAATGAGGCTATGAAATAAAAAAGAAAGATGCAACTAGTACTAATGTGACTAATGCTGCCCTTCACAGCATTTTCTGCCATAAATGGAGCTTGCAATATACATTTCCCAACCAAGACCTTTATTATGGTTCTCCTCAGATCCAATCTCGTTGCTGAGAACTGACAGCGTGACAACTGCTCACTGTCAACCTGGGCACTTGCATCCTTCTATGCTAAAAAAAGGGTCATTCTTACAGTAGCAGCTTTCCTGCCTTCCACTGTTTCTCAATCTGCACTATGAAGAAGATTTTAAATTGATAGCTACAAGAAAATACTGCATAAACTGTTGTTTTCAAATGCTCTTTGTTTTATGAATCCATTTGGAGCATAGAGTGGAAGGTAATCGTGTGTGAGGTGCATTAATTTTTGCACAGTTGCTAATGAGAAGCTTATGGTTGGCTTATTTCATAGCATTAATTATAACATAAGACACTAAAAGTAATTTAAGTTGCCCCTCCAGCTACAAAGGAGTCCTGTTCTTCTTCTTTTCTGGTTTATGGAGATTTGGCATGGGGAAGCATCTCATTTTGGAGGCTGTAAATCCTTCAGCATTTTTTGCATCCCATAAAATATAACCTCCATTATCATTAGAAAACTGTCTTGCCTTTAGTATGAAAAATGCAATCCTATTGCATCCTATGGGCAATTTATCCTTTAAGCATCACAGCTCATGTTGTCTAGGACTGGACACTTGACCAGCTTGTGAAAGTTGTGGCTGCTGTCCTTGAACCGTGGTGACAAATAAGCTAATTCTGAGGCTGTGGCAGACAGGATGGGTGCCACAAGGACAACTTAGCATGAGAAGCCACCCTGCCAACAAACAAAGTGTATGGCAAAGTAAGACACACCTATACCACAACCCTTCTTCTGACACTGCTGTTCTTGGGGCTTGAAACAGCTCCAGTTTTCCTGCCCAAGTACTGAGTTTTTCTCTCAGTACTAAAGGAAGCAGCACTCCCAGTGCCACATGGTCTCTAAGATGGGACACCGTTTAGAGTGGTAGAGATGGAAAGCATGTCATTTCTTGGACAAGGCAGATCTTCAGAAGAAACTTGAGCAGAAAAATACTAGCTTTCTAAATGAGCTGAAGAGACCTTTCATGATGTACAACTTGACAGAAATGCACAGGAGGCTGCAGAAGAACAATGCACGGGTATCGGGGCAGAACAAGGGAGAGCTGTGCTTTGTAAAACGGGGAATACACAGGTGTGACTGGCAGAATAAAACAAATAAAACATGCTGTCCCTTCTCTGGGAACAAGGGAGGAGGAAATCTATACATTCACAAGTACTGAGCAGAAAGAAGAAAGGGAATCACAGAATCATTAAAGTTGGAAAAAAACCTCTGAGACCATCTAGTCCAACCACAAGCCCATCTCACCATGTCCACTAACCACGTCCCTCAGTGCCACATCTACACATGATCATTCACTGCCTCCTGTAATACAAGAGCATGGGAAACCTGTGCTGAAACTTGCAGGTAGTGTGATGAATATGAACAGGTGAATCAAATAGGAATTAGACGAGCCCATGGAAAATAAATCCATCAAAGGCAAGAAAATACAGAGAAACTCCCAGAGACTCAGGCAGTCCTTGACTTGTCAGGCAAGCACACCTTGATGCTTTGCCCTGTTCTTACACTCTTCCCTGCGCAGTGCTGTTGCCTCTGTCAGATCCTTGGCAACACAGATCTTTGCCCTGAGCCAACATGACAGCATTTCTATTTTGAAGAATTTTTACTATTTGTATCCATAACCTAACTGCACTGGGAGTTATGTGAAGCTACCACAATGTACATCCAAACCAGGCAGTTTGCTGTCCTTGCTGACAGCCAGAACCTTGGGCATTCAGTGAGAATGTACCTCTACCAACACAGATGCCACATATGTCCCTTTGAGAGAGAACAGGGACAAAAGCAACTGTCTGAAAATAATAACACTTTATTTGATTTTTTTTTTTGTTACATTATCATAAATGCTCTCTATTCTCAGAAAACAAAGCCCTAGTTTGGAAAATAATGCACATACAAATCTCTTACAGGTATTAAGTATACAGAAATATACAAAGATTTCTTTATTGTTGACATATATTATCAGAATGTCCCACATCCCACATTTTTACTCAGGCTCACCGTACCAGTAAGCGTAAACTACAAAGGTAACAAGCAACCTGAAAAAGACATGGTTGATATAATTACATATATGTATATATATATATCTACAACAGTGCAAATATATCACAGCGTGCAGGCAGCAATAGTCTCTAGAGAAGCATAATAAAACTGATTCATAGTAATGCAAACGCATTACAGAAACAATAGACAACAATGACATTCGATATACAGAATATGCACACTTCAGCACGCTGATTTAAAACGATGCTTGCATTGACTCTTGCTTTAAAAACAAAAGAACAAATGTTAAATAATTCAATTACAGATTCAAGGGCAGTATCTCACAATAAGGTCAACTGACTCATATAAAGTAATTAGCAAATCTGTACCGATACAGGTAAGGGTTTGGCTACACTGCAGGACTTGTTTTCTTGTTAGATATATCATGTGATCTTTTTCCTTAAATTTCATTTACTTTTATTGTAACAGAGGAGCATTTGTTCCATATTCTTTTTCAGAATTGCTCAACAACTTTGAGAAGTAGTAAAACTGCTTCTTAAAGTGAAATAAAGGAGTCTGTATAATAACACTAAACGAGTTACTAAAATAATTTAAACTAGGGCCCAAAAAAAGACATCATAGATGTCAACATCAATGTTAAAGATTCCCATGTCACCTTATAATCCGCATAAAAAGACCCATTTTAGATTTTTCTTTTCTTTTTGAAAGAGAGAAGCATACCCTTAGGTCCAGACTGTTTGGTATTCTGTAGCTCAGAGAAGTCTAAAACGTCTGTGCTCCTTCTCAAAATACCTTGCACTATTCCCAAGAAGCTCACTGTAACCACCCATGTGGCCAACAATCATTATCTAGCAAGGAGGACACACACAGTTGGTTCACATGGCCTGAGCTGTACAGAAGCCTCCAGAAGGAAAATGGATCAACAAAATCTTGGTGAATGTTGAAGGCATAAACAATGTCCAGAATGCAGGCTGGCAGGCTGAGTTATGGGAATTCATTTTGCAAAAGGATCTGTATTTTGCCTGGTCATCCTTCGTTTTACATTTCTTGTAATGAGTCTCAATAGAATTCTAAATCTCTGTGAGGAAGCTTCTACAACTGACAAATACATAAAGTTATGGTTTATTGTACAATTTCAAAATAATGAAAAACTTAAAGGAAGCTTATAAACAGGAGAGAAAAGCTTTTTTACACGGGTAGTAGGCCAAGGGGAATGGTTTTAAACTAAAAGAGGGGAGATTTAGATTAGATGTCAGGGAAATTTTTCACTGAGAGGGCAGTGAGGCGCTGGCACAGCTGCCCAGAGAAGCTGTGGCGCCCCATCCCTGAAGGCGCTCAAGGCCAGGTTGGATGGGGCCTTGGGCAGCCTGAGCTGGTGGGGGGCAGCCCTGCCCACGGCAGGGGTTGGGGTGGGTGGGCTTTGAGGTCACCTCCAACCCAAACCATTCTGTGATTCTAAGAACAGGACAGCAGGAACTGATCCCTGAAAATGCTACTGACCCTGTCCAATAGCAAAGCCCAAGATTAACGTCAGTGACACCCAGCACTTATGCACTCACTAGTGCTGCGTGGCACAATCAATAGGACCTGTGTCACTCAGCTCAGCAATGATCAGCCTGTCATAGACTGTTACAAAGGATGTGACACAGTGTCATTTTCTGCCTACTCCTTGTTCCCAACAGTTTTTCAAAATGCCTTTGTGACTGTTGTATCTTATTAATGGATTTCCATATAGAACTAAAAGAAAGCAATTCCTGAGCAATCACACCCTTTCGGGGTGTTCTGGTAGGAACATAGATACAAGCAATAAGATCATTTGGTCTCAAAGGAAAAAGAACAACCTTTGGGACAGTATCTCTGCATCTACCACTGAGATGCCCCCTGCAGAAATCCAGATCAATTACCCACCAAGTCACCCTGCTCTGGGGGAGTCTGAAGTCAGCTAGTGCTAAAACCAACCCTGAAGTTCTTCAACATTCTTGCTTCTGGCATGGATTTTGCTGTCCTGCGTGAATATTAAAGGTAGGAACAATTCCACCTAGAGCTCAGAGTGAAATCCACTGTAGCTGATAAGACATTCTGCAGTGCTGGGGGGGTTCTTGCCATTAGGCAGGACAAACACAAACAGCCTTCTTCTCCACTGAGCCACCAGGTGTGATGGATCTACAGCTCAGTGAGTAAAGATGATGTGGAAGAAGGGGCAGAGGCTGCAGAAAGAAGTACTAATGTCATTTGCACCCTTCTCACATGCATTTTTTGAGGCTCTATGGAAACACTGCCGCCGCAACTTAGGTCCCTCCCTCTGCCCTCGTTTGTATTGGTCCTGAAAATAAGTGTCACAGGGCAGGAGACAAAAGAAGAAAATTGTATTTCAATAAAAGCTAATGCTGAAAAATAATTAAGAACCCTTCCTTCTTAGTTTGGAAAGAAAAATAAACACTGGCATTTTTAGTATGCAGAGCACTCCTGGATTGGCATTTCTGGTGCAGAAAGAATAGAAACAATGTTTTTCCTTATCAAAATTATGCAGATAATAAAAGCTATTACGCAAACCCAAACTAAAAGTAAATATACAGCAAAACATACACTCCTCTCTATGCTCTATTTTCACTCTCCTTTGCCCCAAATATTTTCTGGTTCAAAAAGATTAATTCAAGATCACTGTAATCACCCAGCAACTAACCTTAAAGCAAATGGACTTTTCGCTATAGTCTTTGAGTCTGTTCACACAGCCAACATCTCAGTTTTCCTGTGCAATACAGCCCCCAACCAGCAAAGCACTTAAGCCTGGGCTTTATTTTAGAGACATCAGTCGTTCCTTTGAATCCTCAAACAATACAGATGTGAGGGGTTATTAACATACATAATTACTTTTTTGGAAAAAGCTTTGGAGTATCCCATTAGAGTAGAATGCAGCCATCTAATGCTGAGTACATTGCACAGATAAGATGTCCTTCTGTGAGAATCACTGTAGTGGTGCTACAGGTTAGGGTGCATTATCACACTATGTTTTAAAAATAAATGCTTAACATAACATTAATTTCTTCTGACAACACAGGCACAAAAGAGTAGAATGAAATGGCCGTTATCTGACGCATCCAGTTTTCAGACTCAAGTGCTCATTGTCTCACGCTTACATAATCATCTCTCTCTTTAATGTGCATATACATTCCTCTCCTTCAATGAGAAAAGAGATATTTGGGGCTCCAAATGTTAAGAATCATGCAGGAATTCAGCACCACATATTTTTTCAATTACTCCCTTTGACCCATAAAGATGACATTTTCTCAATTCCTCACGTGAGTAGAAACTGTTTTCCAGATCTTTTATTTCACCGTAAGAAAAAATAATTATTCCTAAAAACTTTCAGATTATATGCACGTTTCAGCAAAAAAAAGAAATTTGAAGCATAAAGTCTTAACTGATGCACATAGCAACCAAAATAACATAAAAATAAATAAATAAAAATGAAACAAGGAAGCCAACAGAACGCAAAAGACTTCTAGTAATCACAACAGCAATCATAGATTTAGTCTACAAGAGACTGTTTAAAAACCTTTGTGCCTCGTGCAATTTTTAAATGGATTGCAACGGGTCTGAACGGTAATAATAGCATTGATTTCAACAAGTTTATGGCTATTTGTACATGGTTATAAAAACAGACTTTTTGAAGTGTTTAGTTTCTTGCTGGCCTCATCTTTTTTCAGCGCGAAGCCCCCAGAGGTTGGCAAAGTACTTGCTCAGTTCACTAACACAGGAACGCATTTTATCCTAGCCTGTTAGAGCTTATTTCTGCAAAACAGAAGAAAGGCCAAACAGAATCTGTGTTAAAAGACTTCGCAGCTTAAGAACATACAATTGGGATGCACTTCAAATATTTCTGTCCCACATCAAGGGATATCATTAGTTAATTTTAGCACCAAGGCAGGAAAGAATGATTATCTCATCTGTGGGTAGCGTTGGCTTCAAGAGAATTCATTTATTTCTTTATTGGGATACTACAGCCTGAAAGTGTTCCTCAGAATAGTAACTTTCAGCTAAATTCTGCCAGCAGATGGCTGGGAAAAAGCGCATCTAATAAAAGGAGTGACAGAAATATTCTGGAGCATCTATTTTCTTAGGAACACCCACAGAGGACCAGATTTTTGGCTACCATAATACAATATATTGTTACAGTACAGAAGGATATACTGCAGACTAAAGAGCTAAAATAAAGTCTACAAACAGAAGAACAAGCACACAGGGACAAGACAGTGTCCAAGGTGCCAAATTAGGTTAGATAGGAGAAGACAGCATTGCCCTCATCTAAGTGTTGAAATGTCAGTTTTATCAGCAAGGTTATTTCATTTGGTAAACTGCAGGCGATCTTCAGTGGCTGTTTGGTAAATGGTGTTGGTAAACACAAAACTTAAACCCTGAACTGATTTAATGATGGGGATGTCATTCATTCATACTCAGCTAGCCCACAGCTGGACCATCAGTGTGCAACAAAAAAGTCACCTGGCAAACCCAGTTTTTTTATCTGTTTGCAAACAGTAACTTCCTGAAATACTTACAAATATTCTGAGAGTCTTAAGATAATCAAAGCAAATTGTACCAAGGAATTTCAGCTTGAGACTTGTTTAATAACTGTTCACAGTTCTGAATATTATTTAGAGCAGTCAAAGTTCTTAATTTCTCATAGCTAACAGCCAGGTAAACACATATCTTCTTGTTAGCATGCCTGGAAATGCTGTGGAGCTGTATAAAAGCTCTACTGGCTTCAGGGATATTTTATGAAAAAGAAAACAAAACAGCAACAAAACCATGCGGAGATTGGACAAGGATTTTTTTTCTTCTATAGTAAAGATTAACCTTGCTTTCATAGGCCAACCATACTTCCAGGGAAAGTTCAGCTACCATTTCTAAAATGTGTGAAAAGACTTTAGTCTTCTGGAATACTGGCTTAATTCAAGTACGCTGATTTTAATAGGAATACACTGTCTGTGTCTGCACCAGTAAACTAAAGATAGTCTAGGCATGGGTAAGGAAAACTAGCAAACTGTCTTCACTGAAAAATGAATGGCAGAGTTGTAGCCCAGCACAACCCAAGCTTTTTCAGAGAGCATCTGAAGTTAGCATAGGGCAGAGACTGTTCCTAGCAGTCCCAGTTGTTTGAGGATTAACAAGATAGCAGATTGTGCAAACTGGCCTAAAGGCCAGAGATCAGGTTCTGGCATTATTTAGTTAACTAGTAAAGATGTAGCTGTGGAGTCCTCAAGCATAGTCTGTGAACTGTAATTGATGATGAGCAGATGCACAAGGTGTCCCTTCATCTACTCTACCATTATGAATTACTGAGCTTCTGAGTGGCTTGCTGTCACTGAGCTGCTTCCAGTCTATGAGATGTCAGCACCCTGTCAGGAATAATGCATTTATAGAAATGTGTAGGTCTGGCTAAGATACCTGTGACACTTAGGTAAATGGACAATAACTGCAGAAGGTACTGGAATTCACAAAGAATTTCACCAGGATGTCCAAGATGGGCATGAGCGCCATGCTATCATTTTGAGTTGCCAATCCGAAACCATGAAAATCAGTAACAAAATTCATAACGACTTAAGAGTCAGAATTCCCCAACAAGTTTACAAAGGTGAGATATACAAAACAAATGCATGCCTCTTGCAATAGTTTCATTGGTGTTTAGATCAATTTGCTGTTAATTTTCATTTCACTTACGTAGACTTTTAGATGTGAACAAAACTGCTTGGCCTGCAGTGTTACAAGGCCCTTTACATAATCTGAGGAGACTCCTACAAGTCATTTTTAATAGGTATTTCAAACACTGACATAAAAGGCAGTCACAAGTGGTTTAACGCAATAAGCTCTGAACTATAGATAGATCTTGGACTCCATCAGACGATTTCTTAGACTTTAGGGATAGATTCTGCTTTCATAATTTAAGAAAAAATGAGCCTTGGAGTGCTTTGATCTTTTCATTCACAGGAGGTAGATCAAACAGAAAAGGAGCAGTATCAGTATTTTCAAGATAACAAATCTTTAGGATTTAAAAGACACTGCATAAGAACATATTTTCAATCATTCAGCAGTAGCTTGAACATGTCTGTGCTATCTATTGTTGCTTCCAAATATGGATCACAGACTTAGCACAGAGTCAGAATCTGCCCTGTCCTCCTATCATGACAATTTTCAGATATGAGACCAGCTCGACAAGTAAAGCACCAGAATTCTACATTTAAACAGAAACAAAAATAATGACTTGAATCACTTTAGACTTTTTTTTTTTCTGTTTTAAAAAGTACCCATATCAAAAAGATGTCTTTTCCTTAATAATTATTACAGTTACAGACTTTTGGCCAGTAGGGGTAATGCCATGGAAAATAACTGCAAAATAATACATAGAAAACTACAAAGATGAAACTCTTGAATTTAAAAAGATGGGATAATCCTATTTTCTTTGCATTTCTCATTTTGCATCTCATTATCTTGTCACCTATAGATGACATTATACTATTCTGGCTACCAGGACTTGAATTACCTTATCGCATAATTGGCTTTCATAAGGAAATTTCCTGCAACCAGTTTTTTTTTAATTACAGTTACACTGTCTCAGTGCTGATATTCTGTGTCGTAAAATTCCCTTCTATTTCTTCTTCCTAGTTAAAGCTAGAAAGCGTAATGAAAACATGACCCAACCCAACTGGACTGATTGACGTAACACTATATGTCCTCTATCCCAGTGTGGTTCTCTATGGGCTAGGTCATAACAGCATCTAGCTGGGCACTGGACACGGGCCTGCCACAGTGAGACAATGTCAACTGCCCTCTACTGTATGTCTAAAGGTCTTCCTACTGCATCATTTTGGTTGTTTTTCCTCTACCTCTCTGCTCGGATTTTGTATCTGAGAACAAAGTAGGCAATTAGACGCAGAGAGAAGAAGAAAATTCCGAGAACAATGAAGTCCAGGTAAAGTTTGGCATTTTCTACATCCAGTTCTCTCAGAATGGCCTCTGATTTTTGAAAATGGCAAGTATCATCTTTGTCACAATGCAGATCTTCTCGATCCAGTCCATAAATGGAGAGAATAACTCCTTCGAACCCGTATCTAGAAAGAAGAAGAGTAGATCATAATGTAAAATGCTGATGATCTGTTTAGAAGTACTCCCACTGAAATATACTCTCTGTAAGAGCTTGGATGGAAACACCGAGGAGTTCGTTACTGTTCTGATGTATGTCCCAAGGTGAATCCTATCCTTATTACAATAAAGCAAATGACATGCCACTGGTATTTTACATGGTGCAATTTCTCAAAAAGGAAAATATTAAAATACAAAGCAGGTAAACTTCAACTCATATTCAGATTCCCGTTTTAAAAGTGATATAATTAATTCCATTTTTAAACTAAGCAATGGGGATACAACTATGGTTTGAAGTCAGAAATACATTAAAACCTAGAGTGTTTCTTCTCTTTCCTTCCATGTACCGCAGTTTCGCTAATTAATAATGCACAGTTCCCATGTCTCCCCTGAAATCAGGTGCACTTAAGATTTTACCCTATGAGCAGATATGTTATCAAAGTTCCCACGCATATGATAGCTACCTTCAGCTCCAGGAGACCCTATGCAGGCTGGACAATGGCTTAAGGCCTCATCTTGAATTCTAGTTTAACTAATTTGGGGGGTGCAATCTCTTTATCATTGATGGGTCTTTGTGTAAGACCTCACTAGACAAATGGAAGGACATTCAGTTTGAGTTTTCTTAGTAATACTGCAGTTTGGGCAGGGTGGGGAGAAGGGAGTGAGCAAAGCGGGTACCACCTAGAAACCTATTTCCTCATACTAAAGGGACCCTACAAGTACACAAGCCACATACAAAATGTTAGTCAAAAGACTTTTTATTAAGATGCACTTTAGCTCCTTCTGCAACATCCACTTCCTAATCATTTCATCTGATTTCAAAGAAAACCTTTTCATAATCATCATGGGAATTCACCATTTAATTTTAACCATAAATATTTAAGTGTCTAGTCCAAACTAGTCTGCTGTGTCAGCCTCCAGAGGTTTCCTGATGGCAATCATCACACCATAAGATAACTGTCTCAAGCAGAGCGTGACTGACATAGATAGGGTGCAACATGCCTATGCCTATTAACTCTCGAGCCAAGAATTCAGATTAGTGATGACAAAAATCCTATGCCTCTTTGCTACTGACAAATTTAAAGAAAACAATTCTTTGTCCAACAAGGCTACCTAGGATACAGCAGTGATTTATACATCATTTTCTTCTGAAATGTGGTGCTGACAACAATTTCTCATTTGGGTATATCGCCTCTATTATTTCACAAAGTCCAAGGAGATTTGCATGCTGTGCAATCCAGAGTACTTTCACAAGTACTTATACAGACTTGTGGCCAACGATCCATACCAAATATTCATGTTTATTTCACAGTGTACACAAAATAAAATGAAGACTCCTTGGTGTCCAAAACAACCAAACAATCATGCAAAGGCAAAAAAATAGCTTTTCTAAAATGGGAAATTAATGGACTCCCTAGCAGTACCTGACATAGGAAATGTAGGACATCCATTGGAGGTATGTTGGGATGGTATCAAAGCTGACAAAAAACCCAGAAAACAGAAGCACTGGAATGGCAGTAACTGGACCCACAAAAGTGGCTACCTGGGAAGAGAAGGAATAGGCAGACTCTCGTCAGACAGAGAAAAAACTAAAAATTAACTTGCTCTTTCATCTGATGTCCAGACTTCAAATTAGGAAACCAGATTGTCAAATAGCACTTTTCTTACAAAAATCCTGGTTTTTGTGCCAAACCCAAACAGACAGTGAAAATCTACTTTCTTAGTCAGTGGAGAGTTCTACCATTCAAGTCATGCTACTTCACTAAATAATTACAGTTTCAAATGTCAATTACTGAATTTTTTGGACAAAGTTCCTTAGGGGCAAGTTAACATTTAGTAGAGGAAAATGGGTCCTATCTTCCTAAAACTTGTTCCTACTTGACTACATTGCTGCTTCAGGATCCATCCTTTGAAGGACTTGAACCCATCACGAAATTTACAGAGCAAGGTGGACACTAGGATTCCTTTGATACTCAGTGTAAGCGACCCTTCTTCCTCACTGTTGATTTGAGAGACCAGCAGACACACAGCCTTCCCTCCTCATTAATCTCACATGCAGAGCAATTTCAACTGGTTCTAAAATTTGATGAAGGTGGTGAAAATCATCTCCAATTGAATGGCTTTGGTGAGGAAGACAGATGCTGGCCCATATCCAGCCTCTCCTCTCTACATCTCCTCTAGGGCAAAGGGTCATACAGATATCTCTGGTGAAAGCAGAAGAACAGAGGTAGAAAAGGGTTTTGCTCATTTCCGTGGGATGGTACAGAGTAAACCAAGATTTCCACTTCAGAAAACTTCACGCTATCAGCGCATATTAGTATCAATATAACATTTTACAACAGGCACCACAGAACACTTCTGTTGCGAATTATCACTTCATCAACCTCCCTGCCAGGAAGCAGACTGGAGTTATATGGCCAGCTTCCAGCCAGGCAGTCACACCAACAGCTGCTTCCTGCCCTCCTTCTGCAGAAGTTTAATGTCTGGTCAATCTTTTTTCTACCTTTCCTCCTGCAACCTTCTTGTATGTGTGCGGAAGAACCCCATCCTGAGTTGATCTCCATGGCCAACCTCCACTCTGTATATGCATACAAACGCATCAGTCCTGCAGTTTCCAGGATCTGCTCAGCCAGGGATAAATACCAAAAGACAACTCGCTCAAGCAGGCACAGCCCCATTCAGATCTGGTAGCAAAAAGCATTAAGTAGCTGTATCAAGCAAAGAGAACTTTTTACCTATCTGCTTTTAACAAATGTCTTGGGGACACAACAACATTCACAGAAAGCAGTCAGTGCTAGGAGATATCAGGATTCCTGTGAGATCACCAAAAGCCATCAGTACCTGGAGAGACGTAGAGGCTGCACCTATGAGAAGACCCAGTGACTGTGCCACCAGGGATGTCATGGTTCCCAAGGCTGCAAAGAGGACAAATCGGAGTGCATCAGATGGCTGTGAAGTCATCCAGTACACGATGCTGCAATAAGCTACAGGAAACATGATCTGCAAGGAGATATACTTGTAATTAGTCTGTTGAAGCCTAATGTTCACTTTTACTCTGAATAAGATAAAAACATACAGAGCCCTAGTTAATCCATAGCTCTCAGTCTTTGCACGTTACGTGATAGGCAAGGTGTTCAGATGAGAAGAATGAATTAATGTGCCACAAACTGTAATATCTATCGTACTATTTGTGTTTTAGACAACAAATCCCCCACACAACCCATTTCAATTTCCCTTTACACAAAATCAAAAATGGTAATTTTTTAATTAAAACAATACTAGGTCAGATGTGGGCACACTATTATCAAGGTGCTTTTTATCTGAACCTGAGGCTAAGGCACACATGAAAAGTTTCTCCATCACTCAAATAGATAAAATACTGTTACTGATCTTCTCAGCAAGTAGACTTGCCATGAATTTAAAATGGTTCTTGTTTCATTGAAGAGTAGCACATATACCTGAAAAGGAACATCAGCCATTGTTTTGGCAAGATAGTAGGCTTTCAGGCTGTACCAGTAGTTCAGATGTTCTCTAAGAAACACTCCCATCTCAAGAGGAACTACAGAAAATACAAATCAAGTTAGCAAGGTTGTCAGTGTGTAATATTCTTCCACACAGTAACAAATCTAATAATATAACATAATAATAATAACAACATAATCCTTAACTGCTGTAGTCTGACAGTGGGACTGGAACTCAAATACCTTTGACAGACCAGCAATAGTTTCAAGATTTATAATGATATGTGAGAAGTCAGCCCTGAGAATTGCTAACGGTTGAGAATTTGCACTGGGTTACTCAGATGATCTGAACTCTCCTCTAAGAGGCTTTTTGAAATAAAAGGAGTTTCAAAGCCTAAAGCACCTGGTTATTCCTTTTGGTACAAAGGTGCATCTGAAGTAACAGTGCTCCCAGAAGAAGTATGGAACAGTTTGTTTCAGATACCACAAGATTATACTGATTTCATGCAGCAGTCATGACTTAGAAGTCCTAGAGAAATTAGCATAGTTTCTCTAAGATTTACCAAAAAATCTTAACAAAGCAGAGATACACTGGCATGTTAGGAAAAGGAGTAATTCCAGTCCAGGATTCTAACAGTAGACTGTGAGAGTTGAGAACTACCTGCAGAACTGTGGAGAGAAAGTCTGTCCCTGTTTGCTTCTACACAGTGAGATCAAGATTCTCCCCCAAGCCTGTCTTAGAATTGGAAGCACAATCAAATGTTATGGTACATGAAATAGATACATTGCCCTTCCAACTTGTTGTAATCTCCTTGTTCTTTAGTTTAAGAATATGACTCGTACTCACATGTAAGGACAGTTGGCATGAGTGCAGCAAACATAAGAAACAACATGGAAAAAAAGAGGAAGCCAGAATTGCTGAGAACCTTCTTAGCTTCATTGCCAATGCCTAAGTAGAGCAAGCCAATAAGCAGACCAATTCCAATGTGAGAGGTGATACGCAAATGTGTTAGGACCTATAAGCAAGGAAACAGAAGTATTTCTGAACAGAAAGTCTGAGTTCAAAAACAATGGAAATATGACTGAAATCAGATATACAGCATGCAGAAAAATAATAATTATATCCAGAAGAACAAATATAGGAATGTTCACTTTCTACTAGGAAACTGGGTCTCAGCAAAGGAAAACTTACATTAATGAACTTTCTAGTGTGAATCAGACCCAGGGCTATTAGTCCAGATAATTTCTTCCAATAAACAAAAGCAGAAATTGTAAATGTTGCAACCTGAAATCCTACTGTCAGACAATGTCATGGAGCAATTGTCCCTCATGCATCAGGAGACTTTCTCACTATAAGATAAACGTCCCTGAGCAGATAAGAGTGGTAAGATAAGGGAGGAAGGGTTTTTTTGTTTTGTTTTGTATAGACCAAACCAACTTAATCAGGCATACATAAGCCTTCTGTGCCTTCTCTGCAAGACAGTAGTCCTACAAAAGACATGGATGAATAAAGAAAAAGTATGGAAAACCTGCAATAATTCTTAAAAACAACACTGTTTCTCTACCTAAGTATCCTAAGATAAGCCATAGTTTCCCCTAGATCAAGATGAGGAGAAGTTTGTATGATCAGCAGTTAGGGTTTGTACATCTTGGAGATATGCTCTCCATAGAGGCATTCCACTGACTAGGTGAGCAACACATGAAGCTGCATGTATGCTTTAGTTTTTAACAGATCTCCCATGTGAACACATCAGTGTATTTTGGACTAAGTATTTGGTGATGTGCGAACTACTACAGATTACTGGAAGATGATATTCAACAACTTCATTGACCTTTTAATGATAAATGCTCTATAATGTAAAACAACAGCAAGGGAGAAGAACAAGTTATGACACATAAATGTGCTGGCAAAGCAACCAATGGGCACAGAATCATAGAATCACAGAATGGCTTGGGTTGGAAGGGACCCAAATGATCATCAAGTTCCAAACCCACTGCCACAGGCAGGGTCACCAACCTCCAGATCTGGTAGTAGACCAGGCTGCCCAGGGCCCCATCCAACCTTGTCTTGAACACCTCCAGGGACGGAGCATCCACAACCTCTCTGGGCAGCCTGTGCCAGCACCTCACCATTCTCAACATAATGTGTACGGTCTGGGCATAATAAATAAGGTCTGGAAATAAGACGCTTCCTAACCACTGTAACAGCATGGTTCTGCTGTATCTTCGCAACTACCATACTAGGGAAAACAACTACTTGCTTTTACTGTAACACTCAGCGTAGCGTTTCTCTTTCTAAAAAAGAAGTTAACACTTGTTATCTGACAGTGGAGGCCTGGACATAGAGTCCCAGTAGATTTCTTCCAAGCCTGTAGTTCTGTGTGGACATGGCTATACTGTAAATTTTAGTGTACTAAAGAGCTACTTCCCTAGGTGTGGGGCAAGAGCAGCACAGTCACAGCATCTGGAGCTCAGTGAAACTCAGCTTACTCTGTTGCAAGGGTAATTCACTCATGCTGAGCTCCATCTGGCTCAAGCACTTTTGGGTTTCCTAACTACCTCATGCATACATTTTACGGCTTTCTCCTTTCTTAAAGACAGATATGTCTAATTAATGTGTATGTTAGAGTCTATGCCTCCTTTTCTCCTCACATGTGATGCACTGAAAACCTTCCAAAGGACAGAAAAAATAGCAAACAAACCCTCCTCAGATTTATCAGATTGCAAATTTGTCACTGAGAAAACCACTTGGCCAAGGACAGTGAGCACTGATGAGTCCCTTGGACAAGTTTTCACATAAGGTCTACTTTTGAGGAAGCTCATCGCCTTAACTTGTGCCTGTTAGTAGAGGGACATTCATATCTAGAGGACCTTTCAAAGCAGGATCATCAATCACAAGTGTAAATACTCTCATCTCTTAAATTCACAAACAACTTAGCCACTTCAAGACAAGAAAGACCTTCCTGAGTTAAAAAAACATGTCCCTTTATATTTTGCTAATGCAAACTATCCATGCAAAACATTTGATAAACTTCCATGAAAACTGCAGGCCTGGGAACTTTGAAGGGATTTATTTATTTTTAGAAAAGGGTGAATAGTAGTTTTTTTTTTCCCATGTGAATAAAGAGTTTCATTATGATACTTACTCCACTGTAAGCATATGGAAACAAATATTTGCTTTTCAGATAAGTGAATTTTAGTTCATTGATTTTATGTTTCAGGAGGAAAAAGGAAGATTTTAAGCACTAACCTTACACTGAAATTGTATCTCTGCCACCTTGAATATTCTGAAGAGACAATAATTCTGTGGCATACCAGTACACCATCATTATCACTTTTTACTGGGATAAATATTTGTATAAGTAACTTATCAGCACAGAGAAAATTTAAGCTTTAGGTTTGTAGCCTGAATGTGTTTGAATTCTACTGAAGAAAACTGCTGTTCACAATTCAGGTGGTACAATTAATAGACCGAAGGAGAAGAGTCTTTACTCCAAAGTTCTTTGTCAATCTTCATGCCTGGGCTGTGGACAAGACCCTTAAAATGCCTCATAACTAACTGAATAAACCTTTAGGCTCCAAAGGTACTATCAAAGGAGACTTACTGAATCCCTCATGATGGTGAGAAAAGTTCTTTTGAAGAGGATACAGAATTGGGTTAGGCAGCTGGCGGAGAAGCTGTGGCAGCCTTCTGTGGAGGAGGAATCCTGCGGAAACACATGGAAGAATAAACTCCTTTCTTTGCAGTGTCTTGCTTAGTTTTCTTTCACAAAACCCCATTCTCATCAGCTGAATGTGCCCAAAAACTCCTCCATTGACTGAGGATTTAAATTCTCTTCCTCCCTCTCCAACCTCAAGCCATACCCATTACTTGTGATATACAAAATACCTCTTCAGAGGGCCGGTGCCAGAGAAAGGGATTCAACTCATTCTCACCACCAACATCTCTCTTGTAGTCTGTGTCACATATCCTCTCCCGTACTGCCCTTACCAGTCGGCTGTTCTGGTCTCCATATTCACCAGATGCTACTTCCATAACTACACAAATCAGAAGATGAGTTACTGGTTTATACTACGGGTTAGTCACAGGCCTTCTTATTAGGTTCCCTTGATTCTGTAGCATTAAAATTAGTAGGACTGTGTTTTTAAAAGGGCTATAATCTAAATTCATGTGTATATATACATAATTTAAGTGTATTTTTCTATAAATCTTCAGAAAATTCTCTTGACCTTCATAGTTAAGTGAACCATTTTAGATGAAAATCAGTAAATATGAAACAGTCTTGGTAATCAAAAGCGACAAAGGTCTATTCTGTGGTCCTTAGTTCATCTTTGGAATTAAGAAAAAACAACAGAAAAATCCCAATTCTATTAGCTGTGTGATACCATGGTATTCATGACAAAAAAAAAAACAACTAAGCAACAGAAAAACAAACAAATCCAAAACACTACAATATTGGAGTCTCTTTGAAGAATCATTAAGATTAAATTACTGATGAGATGAAATACAAAACAGTATGTTTAACCTTTTATTTCATAAACCTGCACTTTTATCAGAGAGAAACTAAATTCGACCACCAGGTGGCATTCAAATTGCTTAGAAATAATCCAATTGATTCTAATTTCAACTTTGGTACATATATGTACACAGGCACATATGTATGTATGTATGTACGAATCACACCATGGTTCCCCTTATCCTGAAGGTGCTAGCCAAATACAAAACAAATTATTCAAACTTTCCTTACCAAAATCTGCAGGATTGTGATAGGTTGGACAATTCAAACCCAAATCTCTTAAGTAAGGGACAAGGTTTAATACTTTTCCCCGGTAAATACATTGACCTTGACTTAAAACATAGAGCTGAAACACAAGGCAAAGAAAAGAGAATCACAACATGAAATCATATAATAATATCTGAACATCCTAATTGTATGACAGCAATCCATGAACACAACATACTCTTGTTGGCCCAGTGAGAGAAATATCTTGGGAAGATTTGTCGCCATTTGGAACTATCTTTGTATGGAATAACAACTAATGGAAGATGAAATGCTTCAGATGTGAGTTCTGCAAACATTCCCTCCAGGACTTAAAGCACATTAACTCAGAAACAGACTAATTCAAGCCTTAGACACATGTTGAAATCAGGCAAGAAACTGCATAACCAAGCCACCTAATTTCCATATATTATGGATATTTTTTGCTGGGAGACGAGGCTGGTGAATGTAGGAATGGAAGGAGTGGAACAGCACAGCAATAGGAAACAGCTTGATTATCCTCACTTTTTGCTGCACTGTTGGCATTAAATAACCCCCACCTTGCCAGACTGATAATTTCTTGCAAGAGTTTGTTCACCTGTGGTGTAGTAAGTTTTCTCATTGCTCTAATTTAGATATCCTAAAAAGATTCAGGTAAATTTAAATCTAAAATCTAAACTAAAAGCACACGGTTCACATCTTGTTGTTAGTTTGGAGAAAAGATCTCCAGCTGACTTCGTTTCAATTATTATTATCAATAAACACTTCTGAATTTACACCTGTGTAACTAGGATAAGAATGTGTACTAGTAACATTGCAGACATTTGCAATAAAGCTCTCCTGCTCTTAAGTTACCTCTCATTTACTTTACTGACAGCACCGTGCCCAGGAACAGTAGTAGGTGAAGGTATAAAATTCGTAAGTGTGATAATCACGATTTTACAAACATACCAGCCAGATTCTTTAAAAATTTAAATAATGGAAACAGGCAGAGAAAAAAAAAAAAGAAAAAGAAAAAAGAAAACATAATAAAAAGTATTTTTTACTCCAATTTAATTATGTATTTGATTTGGAACCACAGAATTCATGTTTTTACTTAGAGAATGTAGCTTGGAAAGCATAGCTTTCCTAAACCATGTAAAAAGAGTGAGAATTATACCTGATCAAACAACTCAAAGAGTTTAGCACTGGGCTGATGAATCGTGCAGATGATGGACCGGCCACCCTGGGCTAAAGCTTTCATCAGAGAGACAACTTGAAAACATGATGCACTATCCAAGCCACTGAACGAGAGGAAAGAAGTCTGTTATCCATAGATCCATATGCACCACCCAGAACTAGCACATGTATTTGACACTTTGCTATCTCACTATTATCTTTCTATAAATTCTCTCTGTAACAGTTTAATTTTATCATATGCCAACCTTATGCTTGTATTTCTCCATCAGTCTTTTAATTAAGTTGGAAGCATGCCCAAGAATGAAAAATAGGAGTATTCTCAAAACTGCCTTAAGGGATTTCTGCATTTCAGAACTACAGATTTAAATGAGCCTAACTTTAATGAATAGATGAATACATATTCATGGCCCTCCCAGCCTCCTCCTGAATTGATCACAGAATTTGATCCAAAATATGCTACACTTGTTATAAAAAGTTAATCCTCAAAATGCTTACATTCAAGCTATTTTTGCTTGAAGAAGAAAGCTCACATGATACAGTCTGAAAACAACATCCTCTCTCTTTCCCTTCCTGTTTCAGTTTATGTCTTCTTTAAATATTACTTATATACCCATGGTCTCATGTTTTACATATGAGAGCCAAGGCACTAAGTACTCAAATGAAAGTATTTCTTGAGGCATTATTCAGTACTTGCATGCAATACAACACGAGCCTTTTCCAGTAACTTAGATGTGAATAAACTTTCTGCAGCACAATTCTATCACGTGAGCAACACTGGTTTGTACTTAATTTTTGGCCTTGAAGTACCTGGTTGGTTCATCAAAAAACATAACAGGAGGATTGTTCACCAGCTCCAAAGCAATGGCAAGACGCTTTCTCTGGCCTCCAGAGAGACTCCCAGTCCTCGTATTGGCACAAGTTAGCAAACCGAGGGCTGTCAATATTTCCTTTACCTAGAGGAAACACAACAATGCAAGTCATTTAAATATGTTAGCAGAAAAGAGCTTCTTTACTATACCACCAATTTTCATGGAGAATGTAAACTACTGTATGACTTTGTTTCACCACCTCTACATCAAAGCCTATTACCATATAATGTAGGAAAGATGAAACATTTATTAGATTCACTGGGGCTTAACCCAGCACTAAACATTTTGACAAAAATTCTACTTGTCTGTACTACATTATTTGTCCTAGTAGAAAGCCCTTCTTGTGATAATCAGACCTTCCATAATGCTCCTTGGATATGGTGGAGATATCAAAAGATCTTGGCAGTATGTGAAGACTTACTATACAGCAAAACCAACAAGCTTCTTTCATTAGAACTTCTAGGCTGTATTTACATGGGAACAGAGAGCCGTATAACACAAATGAGTAGTTTCTATAGAGGCTTGAGCTGTTCTCATATCTGTTCTTCCAAGTCCACTCTTTAAAGAGTGGCCATTGATTTTAAGTGCTTTCATTCTCTCAGAGCCAACTGAGCTGTCACGTGTATTCTCAGATGTTTGGGATTTCCTCAAGGCACTGCCTCAGGAAAAGCAGTTTGTCCCAGGGCCTTTCGAGCAAAGGAGAACAATCCCAGCTGCTGTGAATTTTTCTGTTTCAGATATTGCAGATCCGGACTTGTAGCCCTATATAAGGAAAGCAAAGCTTTGGCATCAGTAAAAACACAGACATAAAAATGTCTGAATCCAAGCAATACTACTGCAATAAACCAACTACCAACCAACTCCCATTCTGAGAGAGGAGCCCAACTACCTCTTTCCTTAATTCTAGGGAAGGCACTATGGCACATGGGCAACACATGCTAAACCAACCATAAACTTCAGAAACAAACCAGAAACTTCACTGGAGATCTTTCACTTGTCCCTGGCTGTTTTAAACAAGCATCTGTAATCTTGTTAACACAAGTGCATAAATTCATACAATTTAACTACGACCAACATTTACCAATTTATAATAATAAAATGAATGATTTATTCCAGCACAGGCTAGTAATACTAAAATGAGTGCCCTTTTAACAAGAGTTGTGCAAATGCATACAACACTATCTTTTCCTCAAATTGCTGTTCATAATTACAGAAGAACTTGCTTGGCCTAACATAGTAAAGTGCAAACAAATTAAGACTTTCAAAGCACAAGTGAAATAACAGTTGTTTCTGAACAAATACATTTTTCAAAAAAAAAAAAAAAAAAAGTGCATTTATCATATTAAGAAAAATATATTTGAGTCAACCAAAGCAGTTCTAACCAATGAAACATATGCTGATTCACATACCTCTCTGGAGTTTTTTCTGAATTTCACAGATTCTCTGAGATTGAAGAGCTTTAGAATGTTCCAATTAATTAGGAAATAAATATGGATAGCAGGCAGCAATGGAAATGGCTGCTATATCTCTGAAGATGCCATTTCCACATTGTAGGCAAAGGATATACTTTTCCCCAGATGGATCAGAAGTAGTTTCCCCTTCTCCTTCTGCATGTGGACCTTAGGATCCATGTGCCAGCTAAGGCCAGAGGCATCTTTTACTAGAATAAGATACTCCTCTGGAGTGGATAAGTCCAAAAAGTCAAGTTCAGGTCTCAATCAGATGTGCAAGAATAGAACGAATAAGAAAGGTTGAGGGAACTGAGCTTATTTAGCTTGGAGAAGAGAAGGCTCCAGGGAGACCTCATTGTGGCCTTCCAGTACTTGAAGGGAGCGTATAAACAGAAGGGGGTACAACTGTTTACGAGGGTGGACATTGATAGGACAAGGTGGGAATGGTTTTAAACTGAGACAGGGGAGGTTTAGGTTATTAGGAGATACTAGATATTAGGAGGAATTTTTTCACTCAGAGAGTGGTGACACACTGGAACAGGTTGCCCAAGGAGGTTGTGGATGCCCCATCCCTGGAGGCATTCAAGGTCAGGCTGGATGTGGCTCTAGGCAGTCTGGTCTAGTGGTTGGCGACCCTGCACACAGCAGGGGGGTTGAAACCAGATGATCATTGTGGTCCTTTTCAACCCAGGCCATTCTATGATTCTATGATTCTAAAACAAACTGGAATGTGAGGAAGAGTAGGAAGCATCTCATGTTCCTGAAACATCAGGCCATGCCATCAGGCCATGCTCATCACCTTCTTCGTTCTGCAGACTTTTGTTTCAGTTGAGTTCTGCTACATGGCTTTTTCCAGCTGCCTGCACTAATCCTATATTCACCTATTAAGTGTATGGTTTTGGGAGCACAAAATGCACTGAAACGAAAATATGACCCTTTCTATTTATGGAGGAAAAAAAAAACCAAAAAAAAAACCCTCTGAAAAGCCATGGAAAGATTAGAACTTGAATTTTACAGGAAACATTTATCCAGACTAACATACACAGGTAGAAGGAGCTGCCAGTCTTCTTGGAAAGTAGTTTTTAACTTTAGCAGTAGGATCATGTTATCACATAATCCCCACTAGCACTCAAACCAACTCCCAAATAGCAGACGTTTTCACCTTGAAAAAGCAGTATATGAGAGACAATTACGCAACATCTCCTTGCTTGGTGTTGTTTTACACTGGACTGAAACATAGCTTGAGTCCAGTAAAAACACATCCAAACACTCTCTGAGCTAGAGTTTCTCTTCTAATGAGTCTCTCAGCAATGCAAACCACCTCTATTTTCAACAGTGCCATTATTTTTTCTTTTATTTTTAGCTGCAGGCGTAATCCTTCCCAGGTATGTACTGTTTTGAAACACACTGTGCAGCACAGAACTGTTCCTCCCATACGCTTCAGCATGCTCTGGTAACGCCACTCAAGCAGAGACAGACACCTGAGCTCTGAGTATTCTTGGGTATGTAGAGGCCCAGATTTTTAAAGTGCAGAATAAATGGGGAGATACTGTACATTTCCAGCTCTTTGAAGTATAACTGAGGTAACCAAAGTCAGGTGAGAACGCTGTCTCATAAGCTAACATGTCAGCAGCCTTTATGACTAGTCGAACACCTCCAAGACATTTTCTTTAAAAACACAGTGCTGTGTAAGATCAAATAATCAGGAGGAACTCTGATAGTCAGATAAGTGAGAGGAGCACACAGTGCAGGTTCAGGTAGGTAACAGGTCTCCAATGGCAAAAATATACCATGGCTTGTCTCCCACTCAGACAAGCTGTATGACAGCTACAGCCAGAAGCAAGACAGCGCACCAAATGTGCAAGCATAAACTGTGCAACTAATTCCTGGTGTTTTCAAAAAGACACATGTATGGTTTAGCCTAGCTTTCTACTTATCCAAACCTTGGACACTTAAAATAGCTTCAAATACATTAGCCTCTACCTTAACTGCAACTGCATTATCTTGCCTAGCTAAGCAACATGATTTCAAAGCGCATCCTTCCTGCTCACCAGCACAGCTACAATGATCGAAACTTTCAAAACATAGGCACAGAAATTTCTGCAGTAGTTGCAAGAACTCCTGAATTTTTCATTAACTTTTGGAAAAACGAACGCTTCAACTTCTTGTTAAACACTTCAACTCCCTGTTGAAGCATTCAAGCGAGCGAAGGCCTTCACTCACTGTTGCCAGACATGACCGACTTACGTCACTACACACAGAATCACAGAGAATCATAGAATCACCAAGGTTGGAAAAGATCATCCAGTCCAACCATCCACCTACCACCAATATTTCCCAGTAAACCATAACCTTCAGTACAACATCTAAACATTTCTTGAACACCTCCAGGATCGCTGACTCTGCCACCTCCCCGGGCAGCCCATTCCAGCACCTGACCACTCTCTCGGACAAGTATTTCCTAACGTCCAACCTGAATCTCCCTCGGTGCAACCTGAGGCCATTCCCTCTAGTTCTACTGCTAGTCACCTGGGAGGAGAGGCTGATCTTCACCTCGCCACAACCCCCTTTCAGGCAGCTGTAGAGAGCGATACGGTCTTCCCCAAGCCTCTTCTTCTGCAGACTAAACCACCCCAGTTCCCTCAGCTGCTCTCCAGAAGACTTGTGCTCCAGACCCCTCACAGGTCTGCTGCCCTTCTCAGGACATGCTCCAGAGCCTCCATGTCTTCCTTGTAGTGACGGGCACAAAAATGAACACAGCACTTGAGGTGCCGCCTCAACAGGCTGAGTACAGAAGGATGATCACCTCCCTGCTCGTGCTGGCAGCACTATTTCTGATACAAGCCAGGATGCCATTGGCCTTTTTGGCAACCTGGGCACACTGCTGGCTCACATTGAGCTAAGTGTTGGCCAGTACCCCCAGGTCATGAGAATGCCTGAGCCATCAGATATGCATGTGAAAAAATCTACATGTTAAGTAATATCAAAAGGAATCCTACAAAAGCTGTGAATTCATTTTGATAGATTTTTTACAATTACCTACTCATTATTAGCATCAGGCATACTGAAAGCAACTTTTATGCAATCTGTACTATGTCTTCACTCATAATGATATCTGCCAACTTTGAGGTTCTGATTTATTCCATTATTTTAAGTCCAATGCAATTCAGTTTTAGATTAAAAATATCAGTTTTAGAGTGCTCACTTCACAGACCGCTTTGGCTTCCCCAAAAATACTCAGTTCGATGGAGAGTACACGTACCATTTCTCTTCTGCCTTCATCTTTTTCTTGAAGTTTCAGATGAGCAGATACCTGGAGTGTAAAATACAAAGGAATTTGGTTATGAACTGGTCTGATGCTTGACCACCAATTACAGTGGATGTCTCAGGCAAAACATCCCTATGTACCATTGCAGTGACCTCTTCATTCAGTTTAAGTGAGCTGTAATGCTCAAATCACAAGTATCACATATGCCTGTGCATGAGAGTAATCTGACTTAAACACTCCAGCATCCTACAAAAATCACATTGGAAAGAAAGTCAATTTTGCAAGTTAAAGGAAGATCAGAGGAAGATGGAAGAATCACGTTTTTGCATAGCCGCTAATTTCACAGGCAATGCTCAAAGCACAGATTATCTGTGCTTCATCTATATCATGAGGATAACCAAAAAATAGTTGTTCTCCAATGAGTACAGAAATAAATAATCCTGTGAAAGATGTCATAGCTGTCCTAAGAGGTAGCTGCACAAAACTTTCTGATTAACCTTTATGAGAAGCAATTAAACTGTTAAGAAATTATTTTTATCAGAACCTTGATTGATTAATTTAGACAGAAAGTATCACCTGGGCCCATTTCTACAAAAGTGATCCTATGGGATTCTAACTACAACATTCAAACAAACAAAAGAGGAAGAATTCCTCACAGGGGAGTGTCTCTGCAGGAAATCAGCCACATAAAGCATAGCCAAGACTACAGTTATTTCTCTGACCTTGAAATTTGTGAACTGATGCTGATATACAATATGAGCAACCTTAGACTTATTTTGATAACAATCTCAGAAAAATCACCCTGTTTCTCAAGCTGAGCAACAGGCCTTTCTAGACCGATTAGTCTATGTGGCAATTAGTAAATCTCTTGATACTATGATAAGCAGCAAGAAGATTTATGTCGCCTGTAATCGTAGGATTACTCTATTCCCACTGTTTTCCTCTGAAGAACTCAAAAAGATTTTATACAATGCCTTTATTAAAGTCAAGTAAGAGTTAACTAGCAGAGAGACTACAGTCAGAGCATGGAAGATGGAGAGAAAAGGAAAGTGAATACTTCACCACCACCCAAGAAATATAATGGTTCCTATAAAGACTCATTCTGTATGGAATTGCAGACTTTATTCTTTGGGAAGACTAGTACAGCCTTAGATTTTATTCTAAATCATAATGCTCATCACAAAATGAAAGCAATAAAGCAGAAGAAGCTCAAAAAAACAATAGAAGAATGAGCCAGGAACGGAATTCAAGTCATTATCAAAGTAACACTCTTACTGAGCAGGATCAAATAGAGCTAATGGCATCGCTAGAAGTAAGAATATGTGCAACACACATTCCCACTTTCTCCCACTCAAATAAATTACAGCTAGAAGCAAAGTTCACCATCATAGCTTCTTGGACAGTCAGATGAGGAAGGAGCATGTCATCTTGCATGATGTAGCAGGAGACTTTGCGAAAAGAGCGTAGGTCACGAGGCTGCCCATTGATGAGAATTTCTCCTTTCATTCCTGTCTCCCTGTAATGAATAAACAAAATAACCAGGTGTGAATCTTGCTTTCCCCTGTTATGTCACAGTCCTCATTACGTGGCAGTCCTAGGTAATTACTGTCCAGTATGGAATGAAACTAATACAATGGACAGAAATGAAATTATTTTGTAATTATGTTCTCTTTCATAAGAGGCTTCATGCAATTTTGCTGACAATTTTAATTCAATACAAAATGCAAACTGCCTTAAACAAAAGTCTGAAAAAATATGCAGCCGTTGGTTGGGATTCTCTTATCTTGTTCCTTCCACACTATTGACAACACAAAGAAAACCTGTATTTAACCATACAATAGGAGATTCAGGATGATGAACCACAGTTATTTCACACATTGCAGTTTGGTCTAGAAGACATCAGCATTATGAAAGCACTGATTAAAAAGAGTCTTCTTTTTTTTCAGATGTTTATAAGATTTGACTTTAAAATATGACAAAGATAAGACACTGAGTCAGATTCACTACGCAGCTAGGAAGGAGAATTTTTTTGGTGTTCTAGACTTCAAATTGCTTCCGATTTCTGGATCCAACTTGTTAACGGATAAATCATACGTGACCACAACAGGAAAAATAGAAAAAATAATATAAGCAGTAAGAATCTAATAGAAAATCTATGGAATACTTATTTTCTATAAACACGGGGTAAGATTTCTTCTGTTCTTTCCTCCAAAGAGTCATCAGGCTAGGTGATCCTTACTTTACTTGGGGCTTTCATGTTACTGACCTGTATCCTGCCAGAATGTTCATGAGTGTTGACTTCCCAGCTCCTGAAGGGCCCATAATTGCAACAAGTTCTCCACTGCTGAACTTCCCTGAAATTCCTTTTAAAAGGGTCTTATAACCTGAAAAAACGAAAAGTTTACTGAATCCTTCAAAATCATGTCTAGTGGGCAATATAAATTTATTTCCACTGAACAATGATGACAATTAGACATTACGAGTTCCTTACTGAGAGGCTGATGTTGAGTACTTTGCAATAACTACCAAAAGCCAAACTGAGAGTGGCAGACCTCTTGTACTACACAAATGGGAATCCATTCATAAGCACGCACGCTCTTGATTCACTGTATGAAAAATTTCAGAAATTTTTAAAGTTTTAAGCCTTGCTGCCATTTTCTAAGTGTCTTTTCAGAGTACTTTATAAGGATTCTGGTGTCTCAGTTATCAGATTTAATACTTCTCAGTTAATGTAACTCCACAGACTTGGAGCAGATTGTTGTCCTCCAATCACTACAGCTTCAATGACAAAGTTCTGCTCTCCCATCAGAAAAACTACTTGGATGGTAAAAGCCAGTACATCAAAAGCAAACCCCTATGATTCTGTCCCTTCCCCACAAAAAGAGGTATGACATGAAACACAGCATAAACAGACATACAGCAAAAGACAGTCCTTGAATTCCAGATTCAGACTTAGCTACATCCATTTTGTCTTGCATGATGCACATTTTAAGGCATACTACAGCCTAACATGTCAGCACTCTGGTGAGGGAAGTCAAGATTTCTAGTGCACAATTTCTCAGTGCTGTGCAGAGGCATTTTACTGAAAGAGGGAATCTGTATGAATAAAGCTTACTATATTTACTGGCAAGCAAAACAAGAAGTTGACATTTAGCTATCTGACATCTAAAAAACTGTGCAGTAATAATGAGATTGTTGCTTGCAAAACATCACTGGTTAATTGGATTTTCATTATGATATGTAATAATGACTCACAAATTCACCTTTTCCACTTATGATTTAGAGGAGGTCTTTTTCCTTTAGTGATCTCCAGAGGAGGAATAGGATAATGACTGGGTGAGGAGGGTGGACAGAGCCCTGACCAGCATTTAAACTTTTCAGAACCATTTTCCCTTTTATTTATTAGCTTGCTTGCTTTACTTAAATGACTAATGCCTTGCATTAAAACTCTAACAATAAAAAAACGTCGAGTAAGGTGTCAAAAAACAATCCCACTCTATGTTGAAAATGTTTTAATAATAAAATAAAGACAAAAATGGAAGGGCAGAAGATCCTTTTACATACAATATTGGGATTCAGTAATCCATTTTGCCATATTAGTGCATACCCAGGCAGCATTTGTATTCAACAGGTAAACAACCCCGGTGCTGTGACCATCATTAGCCTAAGCTGTATCTGGAACATTGAAATGATGTAAGGAATCATCTTGTACACAAGATCCTAAAAAATGAATGGCTGACTGCCTTCTTCTGATTTCTCTTCCCTCCTATCTCCATCACTTCTTGTTTTCCTCCTGTCCTCAATTAGCATTCTCTTTAAATTTTCTTCTTTTTTCTAGTCTCAATTCACATACTTTCAATACCAATGAGCAAACATGAATGCCATGGGAGAACATGAATGTGATGTTGCCAGAAGACTTCCCAAGTACACAGCCAATACTTTCAGCATTCCCCACTGCAGGAGGAAAACAGCAGCCACAGAAAATCTCTCTAGCTATACATGAGCCTTCTTTTTTCACAGCAGGTATTCTAGAAAATATAATTGATCAAATGTATTGAAACAATGGTTTTCTTTCAATCAGGCCACTAATTCAGTCTAAAATCTTGTTCTGGACCTGAACGAAACAACTTTCTGGTACCAAGATAACACACGTATGAAAAGAACAGTATGAACAGGTATGAAAACACAGGTATGAAAACACAGGTATGAAAACAGCAGTGTATTCACACTACCTCTTTTGGGGGCAAGTCCTACGAACAAAAACAAACAGAATCTAACAAAAGGAACAGCTGCTCAGAAGAAAGAAATCTAAGGTACTCCAACAAGGTGTAACAACCTTGTTACTCATGCCAATCATAAATCACCGAGGTATGTCACCAGCTTTTGGAAATCAGAATTTGGAAGAAAAACACAAGAAAGAGATCAGATCTTTCCAACAAGACAGCATGTACTAAATGGGATCTAGATACACAAAGTTTTCCATAACATTCCTTAAGTCCAATGAGAATCATCTACCTCCCAAACCTATTACACTTATAAGGGATTCAAACATTAGACATTAACAGCACTTACTTGTATTATGCACACACCCACCACATACACAAATTATACACAGCTGGGATTTCTCACACTGGTCAAAAGCTTGCCAAGTTGGTCTGTTACTAACTTTCACTGGGATAGGATTTATCTCACTGGATCCCACATGTAGTGTACACGGCAAAAGTACACACAGTGTCTTTCTCTATACTCTGTCCACCCCACAAAGCAGTTCAAAACAATGAAAAATCACATGCTAACTCTATTACAAAAGATTTCTATTGTATGGCTTTAATCTGACCCAGATTTTCAGTGTAAAGTATTCTTGTAAGAGGTCTGTAACAGTCAGCTCATCATGTGTGCCAAGATCAAGACAGTAAGTATTTCACAAACATAAAGAAAAGCAGAAAGAATGTGTACAGTCATGAATACTAAGGGAGGTACTATCCAAAACACACATTCATCATCTGAAAATATCTATCAACATATGCACCATTACCTAAAACTGAAGTCTTTCTGTGAAAACATATGACTTGGACTTGTAAAATTACACCTATTAAAGTCACTTTTCCAAACGTCATTTCACAAATGATAATTAGTTTACCTGTATTTACATTATTTTTCTCCCCTCAACACTTGCACTTGTTTCTGTCCCTCTACTGGAGATTTCCATGCTAAGTGCCGTGCATGCAATGTTTAAATCAGAGTGGGACACATCTCTACAGCTCATTTGCAAAACCGTATGAGAACATAATCCAGGAAGAGAAAGAAAAATGTATTAATTTTAGATGAAGATCCCAATCATTGGCAATCTAAATTGCTACAAACTCAAAGCTATCTCTTCTTTTGACTAGAAGCACATAAGAAGCCTTTCTGTGACAAAGGTTAATTTAGCAAACCCACAAAAAAATTTTACATTGTAGGAATAGCATATCGACCAGTATAATCCTTTAGCAGGAATTAAAGACCATAAGTAACTACAGTCTTCTCTTTCAGAACATTGAGGCTAATCTGTAACCGAATCAGTTGACCTAAAACTTCTATACTGGGCCACATGCCTTGCACGAGAAACAGATTACGCAGTTGGAGGAGATTGTGTTCTTTAAGTACTGGGACTGCTTTATACCCCTCTGTTGGATACTAGGAATTTCTGACCACCCTCAGTCCCAGTTTACCTGGTCCAGCTCCATTTCCTTAGGTCACCAGCTCATGACGAGTGCAACAACGAGTTTCAGTACCAGAGAGCAGTGTCTAATGAAAAACTGTACCTCAAAGAAAACTCTCTACAATTAACGCACATTATCAGCCGTTCTGTAATAGTACCATAGTGGCCGTCTCCTCTTGGCCTGGACTTACATCAAGAGTTTAGTATCATGACCTTCAGATATTTCTTTTAAAATTATTTGGATTGTGAATGGGAAACAGTTTGGATCTTTTCAGTTTTCCAATGTCCCCTCCCAGTGTTACTGTGACAAAACCCTTAAAAATATGTTTAGGGTCTTAAACCCACGAAAATCTAAATATCAGTTTTCAAGAACTCCTTAAAATACTAATTCCTCAACAGTAAATTAGTAAACCATCACCAACTAAAACAACCACTTAGCAACTTTCTCAGTCCCACCCCACTAAATAAAGGACATGAAAAGTAAGAAATCAAAACTGAAAGAGAAAATGTAGGTAATGCAAAACGTTTTGGTCTTAATTTCACCTCACATTAAATTCCTGGGTTCAACTGGTTCTCCTGAAACATGAAATTCATTTATGTCTGTGTAAGGAAAGCAAACTCCAAGCTCTGTGATTTTAGACCTCACACATGGTCAGAACCACATGACTGGCTGTAACAGACCCCTATTCAAGAGGTGGATTTCCCTCACTGTATGTATGTGGGCAGCACAAAGCCCATAGCAGCCTCTCATTTAATTAACTGATCTAGCATGGCCTTTTTATTTGATAAAGATAATAGCGGAGCTCTTGTTGCTTAATTCACCTAAATGTTGCTTATTCATTCAACAGACGAGACATATGGGGATGGTTTTATCTGCTTCCTTGTGGATTCTACAAGGGTTTCTGGGTAGATTTAGTTTTATCATTTTCCAAAAATTATGATTAATCTTGAAAAGAGGAAAGCCACCCCCTCCCCGTATTTTGGATAGAAGCACATGCTTCAGTATGAGTTTGAATCAGCACCAAAAAATTCCAACTAGAACTCCTACCCTTACAGCGAATTTCCTCAGGTAAGTATTGCCTCTAGGTTTCTGATTAAAAAGTTTCATTCATTTGCATTTCATTGCCAGTAATATAGTTATCTGTTATTTGGAGAAATGTCACACACTCCTAGAAGTTTCTAGGTGTTTTGACCTAATTTTGCATCCATCAATAGGCACACAGAGCTCGCCCCAGATCCCAAGTGGGCCCAGCAGGCTTTCCCTGCTTGCTACAATTAGAGCTGGATTTGCCCTTCCAAATATGTCTGAACTGGTTCTCTTTCATTACAAGCTCTTCTGAAGGTAGGAAATAGCTGTTGATGCCCTAGCAACTACTACTGGCCTGAAATTGCTCAAAGGTTTCACAGCAAATTCACTGTAGCAAATAAGTAACATTGGAAATTACAACTCAAATAGCTCAAATTTTGCAAAACGAGAAACTACTGAAAACAAAGCTACAAAATAAGAAGAACTGGGTACTTAAATGTTAAAGCCAGTCATCATAGCCTGCTCAGTCCACATGGTGGAAATAAGCTTGTTTTGTCAGAATATTTTATACAAGGACTACATTTCTATGTCTTTGTTGTGCGATTTTTTCAGATAAGATGTGATTTTCTACTGCTCAGAAACATCCAGCTGGAAATACAGAAGACACTTCTGGCAAGTACCATATTACTACCCAGTGACGTCGCCCAGGGGTCAGTACTGGGACCAACGCTCTTCAAAAGCTTCATCAGTGACATCAACAGTGGGATCAAGTGCACCCTCAGCAAGTCTGCGGATGACAACAAGCTGTGGGGTGAAATCAACATGTCTGGGACATCAACATGGATGGGACGCCATTCAGAGAGACCTAGACAGGCTTGAGCAGCAGGCCCAGGAGAACCTCATGAGGTTCAACAAATCTAACTGCAAGGTCTTGCACCCGGGTCATACAAGCTGGGGGGTGAAATAATAGAGCACAGCCCTGCTGAAAAGGACTTTGGGATACTGGTGGATGGGAACCTGGACACGAGCCAGCAATGTGCCCTTGCAGCCCAGAAGGCCAACCGTATCCTGGGCTGCATCCAAAGAAGCATGGTCAGCATGGTGAGGGAGGTGATCCTGCCCCTCTGCTCTGCACTGGTGAGATCTCACATGGAGTATCTGCGTCCAGATGGGGAGTCTTCAGTACAGGAGAGACGTGCAGCTATTGGAGCACATTCAGATGAAGGCCACAAAAATGATCCAAGGGATGAAACATCTCCCCTACAAGGACAGGCTGAAAGAGCTGCGGCTGTTCAGCCTGGTGAACAGGGAGACCTGAGAGTGGCCTTTCAATATCTAAAGTGGACCTATAAGAAGGAAGGGGATAGACTTCTTAGTAGGGCCTGTTGTGAGAGAACAAGGAGATATGGTTTCAAATTAAAAGAGGGGAGATTTAGATTGGACAGAGGGAAGATATTTTTTACAATCAGGGTGGTGAGACACTGGCACAGGTTGTCCAGAGAGGCGGTCAATGCTTCATCCCTGAAGACATTCAAGGTCAGGCTGGACAAGGCTCTGAGCAACCTGATCTAGCTGTAGGTGAACCTGCTCCCTGCAGGGCAGCTGGACTAGATGACTTTTAAGGTACCCTTCCAACTCAAACAATTCTGTGATTCTATGATTAAAGAAACTCCACTACATTTTCCTACTGTAAAATTCATAGGTTTAATTCTCATCTTGTTGCCTCTATTTAAATAATAATACATAAATTAAAAAACAAAAACAAAAACTATGCTGAAGCCCAGAGGAGAGAAAGCCAAATCCATACTCCAGATCCACATCTTTCCCTTTGACACAGCAGTAGGCAATACTCCTATCAGGAAAAATGCCCCTAGCAAAACTATGACTTTGCTGCTGTCTCTGAGACCTATTATACCCACACAACAACAGCTAAAGACCACTCACTCCCTGGATTACCTACCATAGAACAACACAGGCAACAGGCAAAATAGGTCACATATCATCTTAAAGGGCAAGTTAGTGACATGCATGGAAGAAGGAGCTTGCAGAAGTCCATCTGGAAGATCTGGAAAATATCCTCATGATACCTTGCAAACATTTCATTTGCAGACTCTTTAGATTCATAGCAAAAAACTGAACATCTCTGCAATGCTAGCACAAACTCTACAGTGAAGCAAGTTGAGACACACACACACACACAAACAGCCTTACATCAGATTTACATTAGAGACATTTGTAGATATAGCGCAGCATCAGCAATGACATAACGCTTTATCATTTTTACACTAGAAAAAAAATCTCTTCCATACACCTCGATGTAAATATGCAAACAAAATCTCCTCTTGTCCAATCCTACACAAACTATTAGTCATGTTCTTTACCTCAGCCCTTGTTCTCATACCAGACCGAGGTTCTGCCTCTGGGCTAATTGGGCATACAGATTCAGAAGCAGCGTACAGCAACAGAAGACGATGCTGTAATAGAAGGGGGTGCTGTCTTTCTGCTCATTCCACCGGACACTTTGTTATCTTTCCCTGATCTGGCTTTCAAGTGTGACTACATAATCAGTGAGAACAGCAAGCCCGTCCACCTCGAAACATGGAAATCAAAACCAAGGAGGGCGTGTTTTCAGCTGCACAGGCCTTCACAAGAAGGCACCATCAGCAAGCAGGGCAGGGAGGTGAGACAGTCCTTGCAGCAGCTGGGCACATTGCAGGCAGTTTGTGCCACCATCCAATCCGTATCTTGAGACTTCATTTTGAAACAAAAATTTAACTTTAGTCAAATGAAACTAATCCCCATGCACAATTCATGCTAGGCCATTCAAATAATTTCATTCCAAACTGAGCTGCTTGTTTGCTTTGTTGAAATGCAGGACGATTACTTCTCAATGATAAGATTAAGATACGTGGGGCTTTGCACATAAATCAAAGTTAGTTTAAAGCCAAGGTGTTTTCATGAACTGACATACTCTCAAAGAGATGTTTTCCATATATTTCTAATTCTAATTTCTAACCAGCCAGGGCATCACATTCCTTGCTCACAAAACAGACGCAGAATGCTTTCTTCTCAGTGGTAAGGAAAGGGTTTGTTAATGTTTATGTTCTCAGATGAGAACTACTATCTGTGTCAATTGATATTATTTTAATAGTTTGAACTTGAAAAACCTTTCAACGGGGATTATTTTAATAGGTATTTCTTTCCCAAGCTCCCTACTGAGCTCAAATGGGCTTAAGTCACAGTCAATTAAGGCACCAATATGTGGAAAGAAAACCACGTATCTCTTAACTTCCAGAAAACACAAGGGACCAAAAGACCTTTGCTGAGAAACAGAGCAAAAAATATAGCGCTGCAATAATTTGAACTTTCCTGAATATATATTGGCCCAAACTGTACCTCTATAAATCCTAAGGGGGAAAGTCACACTACACATAATAAATATGTTTATTTTATACGTCTATTGAATGAAACTTAGCCATACATTCACAGGTCAGCGGTTCATGACCTTAAGCATCATTTGTGGATTACAAGTGAATAAACCTTTTTATGAATCGTTTTTGTACTCTGGCTTATGAATCTATACATCCATATATTTACATTCCATTCACACATCTCTCAGGGACATAGAACAATAGGATTTGCCACTGTCTAAGCTTTGAGACCTGCTTTATGACAATTAGTGGAATTTACAATTGTAATGCATCCTTATATCCCGCCTCAGAGAAACGACCTTCATTATGTAAATATCTGTAAAACAGCATGCCAAGCACCATCAGGACAGAGAGGGCAGAGAAGCTAGTAAGTGCTTGAAGCAATCAGATCAAATGCTTTTGTCTCAAAGTCATTTCTGACTCAGAAACAAGGAATCTGTTCCATTCTGCATAAAAATATTACGTCCTTCATATTTTATCAAAAAAGAAAGAAAAAACCCCACCGTGTAGTAAATCTTTTTGCAGTGGACTAAACTGCATTTCTTAATGCAGCTGACAACCAGGCTTTCTTGAACATATTACTCTTGATTCACAGCTCATTTCCCACTTAATGATCACATGACTGATTACTCACAACTCAAACAGAGAGCTTAGCCCATGCTTATCACAGAACCACAGAATATTCAGAGTTGAAAGGGAGCTGGAAGGGACACGTAGAGTTCCTTTTACCTTATGTTGTGTATCTAAAAATTTGACATGTAAGCTAAATTAATTGTCTAGAATCCATTTATTACCAATGAAGAGAGAGAGGCACCTTAGAAGGTAATTAATTCTACTTATTTTGCTTTCCCGTACTGGGAAGGGATTCTAAGAAAGCATCTTTCACCGAAATCCAGTGAGAGCTCAGAACACTGAGCTCTTACACTGGACACCTCATATCTAGATGCTGTGACAAATCTCATCCTTCATCAACACAATAATGGCTGATTCCAGTATCAGTCGCAAATAAAACAAGTATCAAGACTTCTTCTATATTTCTTAAGTGTCAGTTTGAATGGGATCCCTCATATGCTTGCCTTACTGCAGTAATTAAGCACACAAATCACATATTCAAAATCTTTTACTTGGTTGGACTGGCACTCCATGCATTCCAGATCCTTCTCACGAACATCAAGGATAGCATTTTGCCCATCTTTAGGACATACAAAAGTAACAGGAATGGTGTTTTCACTTCATCATTAGTATTTAGTATTTATTTCTCACTTTTGTAACTGGACAGTTCAGACCTCCAATGAATTTTTGCTTCAAGTGATACAGTACCTCAAGAACACATTGCTGTACTGGTAGCACTTGGTTCACACTTAACTAGAACATCTCAAAGGCCAAAAAAAAATGCATTTAAGCTTTGGAAGGTCAAATCTTATACAAAAGCTACAACTGTGAGAACAAACTTCTAAAGCAGCTTTTGAATTCTGTTTGTGTGGGTGCCTATGTTTTGACTTCTATCAGCACACTTCCTTTGCATTCACCTATCTGCTAACTTCTTTCTGTGGAAAGTCAGTAAAGAATACAGTAGATTGGAGCCTCTGAGACTATGAGTCCCAAAACCAAAATCTGTAACGCAGAATTCCTACCTACCCTAGCCAGTGTTGTGTAATGAAAGGGAATATGTCGATGAGAAAATGGGAATCTAGATAAGAAACAGAGTTATAGCAGAAGGAGAATCTTAAACCAAACTGTAGACTTTAAAGAATCAGAAAAGACTATTTAATTTCATTGCTCTTTCAGATCCCAGGACTAGATATAGAGCTTATGCAAGACATTGGATCTGACAGTTCACATGGTCAAATTAAAAACAAAGCCCCGACTAAACAAAGATTTCTCCCTTCTGAAATTTCAGAATAAGGGTTGTGTGCACCATACTCTTTACCTACTATGCAGGCTGCTCATTGCATTGTTTTACTATCTGAAAATTGTTTTTCTTTAGAGTAACTGATTAGATATGACAGTCTGTTAGGCTGCAAGCTTTGCAACCCATAACTTTGAGTCTGAAGGTTTAATAGACTGTACAACCTCACTCACCTCGTCTGGCTCTATCACGCTTTCTGTCCAGGTGATATCTCTCTAGGAACACAAGGAGTTTTCTGCACACAGAACCCATACCACCAATTAACATGAGACTGAAGCACGTGCAGATGAACATAGAATTTACAGACTTCCTTGAAACATCACACTCTCACAGTAGCGCAGAGAAACAGAATGGGAAGCAGTAGCATCATGGGAACACTTCTCTGCTCCTGCAACTATCAATTACACCTCCTCATCATGCTGAAATATTTTTGTGCCAGCTCTCATTAAGTCTACACTCTCTACAGCTATGACCAGGAAGAGCTGAAGTATTTAAGTATCTTATCAGCGCAGCATGAGGTGGTAACAGGCCAAGGTAACTGTTTGACATCTTACTTATTAAAGAAATACCTCACATGCAGTGACATTAATACCCCTGGAGCAGCTGCTGTGAGCCATTGGTTGTATTCACCAAATATCAATTCATCCACTTCTACTATGAGCAGAATAAGACAAACAAGACCTTCCTTATTTCTCTTCCAACACAGTAATTCCAACGGTTTAATAACTTTGTTTTGGTCCACTCACAAAGACCAAGAAAGGCCAGAATGAGCAGAGGTTTAGTGAGGAATACAGTGGGCAGTCAATCTCCACAGATACCCAGAGTATTCAGAGAAGCTCCCTTTATCCTGCTCTACACAGAGATTAGATACAGCTTTCAACTGAAGATGATTTCAATGATGTACTGGTATTCATTTTATTCAGATACATCCATGGCAAGATTTGGGTCTTGTCTGTTTCTCTGGTGAATGTTTTTCTTGAGAGACTTAAAACCGCTTGTGTTTCATATGCATGCACATGAAGCCATATGACTGCAACTGAGGATAGGGAACGATAATTAAATGGGTCAATGAACGAAAGTAACCTTCAACCACGAATGCAAATGTATCTGTACTTGCAATGAGACCTGACGGTTTCAGAAGCAGTATTTACACGTTGAAGCATTTGGAGATCTAGGACATAGCCTGTGCTTTGCCTGTACAGAAAACTGCTACCCTAATTTATCTTCAACCCTTAGGAAACATGAAAGAGGGGAAAAAAAAATAAAATCATGTATGAATGGCGCACTGCTTTGTCCTTCTGCAGCTACTGGAAATGTATTTTCAAAGCAATATCCATAGCCCAATCCTTGTTCGATAATTGCTTTTAGCTGCCTTTTTATTATTATTATTATTAATTGCCTTTGTTTCTGTTACTTAAATGCACAAGAAAGGTCTTCCCTGACAAAAGAAGAGCCAACACAATTTGAAATGAAAGGCTGACACATTCTCTCAAATGACAAACTGAAGTCACGAGCCTGATGCATACATTTGGAGATGAAAGCTGTTTACGTATGCCAGTCAGGCAAAAAGCAATTTCCTCATAATTGCAGTACCTTTATACCTCAAGTACAAATAGTATTATTCACAGCCTTACAAACAGATAAAACCAAAACTCTCTCCAACATCCCTTCCCTTAAAAAGAAATCTTCAAGCGGGAGATATTCCAAAATAGTCCAGCAGCTGTTAAGAACTGCCCATCTGCCTTCATTTTAAAGCGCAGATGTTGCTGGATCACCCTTTAAGGGGACACAGAAACCCTTCATCCCTCAGAGAAGGCTACATTGGGACTTCTAATGTTTATGTTCAGAGTAGCCACATTCTTCGCTTCTGCTCTCTCCCTTTTTCCCAACCTCTCCCCACTCGCATGCACAAAGCAAGAAAGCAAAGAGGGGAAAAAGGGAAAAGAAAAAATTTGGGTCTCTCCTCCTACCTATCTTTGTGTAAGGGCTACAGAGAAAAGCCTTGGAGCTTTTTAGAGCAACAACAGAAAAAGCAGAAGTTACACAGCACTCTTTCCTTCAGGCTAAGCTTGACGCTAATATCTAGTTTGAAGAACTTTGATGTGTAAGGAAAGGCTTTTTGTGATACTTCATCACAAACAGCTTTATCAGAAATCCTAAGTTAAGATTGTATATGATGAAATATCTACTATGAACTACATAGGGAAAAAGTAGAACTTCTTCCTAGATTACTAGAAGCAACTGTGGTTTTTAAAAGCACAGAGTTCTCAGATGACTTATGCTCACAAGATAACATTTTGTCCTTAGCCATTACAGCCACTGGGAGACAAATTTCCTGGATTTTGAAAAACGTTTTCAGTTCTGATTACCGCAATTTAAAAGATGTCACAGTGCTTGACCTTTTAAAAGAAACTGTAGATCACAAGTCAGCTTCTGTAATTCAAAATATCACATTTAACTCCAGATAAAAAAAGAGTGTTTCACAGCAGTCTTATCTAACTACAGTGGTCACGACAGCTTATTTCAGGAACTTCATCCAATGAACAGGCAACCACCAAGCACCTTGACCATCCAAACTTCTGAACAACTCCTGACATTCTTCTGACTATTCCCCCTTCTGTCAACCATGTAAAAATGTTCTGTACTGCAAATTTCAAGAATTCTACCTCTTCACATTTCCACTGCTACCATTCCCATTCTCTGTTCCACAAGGAGACTACGGAACGCTTGTAGCTTAGAGTACCCTTTGAAACACACTTAGGGATAAATATCAGAGGTGTTTTAAAAGGAAACTTTAAACTCAGGTATTAAGACTTTCATTATAATACACACACACACTCAGGAGCAGAGAGACAGACAGTAACATCAGGAGTTGGCCACAAACTGGAGAAGCTCAGTGAACAAGAACAGGAGTCACATTGAGAAGAACCGTTGAGGCTGAAGATGCTGCTGTGGCAGTGGGATATCCTTATGGCCAGCCATATGGCAGGTTGGAGCAATTATTTTGGGAGACCCTGGTTTTTAAAAACAGCTACGCTGATTCTGCCCATTCCTCAACATTTTCATGAAGTAGAAACATGGGATAATATATTTACTTAATTCTAGCACTAACCTAATGACAGATTTAAACTACGATCCTGAATGTTGAAATAAAGGGAAACCTGAAGTGTGTGCAGAAATAAACTCTGGATCAGCTCCAATTCTTGCATTTTACTTAGAAGAATTATGTTTTTCTCTCTTGTCTTGAATATTTACCCTAATGAGGTTGCCCAAATTAAAATACTTTTCGTTGTCAGCAAACTAAATATAAAATCCTCTAAACACCACTGAACTAATTATCGTCTTCTGTAGCATGTCAGAGCTGAATGTGTTACAAAGAGAATCCAACTGCACATGGCATCATTGCTTCTGGAATGAAAATGAGTTGGAATAAGCGGCTTTTAGGAGGCTGATTTCTGCTTTTTCTGCAATTTGGAACCGGAGAAGTTGGCAGCCTTGTGGGGACAGGCATCCATTGAGCTACCACAAACTCCTAAACTTCCATCTGTTTTAAAAAGCTCCAGTTGACCTACATTTTACGTTATGGATTAGCTGAAGCTGATAGAGTAACACAGACAAAGCCTGACTCTTGCTGCTAACCATATATCCTTAGCAATTAAATATTTTATCAGTCATATGTTCCATGTAAAGATGAGAGTTTGAAAGAGGAAAACTTTTAGTGTTTCAAACACACAAACCAGAAATAATCACTTGACAGATGCACTTAGACTGCAATGTAAATATCAAATTGATTAACTTTTCCTTTGCCTACTAAGACCTAGTTCAAATGTACACACTAAAATTATTTGAAGTTTTTTTTAAAAAAAGGCTAATTAATTCACAATTTCAGGATACGCTAAAATGAGGCACAAGAATCATCTGGTATTTTGGAAACTCTGTGTTTTTCTAAGTTATCTACAAAATGATTGGTAAAGTAAGCCAGGAAGCAAAAATTTGTCTCAAAAAAGCATGATTCCTGCCTTAAGTTTCCATGTTTTTCTTATTCTGAGGTAGAAAGAAAACTCAACCTTGCGTTGGTTGCTGTACAACCAACCAACCAGTAACATGTCATTCTACAGGCCAGCAGGACACATTCAGATGAGATGAACCAAGTCTAAGCCCCTGAGTCAGATCAAGAACTCACATTTGAATCTCTTCCATTTTCAAGTGCTCTGATCACCAGATAGATTGGATTTTCTCCTCTCCTTAACCAGAAAATCAGAAAAATATAAAGAACATAATGAAGAAGCAACATATTTCTACTCTGATGTAATACCATTTACAAAACAAAAAGGGTACTGAAAAAATCCTGATGCATTATCATTATAGGCTCATCAGGAGACCCTCTCCGCTAGTCGTTGTTTTATTTAAACTTATCTCCACATTGGCTCACTTCCCTGTAACACCTGTAACTAATCTTGATGCATTTTGTCCTTCTTCTACAATGAGGTTATTCAACTGTTTAATTCAAAGTTAAGAGGCAAGGTACAGACACACTTAGTGAAAGCAGTTGTTTCATCCACAGATTGAAAGTCCATCAAAAGATTTCAGGATATTAACATAGCTGATGACTTATATGCATCACTAGTTAGAAAGTGCTGGTCTTCTCACATCCTTCAAATTTGATTTTCCTGCAAACCACATTCCAGAACATACCTGTTTTCCAAAGTCAAGACATGCTTCCATTTTTTCTGCCCACCAACTAAACTGACTAACATTTCAGAAAAATGCCAGTTAGATACATTATCAGAAAATGAAAATTGAATTGTTTCTTCAGCTTTCTTCATTCTCTTACTGTATGATTTTATATGACTGTTTATCCATGCTTAATATGCTTCTGTCAGTCACTTATCCACGCTTTCAACATCTGCTTGCCAATTGGAAGTATTTTGTTTTGCTTGCATGTGCAGCCTTGCTTCACTTTTTAAACTGTCCTGATCTTGGCCCACAAGTTTTCAGTTTTTCCTCTTCTGTTCTTTTCCCCATGCCTCTGTGGGGTAATGAGAGATAAGCTGCAAAGGGCTGAACTGCTGAATGGGGTCAACCCATCACAGCTGTTCTTCCTAGCGAGTGTGGAGAAAGAGCCGCTTTTAGGTTCATTTAGGATGAAATGAACAGTAACCTACTCTCCACTGATTGTCAGTGACATCTCTGTGGTCTATAACAAGCCAAGGTTGTTATCTAACTTGGACACAGACTCCTATATGGTAGAAACCTACATTTACTCAGATGAATCTGTTATATGTCTGCTACTGCTGTGATGTGCCTAAGGGAAAATGTGGTCCAATGTCTCTTAGGTGTAACTGTAATTTCTGCTTTTAAAAATACCGATATACTTGAGTATAATTCCAAATCTCACTGTGAGATGAGCAGCTTCATTAAACACAGTGATAGAACAAGCTGCAGTTTACCTGGCTACAGATATTCTCTCTTACAGGTAATACACACAGCGCCAAAATGGAGATGCACAAATTCAAATTCTTCTGGGTAATATTTTCTAGATATATATGAAAGAACAAGAGAAAGTAATGACAGCTGTAGCCTCTGTGCCAATGGAAAAAGTAAGTACATTTCTAATATTGTTGGTCTTCATTTTAGTGCTGGATAAATGCTTCTGATTGCTACATGCAAGTGGTGAATGCACTGTGTCTTTCTGACAACAGGTGAGATTCCATGATGCTGACAAGTGTTTTAACAATCTGGGTAATGGCACAAGAGCAGTATAGTGTTCTGCCATCAGATCACAACATTTTGAAAATGTTACTACTTCCTTAAATTTCTGTATGTATGTGTTAAGACTGAGTCACCACTCCACTTCCAGCGAAGACCTGAATAAAACAAAGCACTGTACTTTAGAGGTCTGCTACCTGCCCCTAACAGATGAGTTTCCACTCACACATTTGTAGTAATTTCAAGAGTTCTTCTGTATTTCACAGTTTTTGCAGTTATTACAGTAGCCCCTACACACTCCATGTTTGCAGTGAGCTGACATCAAATATTAAGATCCTGTAGGCGGGACGGAGTATGTTTTACTCTGTTCTTCTCTTTCACATTCTCTATTTGTTTGCTGACGACAAATTGTCCCAAATCAATGAAAAGATTTGCTACAGTATGTTTTCCTGCAGGGATCCAAAGCACTGCCTTAAGATCCTTACTGGTCAAGAAAGTGAAGCTCACAAAAGGGTTAATTTCCCACAGGGTGGTAAAAGTGAAATTTAATCAAACCTACAGTTTGGCATTGCCCACAAAAATCCCACCATCTGTTATATTCGAAGAATTATTGGGGAAACTGCACAAGATACGCTCTTCTAGAAGGATGTTTGCTGATCCATGAAATCAGAGTCATTTCAGAAGTGAACCAAAACCAGAATCACAGGCCTGAGTTCCAATACATATAAACCCCAAGAATGCGACCCATAAATCATGTAGCAAGAGCCTCAGCTGGAGTTTCTCTCTATATTGAACTATCTGGCACTTGGCCATTTTCTGCAGTAAGGTACGACAACTATTGGATGATAGAGTCCTTGTTCAGGCACAGGACCTTTTCTGGGAACTGGCAAGAATTCTCTGCTCCCTTCCAGTCCATCTCCATACACCTTACCTATATTATAGCTCCAGGTTCCTGCCAAAGGCTATCCGTGCCTGTCATAAGGTAGCATGTATTATTAAAAACCAGCTGACTACATTCTTTGATCCACTGAACTTTAATGGAGCTGTTCTGTCTCTGGACCAGAAACTTATGAACAGCAAAGACAAAGGTCCCCTGCAGGGATTGTTCAGGGAGGAAGAAGTCTCTTTAAAGACAATGCATAAGGAGAAGATGCAATTGCCTTTGGGGAGGTTTACATCTGTCACTTTTTCCATCTTGCAAATCCGCAGCGAAAATGGTGTAGGTGGACGGCTGAAGATTGCTCTTCTCAAAGGCTTCCTCCTGAAATGGGTGCCTACGCTCTAATACTGACTAAGCCACAGGGCTTTGCTTCTGATCTAATTAGATAATGATACTGCAATACAAAAGGAGAGGTTAATCTTGACTCCATCTTCAATCTTCTTTCCTCGTATACAATTGTAAACACCCTCGAAGCGTTTGGAATCACCTCTCCCTATGTGTTTTAATACCAGCACATGCACAAACAGCTACAAATATGCATTATTAGGGGAACTGGAAAAGAGGAGAATGGAAAGCCAATCTTAAAATATATTGAGCATTCCACACAGAGGTATATTAGTGCCAGTGTGGATAGAAAAAAAGACAAGAATAGCAACAGAATCTGACCACAACCAGACAATATTCTCATTAGCCCTTTCCCTTCCATACATCAGAAGTGCTCAAAGAAGGCCAACATAGCCACAAGGGAACACAGACACCCATCATGTGCATAAAGCTGTTTCTGGAAAGTGCCCTCCACTTGCAGACCTCAGCTGCTCACACTGGCACTATCAACTCTGGATTTTGCCTTAGGGCAGTCAAGGGATATTTCTGGCCCCTAAGAAATTCAGCCACTGGAACATCCCTACTAGGTTCCTGTTCTCTGCACTACTCTATCTGTGCCTTTTGCAAACTAAATAGTCACATTCCCATTAGTTTGCATAAAACCCTACACTTTTCCTTCTGTATTTCAAAATGTAGCCTCCTTCCCATTTTCTGTCACCAGCAAATCACTATCCAAACAAACAAAAGTACACATTTATCTAACACAAGTATAGTCTCCCTTACATCTAGAAGGAAAGCGAGTTGAACTAATGCTCAGTTCAATAAAAAGGGAAAGTCAGATAATGACATTAGCAGCTGTAAAAAGACAGGAAAAGATGTCCAAACATGTATGAATTGAATCACCACTGATACACATGAGGGCTTCAAATCATTCTTCCTTATAATTTCTAAAGAAAACAAGAAGAAATAAAGCAAAAGCAACCTGATTACAACAGAAATTACTAAGAACAGAAAATTACTCAACTTATGTAATGCAATAAGGTCCTATTGAAAAGCATCAGCAAAATGCTGTCTTTTCTTTATACCATTCTTTACACTAGTGGCATTCAGCCATTATTTTACAGTCATTTTTCCTGCTATTTTACCTTATTATGCTGTTAATCCAGTAGCAGCAGACTTGAATCTTTATTAAGCAACTGAAATTATTTTGCTTTTCATCAAAAAAATTAGGTTGTTACTGCATTTCCGTAAGTATATCACCTTGTCACTACAAAGGAAGAAGAATACACACCTCAGTAAAAGATTTTACCTTCAAAATATTTGCTGTAGTGACATACATCCAGATCTCGTTCATAAATATTTATACCTGAGTGAATGGGCTTATGTGCATATATATATATATAAACAGAAGCAATATGTATGTATACATATACGCACATTTACACATATCAATATGAATATATTAGATCTACCAATATATCTATATTATATTGAACATATTAATAGATAACACATACAAATAAAGAGAGGACACATGCAATATGCTCATAGATTGCCAAAATGAAAATTCAGATATCTGGGGAAAGAAGCAGTACATGACTCTGCCCTCTGAAAGAGGGGCATTCTGATGTTCTGAGACACGCTCGTATTGGATGATGTTGTCTGCTGGCACACTTCCACCAATATACAAACATGCCTTGCTCTGCCTCATTTGTAATGCTGGTTGTCTGGACAAGAGTTGGACTACAAGTCAGGACAAGTTTTCTCAGGTTAAAACTGACGATGATCAGAGTGCACAGAAAAGAGATAGGCTTTGCTTTGTTATGCTGGTACTCCAAAATCCAGCTTGCTTGACATTCATCATCACTGGCATTTAATATGAACTGGATTAGCTTCTGCCTTTTTTAGAATGCAATTTCAGCATTGAACCATATTAATAAGTGAAAGTCCCTTTTAAGTAGTAGGTCATACAATTCCTTCAGCAAGCTTTATTAATTTCAGTTAATTTATATCAGGGATGAATTTGGTCCAAAATCTTTCACTGTAAGACAACACTTCTGGCACGCTATCCATAACTATTCTTTGGGTAAGCTCTATCCAATCTGCTATTGCTGTGATTTCAAGATTCATTTGGCCATATAGTTTTCAAGTTGTACAAGTGTCTAAGCCAATGCCTAGGTTTGCTTCAAAGTTAGGTTTATTTATTGCAGGATGTATGTGACTTTTTGTTCCTCGCTTGGCTTGAAGAGGTTCATTTTCCCTGCTTAACTCCTGTCAATGAGAATCAAACAGCGTCAAAACACCACAGTTATGCTTTATATGAGGAAGCTTACTTTATTTTTGTTTTTATGCTTTGTATACAGGGTATTTAGAGTAAGTGGGATTCAGGAGGTTGAGATAATGAAGAGTAAACTTGATAAGTGGTATTATGCATGTTACAGAGTTTCATGTTACTTGTAGTGTCCCTAGGTGTCTTACGATTATTGGAGAAGACACAATCACTGTAAATGAACACCCAGTTTTACAGAAATCCTAGAGCCTATGGATTTGTGTCTACTTCAGGCTATTTTTTCCTGGAGGTTTACATTATCAAATTCCAGACAAGAAATCAAATAGTCAGCCTTATTCATGAACGTCTGTCAAGGTCCTCTGACTATTTTTAGTAAAGCAACTTGCATACATAGCCATAACTCAGCCTTAAAGAAAGCAGAAACTGATTTATTATAATCAAAAATGGCAGCACCTCTATTCCCTGTCTGCAGTTACTCACAATTTTCCTGATGCTTTCACATGTGAGGGTAAAAACACGCAGGTGTGAGTTACAATTCAATGATGATTTAAATCACAAATTAATTTTCTATGGCCTTAAAACAAGCTACTGGCCAGGCACAATATGTCATTCATTTTTAAATAAAAGGCTTAGCAAAGTTAAATCAGCCAAGCAGATATAAAAACTGTCACACTGAACACAAAATCCAAGGCTCAGACGACCAACAGGTGCACCAGCCATACAAACAGCCAACAGAATCAACAACTTTTAAGGCTCTTGAACAAAAAGGACTGGGGCACTGGCCTGCCATGACACGCCAATGGGGAGACTCTCCCTGGAGGGGAATAGGACTTGCCCTGCCATGCAGAGGGAAGAGAACTACGGATTAGTGCAAAATGACCTATGGGATGGTTATGGAAAAATTACAAAGGAGAATAAGCAAAATTTATCACAGGATGTTTGGGGGGAATCAATCACCAAAGGCAGGGAAAGTAAGGGATCAAGGACAGAGATGGTATAAAACCAAGAAACTGGGGGGAAGAAGGGATTTATGAGGCCAGGTCCGTGTGAATATGCAGCTGCTCATCGTGCTTGTCTGACTGAGCTCTGCACCTAACCACTGCAGTCTAACCTGTACTGTTACTAAATCCCATTCCCAATTATCTCCTGTGTGGATGCACTCTCTGTTGTAAGCCTGCGTGTCTGCAAACTGAAAACCAAGAACAGCTCATTGGTGAGCAGAAGAGGTTTGTATGCCAACCATTGGAACAATGCAAACTTGAGGGCCAGGTAATAATAGCTAGAGGAGTATGGACCAGCTGTTGGCCTAACAATGTCTAAAACCAGTGGGGAGATCTGCTTTGTGTGCATGTAACCCACAAGGAGACTTCAACCCTGATCAGCCTGTGAGGATGAAATGCAGCAAGCCATCTATGTTTTGTATGTTCGCATGCGCCATCTGCATCTATGCGGGTAGAGCAGAGGCAGTTCTGTGTTTGTGCAGGTCCATACGACTGGCTGTGTCCAATACATATATGGACATGTTTGTGTGCCCAATGGAATACATGTCCTGCCTCTTTACTAAGTGGATCTGTAAATACGGGACCAATGGCCATGTAGCCATTGGGCTGGGGCAGGAAGAATAAATCCCTTTCATTCCCAAAGCCCCACCAGACTTGGCTATGGCTAACAGTCTTGTTTTACAATCATCAAAATGAGAAATTCTTGCAGATTTCTTGTAACTAACTTACATTTCTGATTGAAAAATCAATCTGACCCAACTGGTTTTCAGTAAGGTCATAGAATCATATCATAGAATTATAGAATGGCTTAGGCTGGAGGGTAACTTAAAGATCATCTAGTTCCAACCCCTCTGCCACGGGTAGGGTTGCCAACCACTATCAGGCTGCACAGGGCCCCATACAATCTGGCCTTGAATGCCTTCAGAAATTATCCACAACCTCTCTGCACGATTTGTTCCAGTGCTTCACCATCCTCTGAGTAAAAAATTTATTCCTAACATCTAACTTAAATCTATCCTCTTTTAGTTGAAAGCCATTTCCCCTTCACCTGCCTCTATAAGACCAGGTAAAAAGTTGGTCGCTCTCCTTGTAAGCTCCCATCAAGTACTGGAAGGCCACAGTGAGGTCTCCCTGGAGCCTTCTCTTCTACAAGATGAACAAGCCCAGCTCCCTGAACTTTTCTTCATAGGGGAGGTGCTCCAGCCCTCTGATGATCTTTGTGGTTTGCCTCTGAACCTGCTCCAACAGTTCTGCATCATTCTTGTACCGAGGACCCCAGGGTTGGGCACAGTACTACAGACGGGACCTTACAAGGGCAGAGTAGAACGGGACAATCACCACCTTCTCCCTGTTGGCCACTCCTCTTTTGATGCAGCCCAGGATACGGTTGGCCTCCTGGGATGCAAGCGCATGCTGCTGGCTAATGTCTAGTTTTTCATCCATCAGGATCTCCAAGTCCTTCTCTGCCAGGCTGCTCTCAATCAGCTCTTGTCCCAATCTCTGATTCAGCATCTGTATGCTTAGCATTTACTTACTGTTAATTTCTTCCTCTGGGGCAAATTCTCCTTCAAGTAATTCTACAAGATTCAGGGTCAAAAACAAAACCCAGTGAGTAACTTCTCATGGATTGCTGAGCAAAGATGTGTCCCTCTGCATTTTTCCAGATCTCAGATTTCTCTTTTGCTGGTATACAACATTCACCTCTCGGAATGGAGAAGGAAGTAGAGCTCACTCACAGATGGACACCCACAGGTTTTGGTTTTATGGGCCTCAAATAGTATTTTATGCGGTCAGGCCTTGACAGTCATATTCAATAAGTTGGCTGAAGTTACTGGTTTTCTGATCCAGGTAAAATAACTTTTCTTACTCTATGAACAAAGCATTTAACTTCAGTCCCCATCCTTTTAAATGCCACTTGAGCACTTCCTCAAGCACAAAAGAGATGCAAAAGCACAGAACTTAATTCTATTGCTTAATGAAAGCAATAAAACCCTCAAGTTTTTTTTTCTTTGTTTGGGGGGGGTATTAACTAGCTGCATTGCTTCTTTTCTTTTCCTGAACAGCGTGAAAGCCCACTCTCTGATGATCAGCACAAGACAGAGATAAGGTCTCATTCTCATCTACCTCAGAACCTAACCATGGCATGTTCCATCTTCTCCTCGCTGCTGTAGCAGATGTATTGCAACTATAAACAACATTTGCTATTATTCTAAACATGCAAAGCAGGAAGAAATATGATTCTTACACAGAAGATGTAGGTTGTAGATGCTAGATGAGAGGCAGATGGTAAATCATTTGTAAAGCCAACGTCTCTGTCACTTATTTTTCTTTGGAACAGGTACATAAGGAATGATGAACAAAGAAGTGGTTAACTCAGTTTGACTATTATGTAATTCCACTTACTTCTTTCTGTTAACAATTTGGACTATTTCATCCCTATCCTCTCCAAAGAGAATTAAGTCTTCAAATTGCATCTGTTTCTCTCATCAAAATCAACAGCCTAAATGAATCGTAGATGAGAATACAAGCCTAGCAGTGACAAGAAAGTGCAATCAGGAAAGACAGCTAAAAAGGTTTCCACAGCATGACTAAAGTCATAATAAAGTGTAAGTCTATAGCCATACCACTTCCTAGAAGGAATTATTTTGTCCTTATTCCACAGATACTAGCACAGCACAAGTCTCTTTCTTACATTCTTTATCGAATATTCATCCTAAAATATTATTTTTTAAGAAGAGGAAGTAACAAAAGGTCAAATAACCTCAAATGGCTGCACTAAAGCATATAATTCACAAGGAAGTAATTGTCAATTTACTTATATTTTGTTATTACCACTGCTGGGATATTTCAGAAGGCCTCCTAATAAGAAGTTAAGGAATAAATGAAATATACACGAACACTTGCTTGTAGGAAACTGCTGAGATTCAAACAATTACTGAAAACAACTGAAATTTCTTGCCCTTCTATCTATCTAAGTTCCACAACCCATTTCCATCAGATTTAAAATATTGTTTGGAGATGAACATGTTAAAGAATTGGTTGAAAAGGAGCAATAATTCTTCAACACATATTTTATTAAACTTTAACTTCTTCTCATGCCTTTGAAAGTTGGTGAAAAAGCGATTACATTTGGAAGAATTTGAAGACCCTAGCTTTCTGCTTTCTAGTGAGTGCACACTTTGATATCTAGAAGATTATGACATTACTAAGAGAACTAAATTTTTCACACGGTACAATCTAAGCAAGGGCTTCTAGTTTTTGCTGTGCCCTACACTGATGGTGTTAAACAGAAACTGGTAGCTTCTAGGTTCAAAGCCTAGCTGGCACAGCAGGCAGGCAATCTGAACACACTAACATCTCAGCTTGTTACTGTCCCAGTGCTTCTGACAGACAAAAAGGCAGAACTCAAGCAGAAGTCTCTGATACAAAATTTGGTTATATAAATTGCATGATTGCATGTGATGTCTTTTGGAAGTACTACCTCAAAAGAAAAAAAAAAAAAGGCCATTCTGTCATACTATGTGGATACCACAGGAAAGTTTCAACAAGGTTTTTTATTAAAGTTCTTAAATAATGAACGTGACAAAAAGGTAGATGGATGGCTCTCAAATAAATGAGAAAGCAGATAAAGCAATAGGAAACAAGAGAAGTCAGTCGTTGATCAACGGAGAAAGTCTACCCCTGAGTTTCAGGGGATCTGTATTGAGATATGGGCAGTTCACCTCACTCCTGAATGATCTGAAAAAGGAGGCAAGCAGCATGGTGACAGCATGAACACCAGAAGTCTGCTTAGGTTCAGTGCACATGAATAAAAGAAAAATCCACAAAGAGCTAGTAAACACAGATACTACACTCAGTTCTGGAAATCTCAGAGCTGTCAGTTGCAAGAACCCGGAGAATATTCCAGGTCTGCCTGTTCTCACACTCTTCCCAAAATACTTACCTTTGCCTACTGTCAGAGAACGGATATGGGATCAGTTGGACCTTCTCTGACTTTGTGCAACGGCAAACTGACTTAAATTCCCAAGCTATTTTTTTTTTGCCACAATGTTAGACTTCTATCCTTACACAGTGTGAGTGTACAAGCCACACAAGTTATGAGGCATAAGACCATCCAGACCGATGCCTCATTTTGAATAGTATCATGTTTCCCGAACTCTATCTTCCCAAAGCCAGTCACTTTATGTAGAAGAATGCCACAGGGAAGCTTGAGGGAATTAATTTCTTAAAGAATACAGAGCTGAACTCTGAGATCTTAAATCCTCAGAGAATAAAAGATCTGTCTTAGTACGAATGTAAGTTTAGACGCTGTGGGCTTACAGAGGGGCACTTTCCAAAACAACATGTGAACACACAAGTAAAAATAGACTCAAAAAACATTTTTACACTTGCACTAGCTTCTGTTCTTGGTTGGTTTGGTGTTTNAAAAAAAAAAAAAAAAAAAAACCAAAACCACCTTCTATTTGTTCTGCCAGTGTCTTCATAGAAGAGGCATAAAAGAGCCTGTGCACTTATGGCACACAAAGGGCAGTTCCTTCAGCACTAGTTTCCTCTCAAAAGGTACAAACAGCACATCAGTATCTACCCTTCAAAAGTGAATAGCTCTTGGACCAGAATAATACAGCAGAAGAATGCAATTTTTAAGTACAGTCATATTATATTCCTTCCAAGAATTGAGTTCTAGTCTAATCCCGGGGCTTGTACTGGGACAGAGCTGAAGGATGAAGGAAGTTAGCGGAACAGTTTTTTGTGCAGACATGTCAAAAGACAGCCACTCAAAAAGTCCAAGAGCTCTTATCCCTTCAGATCAGAACACACATCTGTCAATGTGAAATAGTACATTTCTAAAAATTTTGAAATATGCTGTTTTCTGCCTTATCTGCTCATGCAGTGATAGTTCTGGAGACTCTGCAACCTACAGCAGCACAAGAGGAAAGCACAAAGATTTCCATCCAAAATCTTTCCTTACTTGACAGCGATCCCTAATGGAAATCTTATCAGCTACATAAACATACTAAACCCTGTTCAAGTACTAGCACTGCTGACACTGCAAGGTCAATGCTCTCAGCTCACAGCCTCTCACCATGCTTTGCCCAGCATAGCACTCAGCGCAATTCCACTTGGCATTCTTTGGACTGAGGCTCTTTCCTCTCCTCTCCTGATCATACCAGCGGCCTGCAGCCTGCCCTTCTTTTCTTTATAATTTCTTTATAATACACAAAATCTGAAGTTTGTCCATTCCTTTTACCCACATGAGCACCTTGCATCAGTATCAACAGGGTATGTCCAAAGCCTAAAGGAAAACAACCAGGAATCTTCTTCAGCTAAACAGAATTTTGAACAGTTCAGAGGATGTCCTCTGTCATAAGTATGTAATATCATATGTCATAAGTGTGTAACATCTGTGCAGTTGTCTATTATAACACAATGTTTTTAATGCAGATCTGTATCAGAAAATAATTCCATACCTGGCTTATGGGCTAGGCTTTCCATCCTGTCACCCCTGTCCAACAGCCTACATCTCTCCAAAGGTTATCTGCTGAAAAGCAGATGTCCTACACTTCTTTCAAAGGTGCCAATGTTCAACACTCTCAACAAGGAGCTGTAGGTCATGCCACTGTCAACTCCTGTTCGCCCTCCAAAGCAACACAGTCACACTGCCACTTCAGAAGTCGACACGCGTCCACTGTGCCACTGTCATCCTCTCTGTTATGGAGAATGGTCTCCCCATTTATACAGTAAAAGTAGTGCCTTCCAGATCAGTCACTTATCATGAATGCTGATGAAAAACCCTAAAGCACAGTCCTACAAAACCAGTAGTTAATTGGAGTCTTCCAGTTCTTTTTGGTTCTGGATGTAAAAATCAAATCTGCTCACCACACTTTCTCAAGTGAGCAACTTTAATTATGCTCTCAAGTGACTGAGAGGTCAGGTATCCAGTAACACTCACTCTTGATTTCTTAAAGAGGTGACTGTAATGGCACGGAATTTGAACAAAACAAGCGTAATGTGAAACATCTTAGACTTGAGCAATTAAAGCAAGGGGACCTCCCTCTTCCTTAAAAAAATATGAGATGGTGAGTTAACAATATTCTTTCTTAAATGTTTTCAAGGCTTAACTTTGGAACTCACGGACTGCTTGGTTCACAGAACCTACTGAGCACTTTCATGTATCAGGGAGAATAACCAAAAACTAGCCCTCAATAAGCAGGTCACCTTGAGCACTCAAGGGACAGGGAGGGCTCCTCCCGCTTATTTTATTCCAAAAAGAAACATGCTTGCCAGACAACTTCAACCTGCTGAGAGAAGGAAGCCAGAGACTTGTATTTCTGGGATACCGAGCAAGCCGTTTTGGTCTCTGGGTGGATTGAACCGTCTGCTTACAGCAGACCACGACACAACCTGGCCAACCCTTAGGTCACATGCCAGCCTCCTTGGGGGACACTGCCCCAGAGGGCTGGGACAAATCAATCCCGCTGGCTGCCAGGTGGGCACTGCCAATTCACGGAGCCACAGCACTGCACAGTGATTCTTTAGGCACACTTCCGTAGATCTACAAACACAAACAAGGTGCTCGCTGCTCCACTGACACGGCGATGTGTGCAGACATCAAACGGTTGTCCGTCTCAGACAGACAAACAGCGTATATACTGAAGGACAGCGTTACATCGCAGCTGAGCTCACGCCGTTGTATTTCTCAGCTTCCCGTACAGCGCTCAACCGCTTGCTGGCGTTTACCACGCACGGCAGCAGACACGGCAGCGAAACCGTTCCCCACGCTCTGCAAACAACTTCCCTCTCTCATCAAGCCGAGGCCCTTACGCACCAAGCCGATGCTATTATGCAAAGACCCGGAGACGTTACGGTCCTACCGCAAATCTGTTTTGAGAACCATCAGAGAACGCCCGCAGAAGCCCCTAATCCCTTTCAGCAGCTCAAGCCCAAAGGTAACTGCCGGTCAAACTCCGCCGTCCTCACAGCCGCCGCCGCAGCCGCCGAGGGGCTGCCCCGCCAACCACCAGCCCACAGCCGCCCCGCGCCGACGGTCACCCCCACGCCCTCTGCCCCTCACGCCCCCCTCGTTCCCCGCTGACCCGTGGGGAAGCACGCAGGCAGGGCACCCCTTACCAGAGCGGTGCCCAGGGAGAAAGCCGCCATCAGGCATGCCATGTGCCCCGCTGCCCGGCCGCCTGCTCCTGCTGCTCCTGCTCCTGCTACCGGCAGCTCCCGCTCCGCCGACGCCGCGCGGAGCCCTCGAGTGTCGCCCGGATTGGTGGCAGAGGGAGGGGAGGAGGAAGAAGCGGCCTCCTGCCGCGCTCAGACCCGCCCCGCCGCGCCCAGTTGGCCCCGCCCGGCCCCGCCGCGGGCTGAGGAGTGCGGGCCAGAGCGACCCAGACCCATTCCCTTGGGGTAGAGGGCTTGTCCCCGCTCTGGTCAGCGCATGGGGCTCCAGGTGGATGGCAAGCTGGACATGAGCCAGCAATGTGCCCTTGTAGCCCAGAAAGCTAACCGTGTCCTGGTCTGCATCCAAAGAAGTGTGGCCAGCGGGGCGAGGGAGGTGATCCAGATGGGGAGTCCTCAGTACAAGAAAGATGTGGATCTATTGGGATATGTCCAGAGGAGGGCCACAAAAATGATCCAAGGGATGGAACACCTCCCTGCAAGGACAGGCTGAGAGAGCTGGGGCTGTTGAGCCTGGAGAAGAGAAGGCTCTGGGGAGAACTGAGAGCAGCCTTTCTGTATCTAAAGGGTGGCTGTATGAAAGAAGGGAACAGACTCTTTAGCACGGTCTGCTGTGATAGTACAAGAGGAGATGGTTTCAAACTAAAAGAGGAGATACTTAGATTGGATGTAAAGAAGACCTTTTTTATGATGAGGATGGTGAGGCACAGGCACAGGTTGCCCCGAGAGGTGGTGGATGCCCCATCCCTGGAGACATTCAAGGTCATGTTGGATAGAACTCTGAGCAACCTGATGTAGCTGTAGGTGTCCCTGTTCATTGCAGGGGAGTTGGACTAGATGGCCTTTAAGGGACCCTTCCAACACAAACAATTCTATTATTCTGTTTAAGTAGGAGCCCAAACCACATCCTTGCCCATTAAGTGCACTGGATGGTGTTCATGTGCTGTTAGAGTTGTGCTCGCACTCCCAACACGAATACAGATCCACAACTAGATTTCAAGTCAGCATAGTTAGCCTCCCTGCCTAGTGGCAGGGATCTTGGCCCAGCCTTCCCTTGTGCCTTTGAAGTTACGTGCCCACTGGGCCCATTTTCCATAAGCTCTGGTGCTCCCTTTCTTCAGGTACCATCAGAAAGAGCATAAGGTAGATAAATCATAACAGTGATCTGAGAACTGGATTCAAAATGTCTACAAAATGTTTTATACGTATCTCCTACAAGACCCGAGAAGGGCTGTGAAATATGTCTATGTATGTTTAAGGCATTTGTGGGGTTAAACCACTTAAAGATGTCACACATTTTGATTGCTGGGTAGGAGATACAGAGGAAGTGCATGAGATATCCTCGTTTTAGTGCCCATGTGATACAGACACAGCACAATGCTTAGTTCTCCTGCCTTTCAACTTCTTGAGAAGAAGTAAGATAAAAAAAAATACTACTGTAGCACAGCACAAATGTACAGTACCGAAATCTGCTGCACAAACAAAAGTTTTAGCTCAGGCTGTAAGCAGCTTTCGGCACTAAGGCTGAACGGTGCCGTTCACAAAGCAGTCCTGCAGAGAAAGGTATGCACAATTTGTCTGCTTTGGGAGTACCAGTGCTGCCCGCCAGGACAAGCCCAGCATGGAGGGAGGTCATGTTATTTGGGATGAAGTGACATGGAGACACAAACCCTCGGAGCACAATATGAAGACATCGGAGGGCTCCATTGCTCACATTACTGTCCATGGGAATTCTGCCTGAGCATGAGTACATGATCACATCCCAGGGATTTATTTTTTCACAGTGGCTGCAGTATCAGTACCTACCAGAGCTTCCTGTAAAACACTGAGACGTAGAAACAGGTTTCACAGAAACTGAATTCTATTTGGTATCTATTTTGATATCACACAGGGAAAAAAAAAAGATTACATAAGAAGAAGCCTGCTAAAAATAGCAGTCTCCTGCATTCCTACATTCCCTCATTAACTCTTCCATTAGCTTTACGGGTGATCCCCTGGTCCCTGCAGGCAAAAATATCAAGAACGTAACTCTGAGAAGAAAGAAAAGAGGAGAGAAAACCATGTTAAAAAAAAATCCGGGNTTTCCTTTGCTCTTTACCGCTCATCTCTTCCTCTCCTCTTAGCAACAGCGCGTGGAACAGCCAACCAGGACCCGCTGCCGGCGCTGAAGCATCACAGCCGGGGTTACTGCCGTGCACTGACCGCCAGTAACCGCGAGCCCGGCAGCCCGGGCATGCGGCACCTCTACTGCAGTGCACCTGCTGGGGATGAGGACAGGCTTTTTCCGACTCCTCTGGCAAGGATTAGAAAATAATTTAGGGCAAATCCCACCCCTCCCTCCCCCCCTTCCCTTTATCTTTTGGGTCCTTGGATATCTCCGGGAGGGGGGGATCTTTTAAATGAAGTCACTGCAAAGATGCAGCAAAAAAGAAAACCCTAGCTTAATAAAAAGAAACAGGTCAGCCCAAGCGCACATGAGCACGCATACCAGAACAAATTCATAGCGGAGCACCAGAGCGAATCAGTAAAAGCCAGCTTGCGCTGAGGATTTGACAGTGGGTCATGTTTCCATCTTACTCAGAGATCAATATTAACATAATACACAGACCTCTCAGCTAAAACATCAGGATCAGCTGTTCTGATGACTCCATCTCAGACTATGATGGACACATTCAGTGCCTTTCACGAACGCCGAGCAACCTGCCAAACATTCCGTATTTCCCCACTGGACACTATGGAGCCATTCAGAATAAACACCATCCTTCACCTCCCTCCTTTCACAGGCAAACCTCCTCTGCATGTTTCATGCGCTCCATCTCAAAGTTATGAAGCTGTAATCCTGTAAGAAAATACAGGACCTCTCAAGCTACTTGTTTTCCCAGGGTCTGAGCTACTGCAACAACCCCAGAATAGTGGAACGGTGGCTTTTTCTGCTGAGCATGAATTTCTGTTGCTGCTAATCCACTCGGTAAACAGACCAGATTGCAGCTTGACTGGCTGGAGCCCCTTCCCTGAGAGGTTACTAGAGATCAAACCCTACCAGCACCTCCATCCCGAGGCAGTACAAATGAGTCACTACATTTCTCAATATAACAATGGAGAAATTTCCAACTACATTGTTGCCTAATTAACCACGAATGCTGACAAGTATTAGAAAAAATGAATTCCCAAGTTCCTGTGGAGTTTTAACAGCCAATTTATTACTATTTTCTTCCCAGACACACTCAAATTATGTAGAAACGACAGATTCCTACGTTGTGGCAAAAACACCTAGAAACAAAAGGATAAATGTCTGTTTTTGCACGTGCATATAGAATCAAACTAACACTGAAAGAGTTATGGCAAGACAGAAGACTGCAAGCTACTTATTGTGCCTTCCTTATATTTGGGACTATCTATAATTTTACACTGAAATCACTCATCCTATTCAGGTTACTTTATGGTGCTCATAACAACAGCAGTAGAAAGCTAAGGCACTGACTTTTCTTGCAAACAGTTTTCAGGCAGTCCCACGTTTAAAACCTACGCCTCAATACATGTTTCTGTAGTTTGTATTTTAAGCTGCACTTCAATCTGAAATACAGTTTAAGCAGGTAGAAGCCAAGATAAGAGGCACTGTCACAGCTCTTTTTCAACCCAGTAAGACAGTGAAATTTTGAGCATGGTTTGCTCTGAAGCTCTGTGACACTGCATTTCCTCATTTAAGAAGCCCACATGTGATCTCATAGAGGGCTCTCCTCTTCCCCTCTGAATCAGCTGGCTCCCTTGTCCTAAAAGAAAAGAGAAGGCATTCTAGGACTAAGCAGTTCTATTCTTTCTTTGAGCACTGAATTTTCCTTTCTCTTGTTCATTTTAAACTTACAAAACAAAGTATCTGCGCTCCAGCAGTCCTGGAGGTATCTTATGGAAATCTTGAATCTTGCTGACCTGCAGGAGACTTTTGGCACATGCTAGAACAAAGATTGGAATCAGAGTGAGACATTTTTGGTTCTGGAAAAGAGTGGTTAGGCTATGATCCTTAACCTCAAAAGATCTGGATCAAGTCATTTATCAGTCTCTTTCATTCAAAACTTCAGCACGAGTTCATCCAACTGGTTGAGTAATTCCCTAAGCTATGTGAGGCCTTCTGAAAATTTTATCTTTGTAGCATTTTCCAAATTCCCATATTGATAAGAAGTCTTACTGAACTGAATGGGGCAAATACAGCTTCTTTGATCAAGTGCTCACTTGCCAGATTCATTCCTGTTAACGCAACTGACTTCAACTAGAATTACACCATGAATCAATCAGGCTTAGCGGCAACCAAATCTTTACTATGAGTTTAATGAAAATTCATTAAAACAAGTGGAACAAGCTTTTTTGTAGCAAGATGCATTTATCAGATAATTCTGAGAATGAAAATGCACTTTCGCTTTTTTGTAGCAAGATGCATTTATCAGATAATTCTGAGAATGAAAATGCACTTTCTTGTTTTTAAAGAGAAAATGAGACTTAGTAGATAAATTAAGCATGTTAAGGCTGAGACACAAATCAAGAAGAATTCTAATTTGAAGACTAATATGTCATATTTAGTTGTTTTGTTCTTTTTTTACTGTTGACAAGCAACTCAAATTCACCTTCTTTGTGCTTTTAATAAAAAGTAAATGATATTACAAATCATTAGTTTAACTGTTGGAACGACACGGCAAAGTACAGAACACAATGGCAGAATTACTCACGAGTCCTTTTGTTAATTTATAGTCTAATCTTAACATTACTTTACAATACCTTTCTTGCTGAGGGGAGCACATTTTTTTATTGTTGCTTTTTAGTTGAATTCCTCTCCAACAAAGACCATTTATGTTAATATGAGAGCAAACTATACTTCTCCCTTTGTGATCCAACACTCACTGAAAGGTTCTCACTAATTCATCAGTTTTGGAGAAAAAAGTAGAAATAGCAGATTTTTTGTCAAGCTTGATTTCAGAAATAGAAACACCACTAGTTTAAAAGGCCATTTTTAGAATGGCATCCCTTGTCCCTTACTGCTATGAACAGCACCAAAGAACAGTATGAACTAAGATACATCTTCCATTTTCTCTTCTTTTTTTTAAGCTTGCACATACAAGCTTACTGTTGTTTGCTTTGTTTTTTTTTTTAAATCAGTTGGATTTCCAACACTGAACTTTCCACCTTTTACCTAGTGGAGAAATATTGGCAGTAGGTGGACAGTTGGACTAGATGATCTTGGTCAATTTAAACATCTCACTTCATGGCAACAAGAAATCCTTTTGGTGCAGGGAATCCCAGTTGAGTGCAGAGCTAAAAGAGTCACCAGCGTTTGAGGGTGAAACATCACCCATTTCCTGAACCTAATACTTTGATGCCTCTCTTTATTTGAGATTTTTTAGGCAATTCCTTTTTCAGTCTTCTATTTTGCTATTGGAAAACATTCTTTATTAAAATCAATACATTGGGTCAATTCCTGGATTAGGAACATAACTGGGAAGAAAGTTTCTTTCTAGGTTTCTGTAGTCTGGTTAGTGACTCAGTGAATCATAGCACTGACGCTTGGAAGGGACCTCTGGAGATCTAACCTAGCCTTCCGCTCAAAGCATGATACTCACCAACACCAGATCCAGCTGTCGCTCTGCCCAGCCCTATCTTCTAAACCCCCCAGCATGGAGACACTACACCATTTGAGTGAATTGTCCCAGAACTGCATTCCTCTATGGGTAAAAAGATATTTCCTAACATCCACTGTAAACCATTCAAAATGCTGGCGATACCTACAGGAATTTGGCTCCAGTGTCTTTAGAGCTGCCCTTTGAGTAGCTGTAAACCACTACGAGATGATCCCTCAGCTTTCCCTTCACTCGACCAAACAAGACCAGCTTTCCTCAGTCTCTCTTCATAGGTCCCCAATCAATTTTTCACTTCTCTGATAGACCCTTTCCAACCTCCCACTACCTCTGTTGAACTGGAGAGCACAAACCACATGCAGCGTTCCTGTTGTGCTCTCACTAATGTTAACTAGAGAAGGATAATTTCTCTCCACATCCTGGCCACATCCTTTAGAGGTAGCTCATTATGTTATTTGCCTTACTTGCAGTTAAAGTACACTTTGGCTCATATACAGATTGGCTGAATAAACTCCCCCCAGATCTTTTAGATCCCTGGTCAGCAGAAGAGTGCCAGCACCTGCTGACAGCCAGCATTCCTCACAACCACTCAGCAGCTGACCTCAGTGATCCAAGGAGACACATACAAGGTGCAAGGCCAAGTGAGGAGTGGAGAACAAGAACTCCTGCTCACAGATACCCAGAAGCTGGAGAATGCATGTCTAACAGTCATTCATGCCCTACGGCCAAATGCCACAATGGGTCCTTTTTAGCAGCAGGACATTTCATTGGGATGTGCCGTTTGGTTCAAGCCAAGTCACCCTCAGACACGTTAACAAATGTGGACAGCAGTTTTTGGTTTGGAACCTCTTGACCATTTTTGGCCAGTGAGAAAGAGGTCCAGTTAAAATCCTCAAGTTTTTAAATCCTATGCAATATAGTTTGACAATTTCATTTCTTGGGGGAAAAAGGACTTCAAATTTTGAGTTTATTCTAATAGGATAAAAAATAGTTTTGGACACATGAAAGTTGTTGTCAAGCTAGGTTCTACATGCAACCTTACTACATAATTATAGAAGACGTGTGTGCAAACGTACAGTTTTGATGTTGAAAAAAAAATTAAAGCCACAAGTTTGCACCTCCTTCAACAAATGATTAACTGTATGCTTAGGCTATCCAGATATGGAACCACTTCCGTGGCCACAGCACAGTGTTTTTCATATCACACATTTCTCAACAATTAAAGCCTCGGTGTTGTGATAATGTCAAAATTTCCAGGCAGCAGCAATGTACTTTGTGAAACAATTTCAAGTGGAACCTCTAAGCTAGTGGACTTACAGATTCAAAGCAAGTGCAGGTACCTAGTATGGCTCAGTCAAGCACCACACTGGCAGGGTCTTGTCGTCTAAAAATAACTAAAGCACGCAACCGTACCAATTTACATTACTAAGAGAGAATTCCTTAAGGAAGAGAAATTATGTCACTTAGCACACAAAACTTTCCTTAGTACTTCAGTAATTTCTTTTGGGCTTCCTTCTTTTCACTGGGAGGAATTTACTTCATGACCTAGTTTTCCTGTCTGAAAGATAACTAGTCACACACTTATATACACATACACACACACAAAAAAACTGCCCTGAAAACACACGGCTACAACAAAGCAGATGGAAGTATAAAAAGAATGAATGCAAAACAGATGAAAAAGGACAGAACCACTTCACACCCACCTTTCAAAACTGTAAGAGACCAAAAGTATATAAAGAACAGAGTTGACTATGCCCTCCCAACTCCCATCCATATTTCAGCACTAGAAACATGTCTCAGAACTATAAGGGAAACTGTACTGCGAGAAGAAAGTGGTAATGCTTCAATTTCTTGACACGCATCCAATGTCCACACCATTTTGATGTGCCTTGTGTTGCAGGCTGAGAACTCTGTGCCGTGTATTAGCAAATTAACTAGCAAAATAGCATCCTGGTACTCGACTAAAGCTCAGGAGTTAGTCCTAGCAATAGCCAGCAATTCCATCAGTTAAAAGAAATGCTAAACTTAAAGATGCCTATCTGAGAAAAGCAAGAGTCTTGGAAGAGCTGACAATCCTACAGCTCATGGCACTCATTTCCAAGGGCAATGTTTTAAGAGAATAATCATCTTGGTTTCAAATGCCTTCTGAAATTCTGAGATGCTTGCTGTTCTGAAAGAATACTTAAAAAAATAACTATTTGACAAAACCTTGTAAAAGTAAAACAAACAAAAAAAACAGCCCCTTTCCCCCAAGCTCTGTCTTTAAGCTACTGCATGCTCTAATCACCCCCAACAATAAACAGGCAAAATCACAGGACAGATGACTGGCAGCACAGAAGTACAGTACATACTTCAGATACTTTAGAACTGGGAAGCAAACAGTTAAACGAGCTGCTGAATTTCCTGTTTCTCAGAGTGTAGGAAAGTTCCCTGTTGCCTCCACGTCAAAACAAAGCAGTATCTGCTTCCAGACCTGGGATAAATACTGCACCTGGGCTTCCAATCAGTCCTGCAGCAGCTTCTTTATGCTCTCTTCAGCCATAATACATTTTCTAGTCTTTGTTCTTTATGTTTGTTTTTTCACTTAGAGGGAACTATTTATTTCCATACTCTTAGGGGTTTGATATATTAAGAACCCAAGTAAAAAGCACTGTGAAAACATGCTTCCCTTACTCACTTTGCTTCACTAACCCACAACAGACTCATTTCAGCTACCGCGACTATCCACATAGGCAATAACACTTGCATAGTCACTAAAATATTACTTTTCCTCACCTTTCTTTCTCCACCATGGCCCTTCTTGGACAGAGTACGACAGTTCTTTAAACTCAATATTTACAGCTGGTCTGCGTGGTAGGTAGGAGAAACGGTGAGCTTCTGTCAGAGTATTGTCCACTTTTTTCAAGTGTCCATTCATCAGTCGAATGTCTTGGTTATCTGTGCCATTTGAGACCACTTCATCCACCGAAACGCATACTGACTTTGGCTCGACCATAGTACAAGCAGAATTGCTGGCGTTCTAAAGAGAAAGTTGAAGAAAGAGCAAAGTTCACATGCTTTTGTTTGGGAACACATTTCAAAACCTTCTGCATAAGAATTATTATTATTTAAAAGTAAAATCCAGGAACAGAATCCAGCAAAGTGACGTGCTGAAAGGTGAAAAAAAAAAAAAAAACAAACCAAAACCACCTTCTATTTGTTCTGCCAGTGTCTTCATAGAAGAGGCATAAAAGAGCCTGTGCACTTATGGCACACAAAGGGCAGTTCCTTCAGCACTAGTTTCCTCTCAAAAGGTACAAACAGCACATCAGTATCTACCCTTCAAAAGTGAATAGCTCTTGGACCAGAATAATACAGCAGAAGAATGCAATTTTTAAGTACAGTCATATTATATTCCTTCCAAGAATTGAGTTCTAGTCTAATCCCGGGGCTTGTACTGGGACAGAGCTGAAGGATGAAGGAAGTTAGCGGAACAGTTTTTTGTGCAGACATGTCAAAAGACAGCCACTCAAAAAGTCCAAGAGCTCTTATCCCTTCAGATCAGAACACACATCTGTCAATGTGAAATAGTACATTTCTAAAAATTTTGAAATATGCTGTTTTCTGCCTTATCTGCTCATGCAGTGATAGTTCTGGAGACTCTGCAACCTACAGCAGCACAAGAGGAAAGCACAAAGATTTCCATCCAAAATCTTTCCTTACTTGACAGCGATCCCTAATGGAAATCTTATCAGCTACATAAACATACTAAACCCTGTTCAAGTACTAGCACTGCTGACACTGCAAGGTCAATGCTCTCAGCTCACAGCCTCTCACCATGCTTTGCCCAGCATAGCACTCAGCGCAATTCCACTTGGCATTCTTTGGACTGAGGCTCTTTCCTCTCCTCTCCTGATCATACCAGCGGCCTGCAGCCTGCCCTTCTTTTCTTTATAATTTCTTTATAATACACAAAATCTGAAGTTTGTCCATTCCTTTTACCCACATGAGCACCTTGCATCAGTATCAACAGGGTATGTCCAAAGCCTAAAGGAAAACAACCAGGAATCTTCTTCAGCTAAACAGAATTTTGAACAGTTCAGAGGATGTCCTCTGTCATAAGTATGTAATATCATATGTCATAAGTGTGTAACATCTGTGCAGTTGTCTATTATAACACAATGTTTTTAATGCAGATCTGTATCAGAAAATAATTCCATACCTGGCTTATGGGCTAGGCTTTCCATCCTGTCACCCCTGTCCAACAGCCTACATCTCTCCAAAGGTTATCTGCTGAAAAGCAGATGTCCTACACTTCTTTCAAAGGTGCCAATGTTCAACACTCTCAACAAGGAGCTGTAGGTCATGCCACTGTCAACTCCTGTTCGCCCTCCAAAGCAACACAGTCACACTGCCACTTCAGAAGTCGACACGCGTCCACTGTGCCACTGTCATCCTCTCTGTTATGGAGAATGGTCTCCCCATTTATACAGTAAAAGTAGTGCCTTCCAGATCAGTCACTTATCATGAATGCTGATGAAAAACCCTAAAGCACAGTCCTACAAAACCAGTAGTTAATTGGAGTCTTCCAGTTCTTTTTGGTTCTGGATGTAAAAATCAAATCTGCTCACCACACTTTCTCAAGTGAGCAACTTTAATTATGCTCTCAAGTGACTGAGAGGTCAGGTATCCAGTAACACTCACTCTTGATTTCTTAAAGAGGTGACTGTAATGGCACGGAATTTGAACAAAACAAGCGTAATGTGAAACATCTTAGACTTGAGCAATTAAAGCAAGGGGACCTCCCTCTTCCTTAAAAAAATATGAGATGGTGAGTTAACAATATTCTTTCTTAAATGTTTTCAAGGCTTAACTTTGGAACTCACGGACTGCTTGGTTCACAGAACCTACTGAGCACTTTCATGTATCAGGGAGAATAACCAAAAACTAGCCCTCAATAAGCAGGTCACCTTGAGCACTCAAGGGACAGGGAGGGCTCCTCCCGCTTATTTTATTCCAAAAAGAAACATGCTTGCCAGACAACTTCAACCTGCTGAGAGAAGGAAGCCAGAGACTTGTATTTCTGGGATACCGAGCAAGCCGTTTTGGTCTCTGGGTGGATTGAACCGTCTGCTTACAGCAGACCACGACACAACCTGGCCAACCCTTAGGTCACATGCCAGCCTCCTTGGGGGACACTGCCCCAGAGGGCTGGGACAAATCAATCCCGCTGGCTGCCAGGTGGGCACTGCCAATTCACGGAGCCACAGCACTGCACAGTGATTCTTTAGGCACACTTCCGTAGATCTACAAACACAAACAAGGTGCTCNCCTCTTACTGAGGCCATGAGAACCCTGATCAACCATCTAATGACTGAAGTCTTCAGTTGCAAACTGATCTTTACCTAATCTTTGTTCGGACACATCTTCAGACTACGACCAAACTCTACTATTATCATGCAAAAAAATTATATCCATATACCAGTCTGTGGTTTGTTATGCCATTATCAACATGGCACAGCTACACACCATCTCTTCAGATGGTGCATGCTTTCTCCTCAACACCTCGAGCAAGAGATGTGAATATGGACAGAGGACAGCAAAGCACTTCATCGGACCCTATTCATTATAAAGAAAGTTGCACTGGAGAACTGTCAGGGTGTTACAGTCAGACCCTAACACACGTCCCCTGCAAGATGGAAACAGTGGAGACTGCAGCTAAAACTCCTAGCAGCCCATCAGCACTGCCATCACCACTTTCCTTGCATATAACTCTGAAATGTTTTAACTAGTCTCTCTCTAAAACTTCCTTTCTTGGCCACAAGTTTTCAAAACAGCAATAAAAAAAATGTATCATAGCAAAACATTAGGTAGTATGAAAAACAGTGAGGTCATAGTAATGTTTGCTTTTAATAAACATGTCTAAGTGAAAGAAGAAAAACATGTTTTACTCACAGAGTAACTCAGTGACCAAGACTCACTGAATCAAGCTCAGACTTGTATAAAAGGAAATCCTACAGCAATAACCATGGGCTTCGTATGAAGGAAAATAAGTAATCCTAATACCTCAGTGGAACTACTGCTGCAGGAATATCATTCTTGTCTGGGAAGCAATAGAACAATCAGACAAACAGGCTGACCAAGATTTGTCCCTAGTAACCCCTATTTCATACAGCGTGCAAAATGATGCTAGGAATTATTATAAATCTATTAATAAAATGCAATGAATCATTCCAGTAACAATGACTTCTCAATGTATTTTTAACATCCTGAGACAGCTTAAGTGATAGAAGAGAAACTGCACAATTTTATCAAGGCTGAAACATGAATTCAGAAATCCTGTTAGATGTTTTGTTTTCATTAATTTCACTAATATTTTAAGTAATTGAAAAAGAATCCACAAAACATTTTGTTGAAGAGCTTTTACTAGCATCACAGCTCATTTCAACCAGTTTAACTTGTTTATTTGTTCTAACATATGGATCCTAATTTGCACACATTCTGCTTTCCCAGATGAAACCAGGCTCTCAGACAAGACGGGCAAAAGCAGAGAAAACAATGCAACCCATCTGTTGGAGAAAGGCGAGAAACAAAAAAATCCCCCTCTTGCAAACGGTTTTTTTTTTTGTTGGTTGGTTTTTCTTTTTGTTTTTTTTTTTTCCTTTGCTCTTTACCGCTCATCTCTTCCTCTCCTCTTAGCAACAGCGCGTGGAACAGCCAACCAGGACCCGCTGCCGGCGCTGAAGCATCACAGCCGGGGTTACTGCCGTGCACTGACCGCCAGTAACCGCGAGCCCGGCAGCCCGGGCATGCGGCACCTCTACTGCAGTGCACCTGCTGGGGATGAGGACAGGCTTTTTCCGACTCCTCTGGCAAGGATTAGAAAATAATTTAGGGCAAATCCCACCCCTCCCTCCCCCCCTTCCCTTTATCTTTTGGGTCCTTGGATATCTCCGGGAGGGGGGGATCTTTTAAATGAAGTCACTGCAAAGATGCAGCAAAAAAGAAAACCCTAGCTTAATAAAAAGAAACAGGTCAGCCCAAGCGCACATGAGCACGCATACCAGAACAAATTCATAGCGGAGCACCAGAGCGAATCAGTAAAAGCCAGCTTGCGCTGAGGATTTGACAGTGGGTCATGTTTCCATCTTACTCAGAGATCAATATTAACATAATACACAGACCTCTCAGCTAAAACATCAGGATCAGCTGTTCTGATGACTCCATCTCAGACTATGATGGACACATTCAGTGCCTTTCACGAACGCCGAGCAACCTGCCAAACATTCCGTATTTCCCCACTGGACACTATGGAGCCATTCAGAATAAACACCATCCTTCACCTCCCTCCTTTCACAGGCAAACCTCCTCTGCATGTTTCATGCGCTCCATCTCAAAGTTATGAAGCTGTAATCCTGTAAGAAAATACAGGACCTCTCAAGCTACTTGTTTTCCCAGGGTCTGAGCTACTGCAACAACCCCAGAATAGTGGAACGGTGGCTTTTTCTGCTGAGCATGAATTTCTGTTGCTGCTAATCCACTCGGTAAACAGACCAGATTGCAGCTTGACTGGCTGGAGCCCCTTCCCTGAGAGGTTACTAGAGATCAAACCCTACCAGCACCTCCATCCCGAGGCAGTACAAATGAGTCACTACATTTCTCAATATAACAATGGAGAAATTTCCAACTACATTGTTGCCTAATTAACCACGAATGCTGACAAGTATTAGAAAAAATGAATTCCCAAGTTCCTGTGGAGTTTTAACAGCCAATTTATTACTATTTTCTTCCCAGACACACTCAAATTATGTAGAAACGACAGATTCCTACGTTGTGGCAAAAACACCTAGAAACAAAAGGATAAATGTCTGTTTTTGCACGTGCATATAGAATCAAACTAACACTGAAAGAGTTATGGCAAGACAGAAGACTGCAAGCTACTTATTGTGCCTTCCTTATATTTGGGACTATCTATAATTTTACACTGAAATCACTCATCCTATTCAGGTTACTTTATGGTGCTCATAACAACAGCAGTAGAAAGCTAAGGCACTGACTTTTCTTGCAAACAGTTTTCAGGCAGTCCCACGTTTAAAACCTACGCCTCAATACATGTTTCTGTAGTTTGTATTTTAAGCTGCACTTCAATCTGAAATACAGTTTAAGCAGGTAGAAGCCAAGATAAGAGGCACTGTCACAGCTCTTTTTCAACCCAGTAAGACAGTGAAATTTTGAGCATGGTTTGCTCTGAAGCTCTGTGACACTGCATTTCCTCATTTAAGAAGCCCACATGTGATCTCATAGAGGGCTCTCCTCTTCCCCTCTGAATCAGCTGGCTCCCTTGTCCTAAAAGAAAAGAGAAGGCATTCTAGGACTAAGCAGTTCTATTCTTTCTTTGAGCACTGAATTTTCCTTTCTCTTGTTCATTTTAAACTTACAAAACAAAGTATCTGCGCTCCAGCAGTCCTGGAGGTATCTTATGGAAATCTTGAATCTTGCTGACCTGCAGGAGACTTTTGGCACATGCTAGAACAAAGATTGGAATCAGAGTGAGACATTTTTGGTTCTGGAAAAGAGTGGTTAGGCTATGATCCTTAACCTCAAAAGATCTGGATCAAGTCATTTATCAGTCTCTTTCATTCAAAACTTCAGCACGAGTTCATCCAACTGGTTGAGTAATTCCCTAAGCTATGTGAGGCCTTCTGAAAATTTTATCTTTGTAGCATTTTCCAAATTCCCATATTGATAAGAAGTCTTACTGAACTGAATGGGGCAAATACAGCTTCTTTGATCAAGTGCTCACTTGCCAGATTCATTCCTGTTAACGCAACTGACTTCAACTAGAATTACACCATGAATCAATCAGGCTTAGCGGCAACCAAATCTTTACTATGAGTTTAATGAAAATTCATTAAAACAAGTGGAACAAGCTTTTTTGTAGCAAGATGCATTTATCAGATAATTCTGAGAATGAAAATGCACTTTCNTCAAGCTGGTGTCATGCTCCCAAACCCAATCCAGCCCAGTCGTTTCTGAATTATGGTGCAACACTATTAAGAATAATGGAATTTCCCCAGGATTCCAAGTTTTATTCAACTTGATTAAGTTTCTCTGATATTTTTTATAGTCACATAAAAGAATTGAAACTATCCAGGCCGGTGATTTAAAAGTTTGGTAAAATTAAGTGCTATGTAGCATCCACCTCCATCCTAAGAACCTTCTTCTTAGTACTTTGTACTTCCTTGAATTCATCAGCTTACTCACACCATGCAGCTCTTTTCTAAATACTAAACAGAAATATTTGGAAGCTACAAATGAAGGTGAGGACAAGCAGGCAGGAACAAAACTCTCACTCCTAAAATAGATGAGGAAACAGTAGTAGCTTCCAGGCTTTACAGCAGTGTAAGCATTGCAGGCAGCGGGTTGGTGCAGCCCACGGGAAAGAAAAAGGACAGCACAAGAAGAAATGAGCTGGGAAGGGCAGGGCAAAGTGGGAGTGTGTCAGCAGTAGGAGGGGGCAGATTTACAGCACGGTCACAGGAGTAATTTTGGTGTCTTATTGATAGCTCTGGTGTCTCTGCACAAGAACTAGTTCACATGGAAAAGCAGTATAGCCTGAAGGGAAACAGCAGCTAGCATGGATGTAGCTGATAAGGTACAACATGTAGGAAAAGTTTAATTCAGAACAGTGGAATAGGCGGATGAGGAGAAGAAAGTAAAAAATACAAAATATTCTAGATGGAGTTTTCATTAAAAAAAATATATATATATATACCTTGGCTGTAACTATTGGCAGCTTTTTGATTTTAAGTGGTTTAGACTGAGTTCAAGGAATTTTGGAGAAAAGATTGAGAAAGTTTTCAAGACATTTTCAGTGTTTTTAATATTTACCAGAGAAAAGCATTTGGAGTTTTCTTCTCAGAACTCTTCCTGTTTCTACCTAAAAAGCCAAAGGATCTGTGACCAGAAAGAAACTTATCCCAATGTAAAATGATCACATGCAGTTATTGACCCAAATTAAAACCCAATAACAACAGTTTATCCCAGACAGTTTGTCACCTTGCTGTTTCAAAATATCCATTGCTTTGGATGGTTTCTGAATTACGTTTTTTCTCTTCCTGTGCTCTGCCCCAATTATCTTGTAGATCTAATACAGTAAGGGTAAAAAGAACATCAGTAGGTTTGAACAGCCAAAAGGTGAGGTTGAGAAAAGCCCTTATGGTCTGATTCTAAGTAAGGCTGAGAGCCTTCATTTCTGGCAGCTAAGAGCTGGGAGTCTTCATGATGCCATGAAGCTGGAAAGCAAATAATGATAATAATAATAATAACAATGCAGTCTTACTGGAAGACAGTTGTTTGAAGTAAAGAGGTAATTTTCTATTTAAGTACCCAAGTAATAGGAGTTGGAAGACACCAACACATACATGGCTTTCGTACGATACGTCAGACAAAACACCACTGACATTTCAGATTTTCCTGTGCGACTAGGAAATTCTTACAAGCTCTGCGCTCAGAATCCAAATAAAAAGTTAAAGTACTTTTTGGAAGTGGGCTGGAAATTTGAAGAAAGATCTCAATAAAACAATAATAAACTCAATAAAACAATAAACCCCTGAATTAGACCAGATTATTCTTTTTCCTTTCTGCTGTTTACCTACCCTGTTTTAGTGGAACAACATTATATATAAACCCTCTCATTTTTTCTCATGTCTTTTTGTACGTGACATTAATACTTCCCTTTCTATACTGGAAATATTCACATAATGCTATTTGAGAAGAATGCAGTCAGTCGGTTTAAAATGATCTGCCTTGAGATCCATTTAATATTGAAGAACATAATCAGTCATTCCTTTCATGTTAGGTATACTCTATATAATGGGTGGGATTCATCTCTAATTTTAGCTGCCTGGAAAATTGTTATCTAAGCTAGTCATGTGGAGTCTTTCAGTCAGTCGAGAGAAATGGGTCTCCATAAAAGAAAATTCAGTCTTCTTAAATATTTACCTTGAGTTAGGATGAATAGGGTTCTAGACCCATCTTGGCTTCCCAGTCAGCTAGGGACTCCAGACACCTACCTTGGATTAGCCACGGCCACTGCTATAGAGATGGATACCATCTAAGCTGTGTTCTTAGTCCACTTTTGTCTTCAACTAACATTTTCAGGAATGACACAAGAGGTTTCACGTCTTTATTTTACATGAGATATCATGTCTGTTTTTATAGCTGAATACTCCAACATCCAGAGATTCGAGGGCAAGAAATTCAAGAACTAAAGACCAATTTATTTCTTACCAGTTTTAGTTGCAATTCATTTCTATGGCTACTGTCTATTATACTGATGGGAATTAGTAGGGCTTACAGCACTCACTTTGATAGAAGCAGGTTATTTGTCTGAGCTTTTTAACTCAAGCATACTGAGGTGAACAATGGAAAAAACTAGCAGTAGGTGCACTGGATTAGCTCAATTCTGCAGAAGTTGATTGTCCATTACTTTATATTTAAGTAAACCTCACTTACTATAGCCAGCTGATCCCAAGACATGCTAGGAGAGAAAAAGAAAGCACGTCATCCTTCTTCCTGCTCAAACAAACAGAGTTATTTTCTCAGAGATGGAGCATAATTTATATGAACTCACTGCTTTCAGTTGATACCAACATAGTACGCTCACAGTAAATTTACTTTTCTTTAGTTACAATGAGATGAGAAATAGTAAAATGTCATCCTCACATCATACTGGAGGCAGATAGGGGCTGAGTATCTCTAGGGAAAAGGTCCCCAGTACAGAGGCTGTTTCACACAGCCCTACACTGTTTCCCCATGTGGCAGCCCCCCAAAAAGAGAAATGAGATAAGATGGGGAATTGCCCAAGCAATCAGTGTGATCTGGGAGTGGGCATAAACTACAAAACCAAACCAGATATGCAGGCACTATGACTGGAAGTCAGAAATAAGAGCAGCTGGAGTGGGGGCATCACGTCTCCCCAGACTGCACCTTTACAGGCAGGCAGCAGAGTGTAGCCTCAGGGTTTGAGTGCTGGGGAGCAGATGATAGCACTCACAGAGTGATAGCCAATGGGAGGAGCTTCAGCAACCCTGTTGTGAGCAAATTAGGTGAAGAACATATTCTCTTGGCCTGAAGAAAAGGCTTCAATCTCAATTCACAGATCAGATGACAATCAGATGTGGCACCAGGCTTCTGAAACTCTTTTCCCCACCTTAAGCTCCCTATACAATGCCTAAAGAGAGCATCAGGCACCTGGGAAAGGAATACAAAGAAGTCAGCAGGCCAAAGAAAATGCCAAGGAAAGACTAGTGCCTGGAGGACTTGGACTCAGTCTTTGAAATCTGTTTCCAAAGCGAATTCTCAGTCATGACGCTGCTGCATGTTTTGCTGATGGAAAGCTCCAAACAGCACCAATCCCACTACACCCAATTATCCTACAACTGAGCATTCATCCTGGTGCTGAAAAGCGAATTTCAAATTCTGCCTCTGCTCAGTTTCAGGAAAAAACTGAAAAAATGGACAGGCCTGTTGGGACAGGACAAAGTCCTTATAATAAGTCAGGGAAACTTAAAGTAAGTATTCTCTAGGGAAAGTATTTGGTGTCTCTCCCATTACAGTTCTTTGAAAATGTATCTGAACGCTAAGTGGGGAAGGGACCTGAATGCCATCCTCCCCTTTGCTTTCTGTGTGAAGCAAAACAACTTCAAGCAGTCAGGAGTTTCACCCCAGAGTACGCAGCTCCACTACAAAGGACATGAAGCTCAGGTTCAAGCTCCCTGCTCCATCTTATATGGAATGGTTATGTTGCCAGCTAGAAAAACACTCCAGTCATCCATGTCCTAGGGAAAAACAGTCCTTTTCCCACCCTGTCAGCCTTAGGTGGTTTGGAACATGTTTGGCAGCAGAGATTTGGGATTGTAGATTCTTTCTGAGAGATGTGAGACTCAGCAGAGAAATTTCAGTAATTCCACAAGGCTGTGGAGTCTGACACATCTCAAAGCTCATTTCATAAGTGATATAACGCTCCCTCTCCTGTCAATGAGTATGTATGCTTTTATTTCCTGCAGCACTGAAATCTTTGGAATATAATAAGCATGATTCCCAGGCAACAAAACCAGGTTGTTGGAGTCTCGGCCTCATAGAGAAGTTGCATGTCCTTCTTTAGCCCAGGGGTTAAAAAGCTGCTAAAGCACTCCAAACCAATGATGTATTGGGAAATTCATCCCACTTACTCCCAGTAGTCCACATGAGTCTGACAGGGGAAGAGATATCTGGCACACCTATATCATCCATCTACCAAGATGGTAGAAAAAAGGAGCATAGCAGAGGCTGGGAAGCTTATTACAAGCATATTGCTTGTTACATGCACTTGGTAATGCTTTTGTCTAAGATTACATTTCAGAACAAGAAATATGTGTGATGCGTGCTGCAGGGAATGCTTGATCTCTGGGAAGCCTCCCAGGGGAGCAGAGCTGCCATTACCTGTAAGGCAGCCAAACTGCACAGCCTGATATGTCATGGTTATCAGAATGAGAATGTGCCACTTTGGATCAGTGAGCTCCTTGGAGTCCCTGACACAGCTAACTGAGGCTTGCGGATAGTGAACTTGGAGACCCAAAAATAATTTGTCACCATCACAAACCTCATGGCCACAATGTTCAGTAGTACTTATCTTCCTTGGTCAGCCCACAGGCTTGGTGTGAAAGCCTTCACAATGAGCCTTTCCCAATTAACTGGTAGACTGATACATGTCAAACTAAGTGGCCGTACCTGCTAATCTGATCCCTTATATATCACCAGTCCTTCAGTCATGTGCGGTGACCCTGTGTGGGAAACAGCAGTGTTCAACTCTCTTCTGAACAGATGTTGTGGTTTGATTTTAAGGTATGAAATCAAAGAAGGGGAAGATCCTCTTTTGCAGTTTATACCACTGTTCTGTCATTTGCTGTAAAACAATCTGTAGAGTATTTACATGTCTATCACAGCTCCTAACTGTTTATTTACATGTATAAGTAATCAGGTTAAAAAGCCCTTTACAGTTTGGTATTTTTCTCAAGAACATAGATACTTAGACATAACAAGCTGTATCCAATCTTCTATTCAATAAGCTAAACAAACTGAAATCTTTAGGGCTTTCTACAAGGCAATTTCACCAGCTATTTTATCATTTGTGGCATTTTTTCATGCCTTTTCAGCCTCACTTTATAAAGAGTTGATGTCAAAATGGGATGCAGCATTGCAGTGTCAGTCCCACCAATGCCATATCCAGAGAACATTACCTTACTTATGTCCCATTCATGCACTGTTAGTCCAAGATACCATTAACCTTTTTTGACAACAGCATAATTGTGGGAGCTCATGCTGGTTTGCTTATCCTTTGATTGCCAAATCCTTTTCTGAGTCCATTCCTGCTGGGATGCAGCATCCTATTCTGTAGGCATGACCTTCTTTCCTTACTTCTAAAAGTGTGTCTATGCAGTTAGCTACTTAAATACATTTCACTTAAATAGGTCAAGCTTATCAAGAAGTCAAGATTGTTGCATGCAACATTTCTAGTCTCTTTGTTTACCGTTCTGCATGTCACACACCTTAATCAGCAGAGGAGATATATTTACTTCTGAATCACTGATGCAAATATTTAATCACTTCAGGCCTAACACTATCACCAGCGGAATCTTAATCAAAACATGCCCATTAGAAGTTTCTCCAGTGATGATTGCCTTGAGATGTGTTAGTTTACCACTTTGCTAACTACTTAGCTCATTTTATATTACTGTATAGTATTGGACAGGTTCTCACAGGATACCATTTCAAACCTCGCAAGAATGTAGCTATATCACATGAGTGTGCATGTATTTTCATAAATCAGGGCTGTATCTGCTCATGAAGAAAGGAGCAATGATCTGGCTCAGGCAGGCTCAGAAAAGGGCAGTCTTCTTGACGAATGGAATTAGGTATTGTGTTTGAAAGCACAGATCATTATTTCTTTGTCTCAAGCTGGTGTCATGCTCCCAAACCCAATCCAGCCCAGTCGTTTCTGAATTATGGTGCAACACTATTAAGAATAATGGAATTTCCCCAGGATTCCAAGTTTTATTCAACTTGATTAAGTTTCTCTGATATTTTTTATAGTCACATAAAAGAATTGAAACTATCCAGGCCGGTGATTTAAAAGTTTGGTAAAATTAAGTGCTATGTAGCATCCACCTCCATCCTAAGAACCTTCTTCTTAGTACTTTGTACTTCCTTGAATTCATCAGCTTACTCACACCATGCAGCTCTTTTCTAAATACTAAACAGAAATATTTATTAAATTACTATTTTCTGCAGTTATCAGGCATGTCAGGTTCATAGCAGGTCTGTCTCAGATTCTTCTTATGTTATCTTGCTTGTATACAGACAGACTGGCACCGGCAGTCCCTCAGCAACTGGTGGTTTCCAGTCCAGTAGAGACAGTAAGCAGCCAGCTACCTTGCGTCAGGTATGGTGTTTTTAAGCATTACCAATCTGCTGCTTTTAAAAACTCTGGCAATGGCTCACTACAGGCACACCCATGTTAAAGTTTGCTTTTATTTCTGCCAAGGTGCGCTCTGCATAGTGCATAAACTACTGGTTGTATCCAGTAGTCCTTTATTTTCCTTCCTTTTCTATTTTAAGCCATTCAGACCTACTTTCTACGTTATCTGTGCATGCACTGTGGACGTCTGGAATTTCCACTTGTAGAGCACTCTTGGTGAGAAGTTCCTCACAACCACATGTGAATATTGCTCTGGTTAACCTATGCTCAGTGGCAACAGGTTATATCATTGAGGGAAGACAGACCACTCACATGGACATCCCAAACTAATGCCAGTAATCCACTGAATTTAGCTCAGATAATTTTTCCAAGAGGATATGCGGGAGGGACGTAACAAAGTAACCCCACTTTGGATGGAAATGTCTCAGTGTCATTTTATTGAGAAGATGTCAACAGGTTTGTAGCAGCTCACCAGCTTTTGGTTGTGAAAGGAAGGTGAAGAGGAGAAGGAGCCCTCAAACAGGTCTTGGATAGAAGTATTAGCTTCCCAACTCCCGCCAGCCCAGTTGGTGCAGTGGGTTGAAAGCCATTACCAGCAGCCTCCCCAGCCAGAGCCTGAGCAGACTGATGGGATAACAAGCAGGTTCCTGCAGAGCCATTTGACTCTGGCAGTTTTCCAGCATAAAGCTTTTGGGCTGAAAAAATGACAAGCAATTTTGTACGCTGAGTCTGTGTCAGAGGTAGTTCCAAAATTGAATAGCCATTCCATTCTCTTATAAGCCCCTCAACTCCAATAGCTCTCTTGTCAAGAAATCGAGTCAAATAAAAAAGAAATCACTAAATATTGTGCTTTGTAACCTTAGTGAAAGAATGACTAATTAAAGTCATCATGAAATAATTACATACTGCATTGTACAAATGAAAAGGGAAACTGTTCCCAGCTACCCATGGAGACATCATTTAATAAAAGGGAAGGAGACAATTGCAATACAAGCTGTAGGATGAAGCAAGAAACCCTATTTTCTCGTATTTTGGATACCAATCACTACTGATGTAGCACAAGTGAAATAAAACCAGATTACCCTTTACAGTGACCCACGGGCTTCCTTTGCAGGATTTTTTTTTTTTTTGCAGTGACAGATTAGTCCATATTTTCCTGCAAGTTAAATATAAATATGACTTACACACTTTTGTACCATCATGTTGCAAAAGGACAACACAGCAAATGCCAAGTTATAGCAAAACAGGTAGCACTTATTAACATGAGATTGAACAACTCAAGGTGAATGGAGTATTCAAGTATGAAATAGGCTGGAAATTCTCCCTCTGATCTGAATAAGACTTTCAGCACTTTTTGCTGAATTAAGGAAATTGTTCACAGAGCAGTATGACCCCACTCATTATTAATATCAGGCCAACCTCAAGGCTCCATGTACATAAAAATTCAAAAGAAGGGGCAGAGGGGTTCATCGTCTATCGGATGAGACAACTGCCAGCTTCCTTGTCTGAAGCAGACAGGTTGCTGGCAGTGAGAATCATAACAGGCGCGTCCCATCAGGCTTGCAGAGCATTAACACATCCCTGATTCTTTGCTGCTCTCTCCATGCAGTAGGCATGATGAATTTGCAACGATGGGCAATGATCTCTCATGAAGGAATACAGCAGTCATTGTTCTCCTTAACAGTCTTCCTTAGATCTAGCAGTGCTCACTGACAAGTCCTGAATTTAGCACTAAAAGAGTTTTCAGCTTTTCCATGCTTTAATCCTTTTATTTCTTCCTGTCTTCTGTGCTCATTCTGCATAATCTGCACATGCTCATCCTTTCTTTAGGGCATGGATTGCACATTCTTTGATGATACACATGAGCTGGCTGCAGCTCTACATGCAAGCTGCCTAGGCTGGGAGGTGCAGTGATGTAGACAAGGGTGTGTGCAGTAATGCCCTGGTGCCTCTAAGCCCCTTCTCCAATGCATGTATGTTGTGGTCAGGATGTGTCCTCACAATCAAGGTCAGAGGAGTGTGCTGGTGGCATGTTGGACAAGGATAGCACCTTATTCCAAGGCATGAAAGCTGGGGAGGGGTTTTCTTCTAAGACCTGATGCTGTCTCATAATGTAGACATCCATGATAACGTGTTGCTCTAAGTTCTCTTCAGAATCATGTAATCATATAACCATTAAGGTTGGACAAGACCACTAAGACCATCTAGTCCCACCGTTAGCCCATCTCTACCATGCCCACTAACCATGTCACTCAATGCCACATCTTCACAGATCTTGAAGTCACCCCACTCCAGAGATGGTGATTCCACCACCTCCCTGGACAGCCTGTGCCACTGCCTCACCGCTCTTTCTGAGATGTTTTTCCTAATACTGAACTTGAATCTCCCCCAGTGTAACTTGAGTCCATTTCCTTTCATCCTATTGCTGTTACCAGGGAGAAGAGGCCAGCCCCCACCTCTTGACAGCCTCCTTTCAGGTGGTTGTAGAGAGACATAAGGTCTCCCCTGAGCCTCCTCTTCTCCAGACTGAGCAATCTCAGTTCCCTCAGCTGCTCCCCATCAGACTTGTGCTCTAGACCCTTCACAGCTTTGTTGTCTTTCTCTGAACACGCTCCAGGGCCTCAATGCATTTCTTGTAGTGAGGGTCCCAAAACACAACACTCGAGGTGTGGCCTCACCAGAGCTGAGTACAGGGGGATGATCACCTCCCTGCTCCTGCTAGCTACACTATTTCTGATACAAGCCAGGACGCTGTTGCCCTTATTAGCCAGCTGGGCACACTGGTGGCTCACATTCAGCCAAGCATTGACCAACACTCCTAAGTCCTTTTCCTCTGTGCAGCTTTCCAGCTACTCTGCCCCAAGCCTGTAGCGTTGCAATGGATTGTTGTGACCGAAGTGCAAGACCTGGCATTTGGACATGCTGAAGCTCATACAACTGGCCCCAGCCTATCCAGATACCTCTGCAGAGCCTTCCTACCTGCAGGCAGATTAACACTGGATCCCAACAAATGGAAGTATTTCTTGTTGGCTTCACCTCATCTAAAACAGACGTGAAACAAGGGCAGACGAATCCTGTTTCAGGGATGCTCATTATTCTCTCCTAACTACAAATGCCCTCATACCTGTCACAGTATTGAGCAGCAAATACAGCTGCATCTTCAGGAATAGACAGAGCTGCGGTCTCACAGGGAGAGTTCTCTTCTTGGGGACAGCCTTACCAGGTGGCAGAAGCTGTGCCCCACAGATTTAGGCACCATGCAGCAAAAGAGAAGGAAAAGGACATTTTCCTTACACACTAATTAGGATTTGAAAACCAAAGCAACAGGCTCCCCAGGGCAGTAGTCATGGCACCAAGCCTGTCAGTCTTACGTAAGTGTTTGTACAATGCTCTCAGACGTAACGTCTGATTTTTGAGTGGTCCTATGTGGACCCAGCAGTTGGACTAGATGTCCTTATAGGTCTCTTCTAACTCGAGATATTCTGTGATTCTATGATTCAGGTTCTTCTATGCAGTGCTCAACACCAAGTGAATCCTCTGATAGCTGACACTCTGCAGCCATCCATTTCCCCAGACAAGAGAAATGATTAGACAAGTGAAATGACCTTAGTAATAGTTAAGGAAAATAACACTTGGAATATCAGACTTTTTAATTAGCCGAGAGCTAATATTTAATTACATTTTTGATTTATAGGGTGTTTTTTACTCAGATAATTTGGCCATGCTCATAAAATTATATCTTTTTTATAGTAATTTACTTTAGTTGCTGACTCAGTAAAAATCTCCATAAGAAGTATCAATAAAGACTAAGAATCCATACTGTTGTAAGAGGCTTCTGAATGTAAGAATAGAAAACAAATTAACATTTTGAACATACTTGATGTACAATTAACCTTTTAATCAGCAGAACAGGATGCGTAGTGGTGCAGTCAGATGAATTAAAGTTTAGGAGCTGCTGTCAATACCATACCACAGTGGCAACACCACAACAGCAGTGTCTAAGTCCAACAAATGCGTCAGTCCCCTGAATCAAGCTGTAAGCAATTCCTTCATCTGCTGCCAACATGCCACTCTGAACCAATCTAGAGCATACGAAAGAAAGAGGTGTGAATGGGGGAAACAAATCAAAACCTTTTTATTTAAACGTTTCCGTGGATTTCAGGGCCATGCTTCATACTGGTATTTAGGCACTAGAAGAGACAGGCAGGATCACATTGAGATTCCCACAGACACTTAGATCCCTTGCTTCTGTGACTGTAATCCTGCTATGAGTAACACATGCTGGAAAAGAAAACACTTGGGAGGCTTTGAGACAGGACTAAAGTGCATTACAAAGGCCATTAAAAGGGGAGTCAGCTTCCAGGCTGCCCTGCCCCTGAGACTGAACCAATAATTTAGGAATTTTTAGTTTTTAGTGCAAATGGTTCTTGGAGCAGCTGGTATGGGTACAGGGAGCACCATCTGCTGGGTACTGCTGCACAGTGCAGCACCTTGATATGGTATCTTCATGAATAGTTTTCTGTCCATGTCTAATCAATGTATTAATAAGATATTTAGAAGCTCAGAGATAGTATTATGTGCATCCAGTCTCAAAAACAAAGAAACAAACAAAAAAACAACCAATGAACCAACCAAACAAAAACCTTTTTTATGAAGCTAGAAGTATAAGAAAGGGAATAATTGCCACTGAAGTAGCTTTGAAGTTAGTTCCTCCTCTCTTTTTTAAATTAACCCCAGAGATTCTTTTTTCTTTTTTTGGTATTGTTTGCTTGACTGTGCACATCTGCCATGGGATCATGTGCCTGCACTGATTCACTAGAACAACTGGAAGTGAACCACAGAAAACTAGACTGTACTTGGCTTTAGTGACCTCAGTGGTCACAAAGGCAACATGCTGATCCCATGAAAGAACCAAGTCTTCCTAAAGGCATCCTGACTCTTCTAGAGTAACCCATCTAACCTGCACTCATTTTGATGCTAGCGCAGGATCATGAGGAGCTTAGAAAAGGACATTTTCAAGCAAGTAGTGAAAGCTTTCATTTCTCTGGATTCAAGCATACTTCATGTTCTAGCATAAGTTCTTTTAGATCTGATCATGTGAAGTTCATGTCTCCACAGCCAGCAAGAGTGACTGAAGAGAGATGGGAGAGAGCAAAGAATAGCTTTAGCAACTCAAGGCAAACTTTTAGCTGGGGGCATGAGACAGCTGACTGGATGTGAGCTGGCCACATTCCAGCCTCTCACTGCAAGCTTTCTAACCACAAGCTGAGCACAGCCTATTATTTCTTAAATGTTTGAAAACTGAGTCCTTCAAGAACCAATTAACACTTGGAAATAATCAACAAACAGACATGTTTACAGTAAAAATGTTTAAGCACAACCTTGTTTAAGCAGCAGCACTGTTTGACTCTGTTTATGAAGTAGAAACCATGTTTCCAGCAGGCAGATGCACCAGTTTGATCCAGTCAGTGATAGCTGAACAGATACATTATCAGTTCAGGTTTCCAGAATGTGATGATCTGGGATAACTGAATTCTTACGAAGAGTAAGAATCACAGAATGGTTTGGGTTGGAAGGCACCTCACAGCCCACGCCACCCCAACCCCTGTCGTGGGCAGGGCTGCCCCCCATCAGCTCAGGCTGCCCAGGGCCCCATCCAACCTGGCCTTGAGTGCCTCCAGGGATGGGGCACCACAGCTACTCTGGGCAGATGTGACAGCACCTCACCACCCTCTGGGGAAAGAATTTCCCTCTGACATTTAACCTAAATCTCCCCTATTTAGTTTACAGCCATTCCCCTTTGTCCTATCACTATCACACCCTCCTACTTAGAAGCTTGCTTCAAGATCTTGAGGGCCTCTGTCATATCTCCCTGGATCCTTCTCTTCTCCAAGCTAAACAAGCCCAGCTCCCTGAGCCTATTTTCATGGAGAAGTACTCCAGCCCTCTGATCATCTTGATGGCCTTCCTATGAACCCACTCCAACAGCTTCGCATCCTTCTTGTGCTGAGGGCCCCAGGCCTGGACACAAGCAATGGGAATCTGTTTGGATTATCAATTGGAATATTTCTATTGCTAGATTATTTTCACATTTTTACATTTTAAAACAAATGTCAGCAAGTTCTGCAAGTTCTTACTACAACATCAATCGTAAGGATTAGACACAATCCTAAAGCCTTGGCTTTGATCACAACATACAAAATGGAAATGGCAGATTAAGTGACTAGCACTTAGAAGGTAGCTAAAATTTGAACAGTGGAGACTAATACCACCCAACATAGAATGAGGCTCACAAAATAGACAGCTTGTCTTTTATCTTCAAGCTGTTGGAATTGGAATGCTGGGTTAGGTGGGCCTTGTCTTCTAAGCCAACATAGCAAATCTTAAACAGCAGGCTGAAATATTTCTCAATTCTTATTCTACTGGCACTCCTGGGAATAATATCAAGTCATGAGCCTCTTTAGAAGCCAGAAGGCAAATGCTGCCAGAAAAAGAAACATCCAGACCTTGTAATTGTTGGAAAATGATGTAGAATCTCAACATTTGTGGTAAACCTTCTGTGATACTCTCATTTGAATACCACTCTAAAGACTTCAAAGGATATACCTTGCAGAGGTTCACCTGAGTAAAATATGCATTATCTACACTTCCTCTATTTCCACACACAGACACAAAAAATAGGTGTGAAACATTAAGATATGGTTGGTGTGTGTTGGTTCAGTGTTCTCCTTTCAGACTAACACGTGCTTCATGCTGTCCTACAGAACAGTCTCACTTAGTGCTTAGTTTATTACCTTCCATATTTAGGAACTTCAGTATCATACCTCTATTTTTTACTGTTTTGTAGAGAACATCCTTTGACTGGAAATGCTGTTGGTACCACAGATGAGAAGACCCAGAGCCTTCTGCAGAAAGCATTTTTCTCTCCTCGCTTATTTAAGACCTTGCAACAGGTTAGCCCTGGAGATATCAACAAAAGCCAGCTATCTAGGTAACTTTGGATATCTTACCCTCAGCCATCTCTGTCCCACATTCTGGCCCCACATTTCAGAGCAGAGAATGTACACAAGCCAGTCTGACTGCCGCTTGAAAATGAGGAAGAAATACCTTGGGGAAGGGAGTGCTCTGGCTCTTATTTTCAGAGAATTCTCAATGTCTAGATGCCACAAGATGGTAGTATAGGGTATTTTTGGAATATGAAAAAAATGCTAGATCCAGTAGATCTAACTTTTCATGTTTAATCTATTTCAAACAAATTGTGCTGCTCTGAAATCATATACTGGACCAGGGTAGCTTTGTTGTTGATGGAGGGGGCCATCTTCCCCTTGTGCACCTTGAAGAGACTCCACTTTACACAGCAGAAACAACAGACGACTTCAGAATACAAAATTGTAAAAATAGAAATTTTATTTGTAAAACTTTTGGGGAAAAAAGTCATTTAAAATACCATATTTCTTCAGAGATAAAGGCATTTTACAGGGACTACTCCCAGAATTCCATAGTACAACCCTGCTGTACATGGTCTTTAGTTCAACACTATTTGCAAGGACATTAGAAAGCTTTATTAACAATAAGATATTGCTGTTCAAAGTAGACCCCTCAAGAAGAATGAATAAATATTAACATAAGCAAAAGAGTACCTTGGTATTTTCAACACAGCTCACCAGAGAACTTATATTTACTGACAGAATGCATTGTTAAATGTTATTTTACAACTCAGGGAAAATAACAGCAAAAATCAGCTGTACTTAAAACATAAAAGAAATAATTTTAATAAATATTAATCACACCGAGGTGCTCACACAACCAGCACAGGCCATTGGCCTCACACCAACACTGCTGCAAAGCCCAGGGCGGAGATCATGGCTGGCTGTGATTTCCACTGGGACGATATTACAACCTGAACTAAAGCAGCCTACATGTGTTGAGGCCAGCACCTAGACAGCTCCACCTTTCTGCTTACGCAGGTCCTTGGCAAGATTCATCCAGGAGCTGTAGGAAAGGATATATAAAACCTGACTGCACACAGAGGCTCTTTCAGCGCTGATGTCCTATAACATGCTACGATTCTGGACACTTCCTTACTCTAACCCTTGCTAACTAACCGTAATGTAATCTGCAAAGACAAAGGGCATGAACTGCTCAGAGGGCTGGAGCCAGGGTCTCAGAACATCACGAGGTATTCAGTGCTTCAGTACTTCAGTGCTGAGCATTGGCATACAGACAAAATACACAGATACAGGGAAAACTGCTTTGAGATTAAATAAATAACTCCTACTGAAAATATGTACAGAAATATACTGCCTTTTATTATTTGTTCAGCACTTTCCAAGTAGAAAAATACACCATAGGAGAAGCAGACAGTAACCTCATTGGGACTGCAGCTAAGAGTGGTGAAAACAAATAAAGGCTGTTTCTTTCCATTTCCCTAGAACACAGGGTATTGTGCAAAGCCATGGGATCCACTGGGACTCTGGGATCCCAGACTCTGCTTTGGGATTATCAGGAGCAAGGCAAAACAGCATTATATGACACACTCTTGCCCAGCTTTCTTTGACAGGCCTAAATTAAAATGACAAATTACTTCAGTCCAGATAAAGTTTTGTATCCCTTCTCCCATCTTCTAGTAACATGTCAAGCTATGCAATTACTGATTTCCTATTACATGACATTTCTATCTAGCATGCTATCCATTTGTCACATGAAGGCATTTGTTTTTTCACAGCCCAAGAGTTAAGGAATCAAGTCTTGAATTCAGAAGCCTTCAGATAATTTTCCTGTTCCACCAGAGACATCTGTGGCAGGTCCATATTGCCCAGATTTATCTCACTTTACTCCAGGTTCTAAATCAAGCTGCATATGCTAAAACATGGACTTTCCTGGGCCCATTTTACAGTCACTGGAGAGAAAAAGGCATCTTCATATGGTGATAAAAATCTCACACTAGGTGAATCACACTTGGCATAAAGCTCAGCTCTGGGCTCAGATTTGTAGTCAAGTGTCCTGCCTATAGCAGGACCTATAGTACAAAGATCAGTCAGTTTGCTGTGTCATCTAAACACAAGAGAGTATTAAGCAGTTCGAATTCTCTCTCTCTTTATGGTCAGTGGCTAGGAGTCACTGTAATGCCTATAGTCGGTAGTCTGAACAGGAGTTTCTCAGTGCTTCAGTCTTCCCCACCTACTATGAGGAAAATTCCCAATTCCTCACCCAAGAGTAATGTCGAAAGGATAATTCATTAGAAAATAATTCATAAGCTCAGCAAAAGACAATGAGATGGAGAAGGTCGGGTTCTCTTAGGTTAACATAAATGATTAACAAAGACAAAAGGATTTTAAGGCAAATATATTAATTTTCCCCTGTACTCAACATACGTAAGTCAAAACGATGGCTTATATTACAAGTGCTTGTAGACAAAATTTCCCAGAAGTCCTGTAGGTTCAACCAGGTATTTACCTGATCTTTTCTTCTTCCAAATATAAACCAATATTAGCAGAAAAAATAGCAGTAATGCAACTCCAAGTAAAACTCCAAGGACAATCACTGCCACTTTCCAGGAAGAACTTCTTCCAGTCGATGACTCAGTAGACAGAGCTGGAAATTTAAAATATATTTTAGAGCTATTAGGTAGAAATAATTAAAAAAGAAGGAGTAGGAAAGCTTGGAGCCCCAAGTGACAGCTGCATTTTATTTTTGGACAGCTTTGAAACATTTGAATAATGTAAAAATGTTTTTGTTTGAAATAGAGCTTTCTTAAGTGGGAAATTTTATGGACCCATCTCCCTCTGGAGGTTCTTGAGATCTGTTGGTGACACCTGTCATCAACAGATCTGAGGTTTTGTTTGGTGTAAAATGTTTGGAAGGCTCTGGAAGAAGAGAACTCCAGTTTGCACCTCAGGAAAAGTTAGTCCAAGGTGTGAAAAACTGGTGTAAAATGTAAAGTGTACATAATTTAACCCTCAGTCCTTATACTTGCACAAGCAACTTTGTAAAGTTATTTGAGACCTAGACTGCCAGTCCGTGGATTGCTCCAGATGAAGGCAGTAAGAGGGCTGTATCATGTGTAAACATATCTCATCTCTGTAGTAAAGATGCACTTAGTAGTGGTGGAAGGGCACATAGAGTAAAGGATAGTGCTAGCCAGCCTTTTATAAAAAACATATTAACTAGGTCTGAGAGACCGTCTATGTTGCATGAAACCCCCTCAGCTCATAGCAGCTCAATGCAAAAAGTGCTTTACCAATATTGTGAGTATGACAGATACCATATTTTGGATGGATATCCTTCTGCACAATTTCTACTTCCCCTCTCTGCAGTACTTTGTGTTGCTAAACCCACACTGCATCTAAGCAGGAATGCAGGTGCCAAAGGTTTTTGAGAGTTGTCCATTAGACAAGAAGAACCCTTCAAGCACATCTGTACCACGGGAAGAGTGTTATAGGTTCCACTACAGAGGAAATATAGATTCTCCTCATCCCCTTCTTCACAAAAGGCATATGTCTTTCAGGATCTGTGTGGAGCATGAAAAAATGGCTACACACCTCCTAGCCCTCCTTCTGTATGAAGATAATCCATTCTTATGGAAATGGCTAAGCTATGTAAAGTAGATCTGTAATCTACATGATAGTTGGCATATGCTTTCTGTTTAAATAGATATGCAAATCTCTTAAAAAGAAGTTAATTTATCTGCTTTTGTACATAGAAGAAGATCTGATCCCCTAATCCCCACACCATCACAGAAAAGATGTTTTTAACATCACTTACATCGTACTGTTACTTCAGTTTGATCACCAAACTTGCTCTTTAATATTTGGCTTAGGTATTCCTGCACAATATCCACATCAACAGGCTCTTGTTTTTGCAGTACAGAAATAAAGTCAACAATCACACTTCCAGGTCTGAATCCAAGCACCATAATATCAAAATAATCGTCTTTCAATTTGATGCGCATTTCTGTAACAATCTGTAGAAACAGAAATTTATGTTTGTCCCACTGTGTCAGTCAACTGAGATAGAGCAGGAATTGTTGCATCAGGATATTTACTTTCTGAATTTCTCCTTCTTTCAGTGTTGTCTCTTTGGAATAACAAACAGAATAATGACAGTTGTTTTTTGTCAAGACCAGTAAAATACTTATGGAAGGAGAATTCTCGAACAGAATGCAGTCTGCAATTGAAAATATGAAACAGAATCACAGAATCACAGAATCACTAAGGTTGGAAAGGACCTATAAGATCATCTAGTCCAACCATCCACCTATCACCAATGGTTCTCGCTAAACCATATCCCTCATCACAGCATCCAAACGTTCCTTGAACACCTCCAGGGTCGGTGACTCCACCACCTCCCTGGGCAGCCCATTCCAGTGCCTGACCACTCTTTCAGAGAAGTAGTATTTCCTAATATCCAGCCTGAATCTTCCCTGGCACAGCTTGAAACCATTCCCTCTAGTCCTATCACCAGTTACACGAGAGAAGAGGCCGACCCCCAGCTCACTACAACCTCCCTTCAGGTAGTTATAGAGAGCAATAAGGTCTCCCCTGAGCCTCCTCTTCTCCAGACTGAACAATCCCAGCTCCCTCAGCCGCTCCTCATAAGGCCTGTGCTCCAGACCCCTCACCAGCTTTGTTGCCCTTCTTTGAACACGTTCCAGGGCCTCAATGTCTTTCTTGCAGTGAGGGGCCCAGAACTGGACACAGTACTCAAGGTGCGGCCTCACCAGAGCTGAGTACAGGGGGACAATTACTTCCCTGCTCCTGCTGGTCACACTACTTCTGATACAAGCCAGGATGCCATTGGCCTTCTTGGCCACCCAGGCACACTGCTGGCTCATGTTCAGCCGAGCGTCAACCAACACCCCCAGGTCCATTTCCTCTACACAGTCTTCTAGCCACTCCGCCCCAAGCCTGTAGCGTTGCTTGGGGTTGCTGTGGCCAAAGTGTAGGACCCGACATTTGGTCTTATTAAACCTCATCCCATTGGCTTCAGCCCAGCTATCCAGCCTGTCCAGATCCCTCTGTAGGGCCTCGCTACCCCCAGGCAGATCGACACTTCCAGCCAACTTGGTGTCATCTGCAAACTTACTGAGGGTGCACTCAATGCCCTCATCCAGGTCATCAATAAAGATATTGAAGAGGACAGGCCCCAGCACCGACCCCTGGGGAACACCACTCGTGACCGGTCGCCAGCTGGATTTAGCTCCATTGACCACCACTCTCTGGGCCCGGCCCTCCAGCCAGTTCCTTACCCAGCCAAGAGTGTACCTGTCCAAGCCACGGACTGCCAGCTTCTGCAGGAGAATAGTGTGGGAGACAGTGTCAAAGGCTTTGCTGAAGTCTAGGTAGACTACATCAACAGCCTTTCCCTCATCCACCAGGCGGGTCACTAGATCATAGAAGGAGATCAGGTTGGTCAAGCAGGACCTGCCCTTCGTGAACCCATGCTGGCTAGGCCTGATCCCCCGGTTGTCCCGCACTTGCCGCGTGATCTCCCTCAAGACAATCTGTTCCATAACCTTCCCTGGCACCGAGGTCAGGCTAACAGGCCTGTAGTTCCCCGGGTCCTCATTACAGCCCTTCTTGTAGATGGGAGTCACATTGGCAAGCCTCCAGTCCTCCGGTACTTCACCAGTCAACAAGGACTGGTGAAACCAGACTTTGACTTTCAAAGCAGCAATCTGTTTAGTTAACCAGTATTTCATTGGAATTAGTTGTCCTTCTCCATAAGCTACAAACCCAACTGCAAAAAAAAATTATACTTAAAACTATGCATGAGGTTTCTAAAATTATTGTTAGCTGCCCTAGTTCTTTTTTTTTTTAAACAACTCAACCTTGAGCACGATGGTCATGCACACAGTACCAGGGCAGAACTTGCTGTTAGAAATTTTGCCCTATTCTAAATTACTACCCAACTAGAGTTGTCTACCTCTATTCTTCTCTTGGAATAACCCCCCATCTCAGACTACACATCCCTACAAACTATAGTAAGATTTCTGGCCAGAGACACCAATCATGTTTTTCTTTTGCCCACTGTGAGGAGAGGTTTAGAAAGGAAACCTGGACTGTGCAGATGAAAGTGTTAAAAAAAAATCAGAACTATAATTACAGTGTGATGTCACTGTGGGATTTAAAATAAATAGTTCAATATTCAAATTATATTAAAAAAAAACAAGCAACGTTGAAACTGACAACAAGTTCAGTCATGATAGTACAATTTCTTTGGTTTTGCCAAATTTTAAAGAAAAGTGTAGGAATAATAAGACTGTGTGCAATATGCCAGGATAAGTGAAAGTTTATTAAAAGGCAACAAAGAGATTTTTCTTTCAATCAGTCAGGTTAGAGGAAGCCTGTTAAATTGTCTGAAGTAAGTCAATTCTCTACACATGAATTGGAGACACTAAAATTAATCACTTCTGAGTTGGTGTTGTGAGAACAAAATAATTACTGCTTATGAAATCCATAGGGATTCTTAAGTAAAAAGTATGATAATCACACTAAAAATATTTTTCTCAGTTACACAAAAGCAGTCTATTCCAATCTTAGAAAAGTGGTAATTTTCCAGTGGATTCACATATATCAGGATTCCTGGGTGGTGTGTAAATTGACTAGTCCTTTTCTTTAACATTCCCTGAAAGATGGCTAAGAAGCAGTCTTCTTTAAATCATCTTTCACTAAATACTGCACATTTGAAGACTAGGTAGGTAATGTACCCCTCCTCACCAGATGGCACGATTTGTCTCCTTTGGTCAATACAGTTCTTGTTGAGCAAGTGATTCATATGCTAGTTTATCAAGGAGGGTTTATTTTTTTCTCCTATCACAAATCTTGATTTAACAAAGAATATAAGTGACCAGCATTGCTAATTTCAAAAATTTTCTTAGCTTACTTATGGTGACAAACAAGATTACAGCAACTTACTTCTGTTTTGATACTTTCAGACATTGCTTTGTAGCCTCCACTATCAGTGTCATATAGGGAATTGTTAAATGTCTGTTTTTTTAACAAAGCTCTGCAGGCAAAGGATTGGTAGTCTGAAAAAAAAAAAAAAGAAAAAGAAAACAGTAGGTGAATCCTGGGACACCACTTTACAAGTGGTTTATGGACTTCGTTTTCTCATGTTATCAGTTTGTAATACTAATTGATAGGAAGAGGAAGTAATCAAATAGTAAGAACAAAGTCTATCACACAAGTGTTTACCGGCTTCTGAACCTTCAGAGTTGTCTCCTCTTCCTCTTCAAATTTGTCTGCAATCACAATCCTAGCAATTTGTTAGTCATTGCTATATTATTCAGGGCATATCCCACTCCCTAATTCAACAGTCATTCTCCCATTGATCTCAGCAGAAGTAAGATCAGTGTATTAGATTCTGCAAAACACTGAGTATGCTTCAATCCTCATGAGTAGGTGGATAAGCCCTAAGCTAAAAGAAGTACACTTTACACAGAAAAGTCCTGTCTAAAAATAGAGATTCAGGCTGACATTAAGTCAGTTTCCTCACCAAAGAAATGTGAACTTCAGATGCTACAGGAATTGGCATAAGAAAGCAGATGACAAAATACTCATGAAAGATACTGTATTGTGAAATGATACTCTATAGTCATGAACAAATAAAGAATAAATTTATATAAAACTTACTAGAGCATATAATATATTTTAAGTCCGGACAACCATGATTCTGTGATAGGCAAAAATCAGTTCTGTTGAAACAGGAAACAGGATCTGCAAAATAAATAACAAAATCAAGAGAACTGCCTTTGTGCACAGGTGATTATTGCTGAGAATTTAGAACCGCGGATTATGAAAATTGAATGTATTAAAAAAGAGGCAGGTGGTAGGTTTGTAGGGGAAGTCCATAAAAGGGAACTCCACATTTAACTGCTAGAATAATAGTCCTAGAAGGGTTTTGAAAGTAGTCATACAGTCCACCAGAGAATGGAAAAGACAGTTGCAATAAGGAGAGTCATATAGAGAGGGCAAGAAATGATGGAAAAAAGTAAGAATTGCATGGAGTCCAATTAGATATTTCAAAGGAGATTAAAAGAAATAATGAGAACTTTCTCGGGCACTGAGAAAACATGATAAAGTGCAATATAATTTTATCAAAAGTAAATTGTGCTAACATAACCTAATCCTTTGACAACTTGATTAAGATCTCTTCCAATCTTTTCCAATACAGTGCTAAATAATGTTTTTAGAAAAAAAAAAAAAAAAATGTGTCTAAAGGAATAGGCTAATGGGAAGATGGAAACAAGTAGCTTCAGAAGATGAAACCTTGCATTGAAGGGGTATAACTTGTGATGTTTCTTGAGGACCACTACAAGCATAGAACTTGTTTGGCATTTCCATCATAAATCCTCCTGGAAAATATAGGAGTTTTCTCACAAAATTTTCTAATGTCATAAAGTTAGCAAGTGTCATTAGCAGATGGGAGTACTGAGGTACTTGTACAGAAAGAATTGGATGAAGCTAAGTCCAGAGTAAGAGCAGTAGGATGGCATTTCCTGAAAGCTTAAAAAAATTCCCTGAAGGTTGGGCATTTGGGGATTAATAATAGAAAAATCTTCTCTAACCTGGGATTACAGACACTGAAGAGAAAAGTGGCCCATTGCCTGAACTGATCAAAGCTGTTATGTAGCTATGAAAAAAGCATGTGCATCTAATGCATTGCTCAATACATTTCCAGCAGAGATGAGAATATTAATGATACTGTAAGCATAGTGGTACAACCTTGCCTGGATTATTGTGTGTAATCCTAGTTGTCCACATTCAGCTTTCTATGTTGAAGAAATTAAGAGTGATGGAGCCTTTCAAGGGAAAGAAGAGTTTGTCTTATGAAAGGAAAGTAAAAAAAAATGGCTTGTTTAGTCTAGCAAACAAAGGCTGAGAGCACTTTCCATAGAAAAGTTTATAATTACATTAGGGGATGGGAGCATAACATGGGGAAAGGAAGAGAGAAGAACTATTTAAGTTAGAGGGCAATGCTGGTACAAAGGCAAAGGGCTATGGATTTGTCATCGAACTTCAGGATGATAATTTTGTAATGTTTTTGGAACATAAGAGAATTACAGCCCTGAAATTGCTTTCCAGTTTTAATAATTAAGGAAATACACCTAATGCCTTTCAAGGCCTCTTTTTCCAGTTAACTAGCAATAGTACAAGGGCTAACAGCCTCAAGTTGTGCCAAGGGAGGTTCAGGTGGGATGTTAGGAAAAATATCTTCCCAGAAGGAGTGGTGAGGCATTGGAATAGGCTGCCCAGGAAGATGGTGGAGTCACCATCCCTGGAGGTGTTCAGGGACCAAGTAGATACAGCACTGAGGGACATGGTTAGTGGGCATGGAGGGGATGAGTTGATGGTTAGGCTAGATGGTCTTAGTGCTCTTTTCCAGGTTCTACGAGTCTAAGTTGATGAGAACCCTCTACAGTTTTTACCTATTGCTAGATAACTATACTTAACAGACGACTTCTAAACTTTGTTAAGAGACAGCTATGGATTTCAGGCTCAACACTGCTCTAGGGGCACTAAACACCTTTTGTCTGGTGAAGGTAAGCAGAGAAGATTCTTCAATTAAAGCAAGTTCCTGTCTGCCTGCCACATTTTTATTTATTTATTTATTTAAACAGAGGTACACATGTCATAATGACTATCAGTGCACATTCTTCTCAGCTATGGATGTACTTTTGAATGCCTTGGAAGCTAAACTGTTGGATACAGATTACATATACTGTCCCTAATTATCTCATAAGGAAGACAGCATCATTTGGGAGTCCCTGTGCATAGTGTGAAAAGTTCAGTCAAAAGCTGAGGGAAAGGATGTAAACATTCAGGACTGTACACTTTCTAAATGATGCTTTTCAAGTGTACCTGAAATTTTGAGAAAAAAAATATAGCATATGTTTCACTTTGTGATATAGTACAGTGATTCAACTAAACAGTTTGTCTTAACATCTGCAGCCTAAGATGAAACTGAAAAGATAACAATGATAATTAAGGACTGCCAGCATTCACGAAAGAATGTACAACCTAAACTTCGCATTACCAGAATATTTACTGATAAAACTGCATTCTAAATATCTTGACTTTTGTACAGAATTATCTGGTTCATCAGAATAAGCACTTACTCTTGCAAACTCCTGTTTAATTCGAGCAGTCCCATCTAAGGAGATGAGTCAGATAAATAAGGACAACTTACAAGATTAGTAGTATTTGAAATCAAATCCGAATCACATTGCAAAAAGACACTCTGAGAGTATATCCATTAAAAATAAATGATAGTAGGATCAAGGAAATACCTGTTCGGACACTCACTGAAGTCCTGCTATTCTCAGCACAAGATAATACTTCTACAGATATTGTGTATATGTGACCAGGAAGCAGATGTTTAAACATTACTGTTGTCTCATTTGTAGTAGTTTCATTTATCTCTCGGATTCCATCCATGAGGAGGATGGTGTAGAGACTGCCTCTCTTGCCATCCTCTGAGGTCCAGCTAAGTTGTATTGCCTCCCCAGTCACATTCTCAACTTTAATGAACAATGGCACTGCAAAGTAAAAAAGATTCATACAGTTAAGTGGGATTCTATTCATTTATGCAATTCTAAACATTTAATATTTAACCAAATAGTGTAAAATAAACCAACATAGAGTTTTGTGAGTTTTCTGAGGGTTCATTTCAGCTTTTTATCCCATTCTCACACAAAAGTAGAAAGCAACTGTCAGCTCTAAAGAGGTAAAATATATGTAGGTCACTCCAAAAGTAATGCCTGCTATTTATTTCCATGGAAACTACAACACACATGAAGAGCACAATAACACTATTTGATTAAGCAAATTCTCAGCTACAAAATACTATTTTGCAACACAGTCACCACCATAAGCTGTGCATTTTTTCCAGCAACAAACAAGAACCTGCATGCCATGCTTCTAAACACCTGTACCAGCGGAGTACAACAACCCACTGTTGCTGTCACCACTGATGAAATGCACCACCCATCACTTCACCGTGCTCACATCCTGTTTGGTCTCCAGAAATGCTCAGCAAGCATCGGTAAATGTCAATGGGTGCCATTTTTTCTGCACAGAGGAATTCAATGACACACCTTTGCTTCGTACACACTTTCACGTCACTCGCCATTTTGTCAGACTGCCTCTCTTCTGCCATCTGTCACATGGCAGATGTGAGACAGAAGTGGAACAGAATGTTGGCAGGAAAGTTCAACCTCTACTACCATACCACCAACATCCACCTCTGATGTTGTGGGCCAACATAGTAAAATGGGAGGTGTTACTTTTGGAGCAGTCCTCATACAAGAAATGTACATTGTTTGATGGCTCAAAAACATAAATGGGTGTAATTTCGCTTGTCTCTAGTCTCTCTTGTCACAGGCAAGGCAGCTGCTCTGATTGATGAGTGTACTGAGTTGGGCTGCTATCTGACTCATATTGACATTTGATATCATCAGGAGGATGGGTTACTAAAAATTTGCCAGGAAACCCTAAGTTCAGAGCAGTAAGCAGGCATTTAATAATTGTGATTCATAATAACATTACAAAAATGGTCTATCACAGTGGTTTATCCTTGGAGGTAGGCATTTTTGTCCACGAGGAACCCCATGGTGTCCAGAGTGGCTTCACCAAGATGTAGAACTTCTTTGATTTATATTTCTATAATTAAATGCTTTCAATGGTTCTCTCAGGCTATTCTTTAAGAAGCTGTATCTTGAAATTTGACTTCATAGCCAATATGACTGATGAACGAAACTATTATAATTGATTTTAATAACTAATCTCAGAAAAAAAATATTCTAGTGTTCAATATTAAATATTTACTCACTGCAAGCTCCTGATGTAAACGTGGTAGCAAAAACAGAACTAGTTGTGGTTCCTGTAGATCTACCCATAGCACTTTCTGGAGGGACTGCAGTTATCTGTTCTGTAAAATAGATATTTGGAGGCTGTATGCAAATTTTTAAAGTTGACAGACATAAATCGGTTTAAAGATGTAAAACAGTTACGTGAAGGTGAATTCTGCTTTAGTTGGCAAACTCTCCCTGGAACTTGGGGACTGCTGTCTGTGAATCTTTCATTGCATTGACAGGAATAAGTTGCTCCTTCAGCAGTGCAGGTAGCATTTTGTGAGCAGTCATTTAATCCTGGCTGACAACTATTCCTTGCTGCAGTGTGGTTAAACAAAATGGAAAAAGAAGAATATTTTAAATGAGCACTGAAAAAAGAAATAAACAGAATATTATTTGCAATTGCTCTGTGCCACTTAAATCCCATTTCACTGGATTCTACCATCAGTGAAAGGTACACTACTAAAATGATGTATGAATTCATACCTTCTATGACAGTCTTTTTAAGATCAGCTTTCAGTACTGTACTCATGTTAAGGGCCTCCGTAAAAGCATCTGAAATCTCTGTCTTTGTTAAATTTTCTCCTTCATCCAACACAATGCAGAAGGATGCAATCACACTGCCATTGCTGAGGCTATTAACTACAATACGCATTTTTCCTTCCTCTATTAATTTCAGGATCATTGGTGGCAGGTGTTTCTTTATCTGCAAAGTAAAAAGTTTAAGTTATTATCTTTTTTCTCCTTTAACCCCAAGAATTGTTGTAGCAATAAGCTGCTCTAATTCATTTTGAAGCATCTCTTATAGGAGGGGAGTACATGTATCAGCCAGGTAGAATTACTTTTAAATTATGGCTTCAGAGGACCATAACATAAATGAGAAGTAAGGCCTCAATAAGTGCTGCTTTGTTTATAACCATCATATTTTTTTCATAACCACACTTAAGAATATTCATACCTGGATTCTCATGCTTACTGACATTAAAAAGAGCACAAGAGAAAATAATTTTGGGGTTAGAATCCCTAAGCAAAATACCTCCTCAATGAACTTAGCTTCAAATTTCTTAAATTCTGTACTTGATTTGTTCATATATTCAGGTATGAAGTCTTCATTGGTAATCCTAGTCATTCCATTGAAGACTTTAGCAGCTGTGGAGATATAAAAGACAGAATAACCAGCAAAAGCAAAGTTACTGCTTAAAAAATGACTCTTCAGCTAAAATCCTCTAAGGGCAAGTGTAAACGAGAGGTGAACGTAGACAGGTTAACTCCCTGCACCCCAGATGGCCAAAGCATAATGCATAAGTACTTTGTGCCACTCACTGACCAATGTATCCCTCACCTTTTATTTGAATGTGTCATTGAGAGAAGAGGACAAGGTGTTACATGAGAAAGGATATCACTGGGCTATGTGCCTCACATCAAGACAACTTGAACACCATGAAGAGACCTGCCCTTGACCTCCACTGCATTGGCTGCTCCTTCCAGTATGTTGCTCCATGTACCGGACATAGTTACTCCTAAAATCACGCTTTCCAATGGGAGGACAGAGGAAGACTCCAGGTATTTCAGTAGTTCAGATAACTACACTGGTAGATTTTACTGCCATCATTTGTAAGCATAGGGTAGCTGCTTGCTGAAGAAGAAGCTGAGATTTGCAAAGGGAGAAGTAGGAGATGCAGGACTCCAGGATTTCCTTAGCGTAGCCTACATGGTTACAGGAAGACTATGGTTTTAAACCTGCTGTCCATGTAACTGGGAACTCAAAAGAGGGCACAAGTTGCACGTGAAGAGCAGGGCAGGCTTGGGAACTGAAGAGTATGGAGCTGTGAGAGATGGGCATGTCGAACACTGGTTCTAGTTCAGCAAAATCTTGAATTTGGCAGAATGACAAGGGGAGCCTTTGGACCTTAGTTACATGAAAAATGTGAAGGTTAGCTTTTAGTGTCTGGAGTTTTGGCCTCAGTTTTCCTGTACATTTCAGCTTACAGTTTATTCATGTCCAGGACAGTGCCCAATGAAACGGCCTTCACTGTCAGGCCATGTGTAAATTAGTGTTCTAATGAAAAAATGGAAAGATTTCAAAGGAAGTACCTGTCCGAACGGTCATCGATGTACTGACATTCTTAGAGCAAGTTAAAACATCCACAGATATTTGGTATTCATGATCAGAGAGCAGACCTTCAAACGCAGTACTAGTTTCATTTAAGTTTCTATTCTCCATTTCTCTAGATCCGTCCCAGAGACGCACACGATAAGAACTGTCTCTTCTGCCACCTTGCGGTTTCCAGCTGAACTGTATTGTTCTACTGGTCACATTCTCCAGCTGTATGGAGAGAGTAACCGAAGCTAAAAAAGAAAAAAAAAAAATCCCTGTAAGATATGTTGTTGCTATAGCTGTGTTGAAAAGAATAAAATACAAATGCAAAACTCCTTACCTAAGGGAAAAAAAAATAAATCTCTGCAATGTTTTTGTAAACGTTTGAAATTCCAAGTTCTACCTTACCATGCACATGGCTACCTCCTACTGAATCCCAAGACAACAATAAATAAAGGTAGCATGAAAACCTTTGTTTTAAAACAGGAAGGTTATTACTTCCATCAAAAGATGAAAATCATACAAACAAAAGTATCATTTATTCTAAATTTGTGAAGGAAAAAAGGGCAGTATTATTTTATTTGATTCTTTACTGAAAAACTAAAAAACATAAATTAAAGCAAATTCTATGAATTATAGATGGTAAAAACTGGTAAACATTCAAAATAATAAGAAAATAAAAAAAAACATAGAACAATATATGAACAAGAAAAGCAAAAACATATTTCTATAGATTTCTCCTCAAAAGAAAATTCACCCAAAAAACAACAACAAAAAAAACCAAAATAACCACAGAAGTAAAAATTAGCAATAATTTAATATCCATATAAAAAAAAATCATAGAATACCCTGGGTTGAAAAAAACCATAATGGACATCAAGTTCATAACACCCCAGTAGGTGCAGGGCCACACACAACTAGACCAGGCTGCCGAGAGACACATCCAGCCTGGCTCTGAAGAAATCAGAGATGTAACACAAGAAAGAAATACATAAGGTATGATGGAAACAAAACTGAAAAA
>JACDJE010000092.1:1462462-1546707 GCA_016647715.1 Pavo muticus
AAAAAAAAAAAAAAAAAAAAAAAAAAAAAGGCAAAAAGCATAAATAAACCAACCACAGAAAAATTAATTAAAGAAAACAAAAACTAAAATATCACTCACAGCAAAATCCAGGAGAAGGTTCATTATGAGATGAGGATGGACTAAAATTTGAGAGAGACAAAGGTTCCACAGATGATGTAAAGAAAGATGACAACAAATTCGGAGTTGGAGAAATGGAGACAGAACTGCCACTCGCCATGGCAATGCTTGTGGAACTGGTGTCAGGCTTCAGTGTTGTGGAAGCGGCACTGGTCCGCCGACCGTCGTGGCCACGGACGTAGCCGTCAAAGATGTTGTAAAGAGGAGACTGGATGTCTGGTCCTGCAGGTCAGCCGTCGTGCCACTCGGGCGGGGTCTGGTCCTGCAGGGCAGCCGTCGTGCCACTCGGGCGGGTTGCAGTTGGAGTTCCACCTGTGCGAGCATGAGTGGTGGCTTTGCTCAGAGCTGACGTGGGAGCTGTGGAAGACAACGGGCTCTCTGTGAACCATGATGTGGACGTGATCTGAGCCGGGCCCTGCCCCTGTGATTGCGCTGTTGCGGACGGCGCAGTCCCAGCACCAGGACTACCGGCAGAGGACGCTGGACCAGAGGATGTTTGTGCCGTTGAAGGCTGCGATGTCTCGGTCAGCCCAGCTTCAGTGTTTTCACTGCTGCTGCTTGGCGTGCTGCTGGATGGCACAGGCGAGGAGCCCGCAAGCGAAGAAGAGTCACTGGCAGCTGCCGAGCTGGGCACTGGAGACCCAGAGGCAGCACTGCCACTCGCCGTGGCAATGCTTGTGGAACTGGTGTCAGGCTTCAGTGTTGTGGAAGCGGCACTGGTGGCCTGGCTACCGCCAGATACCCTCGGAGAGCTCACCGTCCCAGACAGCATCGTGGGGTCGGACTCCGTCTGCGCTCCTCCGCCGACCGTCGCTTTAAGAAGCTGTATCTTGAAATTTGACTTCATAGCCAATATGACTGATGAACGAAACTATTATAATTGATTTTAATAACTAATCTCAGAAAAAAAATATTCTAGTGTTCAATATTAAATATTTACTCACTGCAAGCTCCTGATGTAAACGTGGTAGCAAAAACAGAACTAGTTGTGGTTCCTGTAGATCTACCCATAGCACTTTCTGGAGGGACTGCAGTTATCTGTTCTGTAAAATAGATATTTGGAGGCTGTATGCAAATTTTTAAAGTTGACAGACATAAATCGGTTTAAAGATGTAAAACAGTTACGTGAAGGTGAATTCTGCTTTAGTTGGCAAACTCTCCCTGGAACTTGGGGACTGCTGTCTGTGAATCTTTCATTGCATTGACAGGAATAAGTTGCTCCTTCAGCAGTGCAGGTAGCATTTTGTGAGCAGTCATTTAATCCTGGCTGACAACTATTCCTTGCTGCAGTGTGGTTAAACAAAATGGAAAAAGAAGAATATTTTAAATGAGCACTGAAAAAAGAAATAAACAGAATATTATTTGCAATTGCTCTGTGCCACTTAAATCCCATTTCACTGGATTCTACCATCAGTGAAAGGTACACTACTAAAATGATGTATGAATTCATACCTTCTATGACAGTCTTTTTAAGATCAGCTTTCAGTACTGTACTCATGTTAAGGGCCTCCGTAAAAGCATCTGAAATCTCTGTCTTTGTTAAATTTTCTCCTTCATCCAACACAATGCAGAAGGATGCAATCACACTGCCATTGCTGAGGCTATTAACTACAATACGCATTTTTCCTTCCTCTATTAATTTCAGGATCATTGGTGGCAGGTGTTTCTTTATCTGCAAAGTAAAAAGTTTAAGTTATTATCTTTTTTCTCCTTTAACCCCAAGAATTGTTGTAGCAATAAGCTGCTCTAATTCATTTTGAAGCATCTCTTATAGGAGGGGAGTACATGTATCAGCCAGGTAGAATTACTTTTAAATTATGGCTTCAGAGGACCATAACATAAATGAGAAGTAAGGCCTCAATAAGTGCTGCTTTGTTTATAACCATCATATTTTTTTCATAACCACACTTAAGAATATTCATACCTGGATTCTCATGCTTACTGACATTAAAAAGAGCACAAGAGAAAATAATTTTGGGGTTAGAATCCCTAAGCAAAATACCTCCTCAATGAACTTAGCTTCAAATTTCTTAAATTCTGTACTTGATTTGTTCATATATTCAGGTATGAAGTCTTCATTGGTAATCCTAGTCGTTCCATTGAAGACTTTAGCAGCTGTGGAGATATAAAAGACAGNTTCTTAAATATTCTAAGTATGCTCATATTTTTATATTTCTTTCCTGGCTCATGTTTCCCACCCTATTTCCACAGCCCCCATGAGGCCCAACACAGCCCATTCTGCAACCATCTCATGTCTCATGCCACTATGCAATGGCTCTTTGTCACTTTGCCTCTCAGACCCTCGCACTCACTTGTCACTTAGCAGCAACCGAACATCGGTGTTTTTCTTTTAACACTCTCTAAACTGAAATCCAGACAAAGACTTGTCATAGTGCGGTTCCAACTCAACTTATTGCAAATAATTTTATGCATTTTTGTATTTTGGCTGAAAGCTTTCCTATGATCAGTAAAATATACTAAGTTTTGCTTTCCGTTTTCATGGAGGATTTTGAGAATAGGTTCCAATATTTTCAAAAATATCTTCGATTTTATGGTACATCTGTGATTCCATTTTCAGTCTACATTCAGTATACATCAGCCTGGAATTTTCAATTTGAATACACAGAATTACGATCAGATATTCAACTCAAAAATTTTCTCATACCTTCCTACTGGACTTCTTAAGGCCTGTCTTACCAGGGAATAATATCCCTTTCTTCATAATCATGCCTTTTTCAGATCATATATTTTTGGTTGTACATACATTTGTGAACAAGTATTTTCAAGGATCAAGCACATAAAGTGTAAAATTTCTTCAAAAATCTTTGATGAGCACCTGATGAATTCGCCAGGAATCACAACCACTTCCATCAAACCAGACTGATGCATTAGTTTCACAAAAAAAATGTCAAATACCCCACAAGTTTCCAATTCTGGTTACTTCCATTTTTTTCATGTTTCAATATGTTTTTTATGTTAAAAAAAAAAAGGGGGGGGGGTTGTTACTTAGATACATCAACTATTTTATATATTTTATATGCAGCCCAGCACAGCTCCTCTTCACTCAATGCAGTGCTGGCAAACCAAAAGTTTGGACACTCATGTTTTAAGGTATTTTTTTTCTTCAGTTTTTGTTCTATCTTTCTCCTTCATTTTCTTTTTTTAAACTCTATTCTTCCCCACTGACCTGGATTCCTCTTTTATTTCTCCTTGTATTTATCTAGTTTTGTTGTCCTTTTAGCCTTCTACATCATTTTTTTTTTTTTTTTTTTGCATTGACATTTTATATTGATCTGTTTCCTGTTTATGTTGTTTTTTGTTTTAATTTCTTTAATCTCTCTAACTACAATTTTTGCACATGTCTTTACACTGCAATTTTATAGCATTTTTATAGCTGTTTTCCAAAGACTGAAGTTATTTTTGCAAAATTTCCTCTTCTTTAGTTCTTTTTTAGTCATTATTTAAATTCCCCTGTTTTGTGAGATATATACATCTTCATTGCACACTTGGTTTCAGGCAGGGGAGATTAGGGGTGTTTTTACACCCTAAATCATTGATTATCTTTAGAAAAAATTCATTTATTTCCTGTGTTTTCTTCTATCTCTAGTTATGAAACAATAGTAACTACTATTGCTTGCTATCTGAAAAATATTGTAATATTCCTTGTACTCCTTAAAGAAAAAACATATCCTGTTTCAGTTCTGATTGTGTACAGACTAATTAAAATCCATTTCATTTACATGCCCCACTAATTTTATTTTAAGTGTTGTTTTTGTTCCTTCTAGAAACACATCATCTGCTGTCTCATTTTAATATTTTTCCTTAACAACAATTCACTGATATCCTAGCTCTTTATTTTCAGCTGTGTAAAGCTTCGAGTATCCTCATACAGGTGTACTGGAATAGCTCTACCAAAAAGTTAACTTGTTTTGGCTCTATGTATCTCTAAAATCAAAGTTGCATTCATCATATAATTTGGCATAGGCGTAAGAGCACATAATATATACGCATTCTGCAAAATTCCTCCTACAGATCAATAATTTGTCTGCATCCCAATACAGCTCAAATTGCATGATTCTCTGCATGTATCCTTTGGACTCTTAAGAGAAAATAGGAAAAAACACGGAAGAAATTTATACTCATCTGCATTGAATGTCACAGAACTAAACAGCAAAAATAAATAAGAGAACCCTTTGAAATTCTAGATATTATTTCAAGCTTCTCTTGAAGTACATTGGGAAAAGAGTGTAATTAATATAACCATATTTTCTTATCTTTCTCTTTCTAAAGAGTCTCTCAGGAGAGAATAATTGGCAAAATAGAGCATTCATTGATCTCATAACTATAGAATTGAAGATTTAAGGCCAAGAAACATCAGAAAATCTGCTCATACACCACGTTCCATTTTTAGATGTGTTTTCCACATATTTTTCTCTCACTCATTTATTCATTTGCAGCTTTATGCACTACTAAAATGCCTACTGAAATATACACATTTAAGAGAAATTACAAAACAAATTCTAACTACAAGCAGTGTATATTTACTTCATATTGATTTTTAGCCAGCCCTCTCCTAAATTATTGTTTCAAATCTATCTCTAGGACATCCTCTAAAAAATATTGCAAATGCAAATAGTCAAATAGATTTTAACTTACACAGAAAAAGAGAGAAAATGAAATGCCAGAGGTAATTCCAAATCTCCATGATGAGTTTTCACCTCCTTACAGTACTCTCTCCATTTGTGAAACTGACATTTTGGATAGAAGGCGTCAGTAATTCAAAGAGGGTGAGGCTTCATTGTTACGTCTCAGCCACAGTTAATCCTTCACACAGGTGGGATCACAGCCAATGTAATGAAATTCTCACACCTGACTTCTAGTATCATAAATTCCAAAGTTTTCAGTTGAAGTATGCTTGTGTTTCTATAGTAGAACAAAGTCAAAATGTGATTCAAAGTCCAGTGCATCAAGGAAAGACTTATGGAATTCATAGGCATCACACACAAACACTGTTCGATATTTGATTAGCAGGACACTTTAACAACCTTAGGCACGGGTCATGCATGATTAAGATACAGTCCTGCGTTGCCTTGAGCCCAAAAGCCTAACTCTAACCTGGAGATACAACTTCCCTCTACAAGTGTTTTCTGTATTTTGAAATATTGTAGGAGTAGTTATTGAGGTGATAACTTGGATTTTTATTGGATACCAAATTACTACAAATGCACCAACCTTTTGTTCTTCAACACTGTAGACAGGCTGGAGTAGCTGTGCATCTCTGCTAGTTCACCTCTTTGAGCTAGGTGGAAAATACCAAATAACCTACCCTCTCATTTTTAGCTGTGTTTGTCCAAATTTTCTTCAGTAAGCAAGCTCCTCCTAATGATACGCAGGTGATACTGCTGGTCACCTGCCCTGAGCTCCATCTTCATCCTGATGAGACTATACTCACCTCCCTTCACTTCAGTGACTATTAATGATAGAAACCCCCCACTTTTCCATGCCTAGAGACTCATTGAAGACTTAAACATTTACATTATCTTGTATTTTTAATACCTTTTCATGGCTCGTGTTTGTTTTCAGCCACAAAGTGCTTAAAGGAATGCCGCTAAACTCTCAGAGCACTTGTGGCTCTTCACAGTGTGGATGGGTTCCCTCTTACTCTGCAGCTCAGAGGGAGTTAATACCCATGTCTCTGGGGGACGCTGCCACTGCTGGCACAGCCAGAGCTGTGAAAGTAACTGAAGTTCTGCACTATCTGCCTAATACATGCATTACATGTATTCACATTAGTTGGCCTTCAATCAGCAATCTCCTCTGCCTCAATTGTAAAAAGTATTATTCTGTGTCTTCCCTTTCTCCTACACCTCCCTGGGTGGTTTTTACTCTGTTTCTTTCTTTTGCTTCTTTAAAACTAAATGGGTCCTGTTTTCCTAGTCACACAAGTTAAGACACTAATTCTCCAACATATTCACCTTTTTTTTTTTTTTAAGGAAAGAATGAGGAAATGAAGGATATAATTTACAGTAGAAGAATCTGTTTCACTGTTATCGGGACGGTCACTCTGGCTTTCCATCGAGAATACCCTACATGATATAGTTAGTGTCACAGAACTGATGAAATGGGACCATTACCTATTTGAGGACTTCTCAAGTTTTCAAGTCCGAACACATCTGTAACTACACAAGTCTTAGATTTTTAGATTTTGCTGAAGCGGGTGTGTTTTCTTAACTTCATTTCGTTTTGGTTTTCCTTTGACAGGGAAGTGAGACCAAGGCAAACAGTCCTTGAAATGAACCAAGGAAATGGTACTGTTTTTCTTTCATGTGAGGTAGAGTAGCAGATTTCTGCTTCACGCTTTGTTTGTTGTAGGAACTACTGACACAGTCAGATGTTTTCTAAGCAATCACTAATTTAGACCTAATCTCCCACGGCCTGTGCAGGTCCTCATCTGCTAACAATGTTTGAGCGTCAATTCCCTTGCCACCTAGAGTCTTCTGTCCCTACTGAAGGAAGAGCAAAATATACTCCTCATTAACTTGCTTGTCCAGAATCACCTTCTGTGATATGAAACATATTTTCTACTGCTTACAAAAGCTATTTATGAGTTCTCAGGCCAGATTACATCAAACCATGCTACCATTTCTGAAATGCTCAGGAGAAGGAAACAAAGTGGGCCTTATGCAAAAGCATATTTCTGGCTCCTGACTGTAAAATCACAACAAAAACCCAGAAGACCTAATTCAGAGAAGCAGTTCCCAGGAGTCTTGAACACTTTTGACTTCCATCTCTCCATACACTACTATCCAAAATGCAGCACCATCAGGCTAAGAAAAATCATGGTCTTGGCTTGAAAAAGAAAATCAAGACAGAAACAAAAAGGGAACAAACAAAGGCAAGATATGTATTTTATTTACCCCCTGGATTTGCAAAACTCTGATGTTTGTGTTGAGATACTTTTTACTGTCATTCTAGTGATTGGAAATTTAAAATGGAAGAAATATGAATACTGAAGACTTTTTTTCTGTGGGATTTTGAGGCTTTAAAAAGCAGAACACTTGATCGTAGCTATATCAAAGGATCTGTAACATGGTACTGCATAATGCTGTGTAGAAAAATTCTCCCTTTCAGTATTACCAGGAAAAGGAAGAAAAGAAAATGACTCTAAACAAGAAAGTCCAGTTCTCCACTATGCAGCATCACTCACACAGCATCTGCTTCAGAAACACATCCAATAGCCTACTGCCAGAGAACAAATATCCGTGTTAATCATAAACCACAGATGAGAATTAAGAAATTAGCCATGGTTTCCAGGGTAGAATTCAAAAGACGTTGCTTAGCCAGGGATTATTGCCAACAATAACAATGTAAGTTCATTACATAGAGCTGGCATGCAAAACTAAAACAGTGACTTCCCAAGGAAGATCATACTGCCTTTGAGGCTTTCTGCAGGATATCTAGTTCTGTTCTCAGAAACTAACAGAAGGATTATGTTAGACACAGAGAGAGCAGGCTGCTGTCAACATGACTACTGATACTCAACATTTTGATGTCTGTTTCCCTCTACATATTTCAGGATTAGGAGAATGAGACATTTTCTTTTTTCTTTTTTTTTTCTATATAGAACTTCCTAGCAACACAGAGAAGTTCCCTATGTGTAGGAAATCTACATATACATATATACATATAACACTTGCGACTTTATAGAGTATGTTAAACCTCCTGTATATGCAGATATATAGCTGATGCCAGGGAGGACTGCAGGAGAACCTGACTGGAGCTCTGTGCAATTAATTCATTTCCCATGTCCATCACAACCATCCATTCTCTGCAAAATGAAAATTCACTTTCATAATGTGGGCTATTCATATTGCTATTCTTGGAAGAAAAGACAGCTGCATTTCCATGTATTAGCATATAGACATCCTAAGCTTACAGGTGTCCACTCACTGAGGGGCAGTTGTTTTATACTGCTAAGATTAGCAAATAGAAGATTTCTTATGTTCAACATATGGTTTGACGTTATAGCTGAGCTGCTGAACTGCTGCTGAAAAGGGTTGTCCTGCTCCCTTGCTGTCTGGTTTTGCACTGTTTGAATAATACATCCATAAAAGGGAGTTGGCTGAGCTGGTTGATCTATCAGAAAGCTCTTTTCAAGACTTTTTATCTTTTTTGAAGGATTCATTTTAACAGGACCTACACGCGAACCGACTCTATGTGAGGCCAGAGAATTGTGGGATTTGAAACAAGAGGTGGGCACGTAAGACACAATGGATAAAGAGGGTGTGATCGCCCTTCTTCGCAGCTCCCAGGTATTAAATTGACATGACTGCACTGCCATATCACAGCTTCAGCTGTGAAACAGTTCCTGGTGCAAAACCGGCAAAATGTGCCCAAAAACTTTTGAGCTCATTATGATTGTTCCATCTGGCCCAAAACCAGAACTGCAATACTCTTTATCTACATTAGTGATCAATACTTTTAACTCACCTACTGCATATTGGAACCAAGAACTCGTTTGATAAGCATCTTTTTGATACAGATAACGTTTTGTGAATTTTAAGAGAAAAGTATTTTATAACTCAATTTCTCCACTTACCAGCCATGGTACCCAGAAATCAGCCACACAATTTTTTTTAACTTCTTAGGGCTCAGGCTTTGAACTTTTACTTCATATTGACTCAGGACAGAAATGTCACTATTCCCCAGAGAATTTGTGAAAATAATTTATTTTCAGTCTTAATTAAACTTTCAATTGCAGTAAGACTGAATGGCCTTGTTTTACTCTTATCTGAATTTAAACCCTGTGATTTCCCAACTGTATTAAATTGCAATGTGATCTAACATGCAACATGGTGAAGGCTAAATAAAACCTGCTTAACGCTATTTTCAAGAGAAGTGTTGTGATAACTTCTCCCAGGTAATTCCACATAAACAATTTTTTTCTCCAAAGTTCTATTCTCAAGCCAGCAAAAGATGTTAAAGACCTTTCAGTGGAGTAGCATTTTTTGCCAAGGACACTTCAAAATTATCGTCTTCTTTTACATGACATGGACAATAACTATGCATGAAAGCCTTGCTTCATTTTTAGGTTACCTGCCTACACACCTTTTTCATACTGATATACTATTCCATATAAAGCATTAGCTCTGTTACAAAACAACACACAGAATGCCTCCACAGCTAAAATGAGGATTCCAGTCTTCCAGAGCCCTTTTTCCTAAAGAGCTGTTAATTAGCTTCATGAAACTACACAGAAGGCACTAGGTCAAGGTTTTAAAGAAAAGTCTTTTTTTTCCTGAGATAATGGGAAATGAAAAAGAAGATGGTAAAAGATAATCATCAACTCAAATATTCCTAAACAGAAGAGTTACAAACTGCTCCTAAACACCAAGGCCAGAGAAATTAGCTGGCTCAAAATTATGCTGCTTGGACCTCACCCCTCTCACACATCCTTGCCTTAGAGAGAATCAAAGAGTGAAATAACAGGTGAGTACTGTGAAAGATGAGAGTTCCAACTGATGTTCTCTCCCTGGTTCACCTTTGTTTAGAAGCATAAAATTAACTGTTGAGAATGTAACCTCCTTTTGTACAGAGAAGATGTTTGTGAAAGTTTTTATCTTATTTTTGCAGCAAAAGGCTCCAATCATGCCTTTTCTATTGTCTCACTAACACATGCAAGATCTAGATGTCAAAACCAGAAAGAGAAGATGAGATTTCCTTCATGCATACAGACAGCAAATAAGGATACAGATCAGCTAAGTGACAACATAATGATCATTCTCAAAGTAGTATGAATATGGAAAAATTAGAAAGACTTCAATCTCCTTTCTAGGTTAATATAACATTAGGGCAAGGGCAGCTTGGCTTCTGCTAGCCCTACCTGCTCCAACATTATCTGTGAGGAGCCCTTCTGCACATCAGATAGAGCAACAGCAAGGCCTTAGCTGGAATACAAATCACTCTTCTGGGGCATACCCAAATTAATGGGAGAAGGATGGCACAGGTATTCTCTTTTTTTTGTTCAGTTTCACGATTGAATGTAATCAAAGATTTTGTTTCCTCATTATTGTCTTCCTCTGTAGTCTCCAATGAGAGAACAAGAGCTCAGATCTGTCTCCTGAAGTTATTTCTTTGCATTTCAGTTCTTCTGAGAATAATGTTTTCTTTCCTCAATTTCTTTAACAGAGTCTGATTTGCCCTTTGGAGTGTTGTTAATTGAATACATGTTTAGACTTCCTTCTAAATTTTGGAGACCTCCACCAACCTTACATGGCCCTAACCTTCAAAATACATAAAGAATAAGCTAGCATCTTTATCTAGCAGGGATTTTCCCAGAAACTACAGACATAGTAAAGTGATGTTATTTTGAGCAGATTCAGCTGATGGCTCTTCTTTACAGCATCAATTCTTTCAACGGTATTTTTCAAACTCATATCTGAGCCCTGCAAAGGAAAGATGCCTGATAAAGTACAAACCAATAATCAGACACAGCACCTAAAATCTTTTCTTTAGATTGTATATTTGAATCTAGTTATGGCTACAGACACCCTCTCTCATCATTCAAGCGTCTATGCATTTTGCTACTTTTGGAATTGGTGGTCATTTAACAGAAATACTGAACACCCAGTGCTCACTGCATTTGCTGTGACTTTGAAAAGTCCTACCAGTTTGTTGACAATGCCAAACCTTTAAGGACCCAGACATCCTGCCTGGTGACACACTGTTGATAGTGAGGATCACTGAAGTGTTTAAGCAAGGAGGAAAGGCCACATGCACACAGTTACAACCAAGCAGGTACGTAAGTGATGGCTGGATTACAGCTTCACAGCGCAAAGGTGAAAACAACTCAAGGGTAGAGAGCACAGAACAAGAGTACTCACAGTGAATAAAACAATATTAAAATCATTAAAAATATTCAAAATAAGCAGAGCAAACTCCAAGCCTTCTAAGCCTTTACTGACAGGGGCAAAGTTGCTTGACTTCAGTGCCTAAGGATCTCCATAATAACTGCCATTTGGGATTTTCAGAACAGTTTATGAACATGATTTATACATGACTGTATATTTTACAGCGTATCTGCCTCGAGGGTTTTGCTGAGTATCATTTCCCTGATTTTATTAATAGAGAAACTGAGTGCTTACATGTCTTGTTCAAAGTATTTACACAAAGGAGTCCCTGAGGACTATGAATACCACTGTTCAGTCTAGAAATCTGTCCACTTCTCCCAGAGATACTGTTCAAGTGAATGGGTGCAGCAAAGCAACTGGTACGGCACAGAAGTGGAGGACTGGTATGCTGGAATTTCAGACACTTGGGACACTTACTGTTCCCCTCAAGAAAACTTATATCACTTAAATATATGTGGTTAAACAAAGTACGGATATATATCCCCTTGGTTTATTTCAACAACATGAATGCAAACAAGGTAAGTTGGTGAGAAGTGTATGTAGAAACTCTTACTGTGTGGTAGGTGAACGGATTCAGAGAAACTTCAGGAATAACACTTTAAGTCCCTTAGGTTTTGAGAAGAAAGCTGTGCCAATTCCTTGTGATGTCTGTGTTACACTCATAGTGTGAAACGGCTGAATGACTTAAAGTTTTGTGCATTTCTTTACAAGACTTCCAGCATAAACATTCTATTACAAGAATCTGTTCCTCTCTGGCATTTTATGTAAGATCAGGCTGGCATTTCTGCTAGAACTGGTATGAACCTTGGCTCTTCAGGCATCTGGTTACACTAGTAGCAGACAAGAATTCTTCACTGGAGTCAGGACTCCACCATTTCTGACTGATGCGATTATCAGTTTATGCCAGATGACATCAGAACAAAGCTAGCAGCCACCATGCATGCTCTGCCCCTGCACAGAGAGCCCATTCACCTACGTGTCTGCCATCAGTTCGCTTTCAGCTGTTTTCCTGAAGGTAATGTTAAATGGGATTAAAATGAGATCTCCTGGCCCTCAGAGAACACTTATTCAATCTTGGATTGCTATTATCTTTCTCTTCATTTAGCAACTTTCTGGCATTCTCCACCAAGGAAAGTAGAAAAAAAAAATACAGACATTGATGGCAGACTCCTCTTACTTCTTTCCTGATTTTGTCTGGAAATGAAGCTTGGAAATTGTCTTTTGACAAGCTTTCCTTGAAGAACCACTTGAAGTTCCAAAAGTGATAACTGAGAATCGTTTCACTGGTTTGTGCATCCTGAGCCAGAGCAACGCCACAGGCCCTGGATGTCTGAGGAGCACTGTCCTTTGGTCAACTGTCATGGCTGACTGTCATGCAACGGAAACTCACATGAGGATCTTCATGGCTGTCTGCATCCAAGGTGACATTGATCTCTATATTCAAAATGTCAGTCTGGACGACATACTCCCTTGCTATGAACCCACTAAGCTGTACCAGTAAGCAGCAATGACAGCATATTGCAGAAGGCTCAGGATACTACTCTGGCCTTACTGTAGAAGTTCTCAGTGAAGTACATCGCAGACACTTTAGCTTACCTTGCCCCATAGCATGTAATTTCAGATCACTGTGACTATAATGCTTATATCTTCCACTACCAATTTTTACAGTGAAACCTCTTCAGGGAAGGGAGGTGGTGGAGTCACTGTCCCTGGCATTTTTCAAGAGGCATCTGGATGAGGAGCTACGAGATATGGTTTAGAGCCTGTGGTAGCAATGGTAATGGGAAGACGGTTGGACTAGATGATCTTCTAGGTCCTTTCCAACCTTGTGACTCTGTGATTCTGTGATCCTACAGAGGGTCAGCACCAAGCACAGTGACTCCACAGCCAACCCAGCCTCCCTGTTCTCAATTAAGACAAATTAGTAAAAACGTTTGTTTAGCATTTCCATCAATCCATTCTTCTAGTTACGGTTGAAGAGATGAAAGGAAGTGTGAACTCAGCCTCAAGAAGCGAAACCAGGCTGAACAAACCAGATGATTCCGAATCAGCCTTGCCTCCGGCTGCTAGATGAGAGCTCTCTGTTCAGCTCTGCTGGATAACAAGGGGAGGGAAAGGCACACTAGTGGGTGAGGTGAAGGGAATGGGAAGCGGGCCAAGGAAGGGGCCTTTCCTCTGTTGTGTCATCCAGAATGCACGCTGTGGTGCTAATAGTGAGATGAGAAGTGCCTTCCAGCCTCCAGTCATCCTGTTGATGGCTAAAACAGTGCGTGAATAAGATTTATGGGGAAAGACTTATGTACAAGCATAAAGAAAAGTACATAGCCAGAATGCTTAAACAAATACAATAATACAAGTAACCTTGAAACATACAGCCTTATGCGTTTCTTGTTTAACTCTGTTCTCTGTTGGTTTAGTGAGAATATTTTTATAAACCTAACTCCACCTATTCAACTATATAAAATTAACCTACAGTTGTCAGAATCTTCATTTGTTCAATAAGGAAAAAAAGAAAGTGCAAGTTCTCAGCTTATCATTGTGGCTCTGTGTTTGTTTTTTATTTTTCTTCAGAACATTCTTTTGTGCTTGCTCTTGGAGCTGAGGTGTGTGTAAGTGCCTGATAGCACAGCGTGACACCAGGATTGTTAAGGGCTTTTTCCATCATCCATCTTTACTACGGTGGCATGCTGCTGGCACCAGACACATGAGGAGAGGCCTGAGACTACACTGCCTAAGAGAAAGTTTGGGAAGAAACCAAGGCTCACTCACATCCCAGCTCCTCCAAGCATAAGGGGGTAGATCTTCAGTAGGGTCAAAGCATGTTCAGGATGATCTGTGCTCTCTAGCAAGTGGAAGAGAAAGAGCAAGACAGTGTGCCTCCGTCCTTTCCTAAGCACTAAGAGAAACAAGTCAACAGGCTAAAAGCACCATGATAGGAAAAACACCCTGAAGCTATGCCTGAGTACTAAATGTCTTAGCTCTAGTCATATTATAAACACTTGGTTTTGTACTCTTTTTGTTCAGACATTTAAATGCATCCTTCCCCCCTTGAAAATCTTGCTCTGCAAAGCCACTTCTCATTGCTACATGTGTAGGCAGGAAATTGTGCTCTGAGTCACTGTCACAGCAGGTTGCGGGAGTCAGGTAACCAGATCAGCTCCCAAAACCAGCAGGTCTCATAGAAAGCTGGGAAAAACCATTGGCTTAAGTAAATAGCACAGCCAGCCTCCACAAGGCCAGGTTGAAAAATGCACTCAGTGGGCTGAGCATTTAGGAGTGAGCCCTGCAACCCTCTGAAATGGAAGTCTATAAGCCAGAAATGTAGTGGCCTGAGCTGACACACTCATGCACAAGCTTCAGCACTTGCCTTAGAAGTCTCGGACCTGTGTAGCAACCTCTCATATTGAGCAAAAGTCTCACTGGAGACAGAGAAGGAGCAAAATTTCCACTACAGTGTGCTACAGGTTTGCAGATACTTTTGCTGAACACTCATCTAGCTTCAGTGTTCTGAATATTTTATCCCCTTCACCCTCATGTATCACCCATCTTTTAAATGTGGATTCTCTAGAAGAAGAATCTCCTGATACTTTGTGCCTAGACTACACTTCTACCTTCTATATATAATATTGCTTTTGAGAGTAGTGGATTGTAGTATGCTGTTATTACTGCTCTACCTCAATGAATTACGTACGGGAGAAAGGTAAAGAGGGAGTCTGGGCTGTCCCAGATAAGCACCTTTGAGCTGCCAAGACTCCAAAACATATATGTAAGGCCCCTCTTCAAAAACAGCAAGAAATAAGAGTCCAAGGTCAGATGCACCTTAGTCCTTGGGACATGAGGCCTCACCTCGAGTACTGTGTTCAGTTTTGGGCATCTCAGTACAGAAAGGACATTGAGGTGCTGGAGCAGGTCCAAAGAAGGGCAACAAGGCTTGTGAAGGGTTTGGAGAATATGCCCTACGAGGAGAGACTGAAGGAACTGGGGTTGTTTAGTCTGGGGAAGAGGAGGCTGAGGGGAGACCTTATTGCTCTCCTCAAATACCTGAAAGGTGATTGCAGTGAGAATGGGGTTAGTCTCTTCCCACTGGTGACGGGATGAGGGAAAATGGCCTCAAGTTGTGTCAGGGAAGGTTTAGGTTGGATAGCAGGAAAAACAACTTTACAGAAAGGGTGGTTAAACACTGGAATTGGCTCCCCAGGGAGGTGGTTGAGTCACCATCCCTGAATGTGTTTAAATGCCATTTGGATGTGGTGCTCAGGGACATGATTTAGCAGAGGGTTGTTAGGGTAGTATGATTAGGTTAAGGTTGGACTCAATGATCTTTAAGGTCTTTTCCAACCTGAGCTATTCTATGATTCATAGAGAAAATCCCCCTAGATTAAGATTGTCCAGGAATAACACATTCACACATGATTCCAGGTTGCTTTCCCCATAGCTCTGCTGGCAGTGCTTTGGCTTGGGTGCTACAGGCAAGGAAATAGAGATGGAAACTGTATCATTCTGTGCTGCTAAAGATGTTGGCCTTATCTGTGCTTTGTGCTTGTACTGGCAAACGATGTCAGCTCAAGGTATTCCTTTTTTAACCAAGATATATTCTTGGATAGTCTATAATGCAAGTGTGGCTAGATCAACATGAAGGTGTCTTAAATTGGAAAAGCTTCTGCCCTTTGCTATGCAGCTCACTAATTCTGGTATGAATGCATCCTCTATGGGGGACGTCTACTATCACCACTTCAAAATAAACAAATGTGACAACACTAGTCTATAGAAAATGGCATTTTCATGTCTGGGGACAGCAGGGAGCCCTAGGAGGTGTATTCACTGTCAAAAGTTTTGGGAGATGTGTGTTGCTAATCAGAAACAACTATAAGACCTCTACTGTTTCCCAGGTACCATTGCTCTCTAAAAACAAGTTTGCACCCATGTCCTTCCTCTTTCCCTCTTCCCCCATGTTTACCTGTGACCAACATAAGACTGGAAGCCATGCCTATTCCCATAGAGGGCAAATAAGAAGAAATATCGAGAGCACAAAGATTAGGTATGACCCAGCAAAAAAAAAAAAAAAAGTTGTCTGTTTTTCTGGATTAGTCAGTGCATGCATGGATTGAACTTATAAATACGCACTCATATTTCTTCATTTGTTCTGAAACTGTCTATTTGATTTGGTATTTTAAAATAGACAGATTAATCCACACTGGCACTGCTTAGCCCATGACTATTTGTGTTTTACTTAGAAGTTTTTCCTTTACAGTATGAATATCTGCCCATAACTATAGACAGGCTTCTCATTTTTCCTTGTTTCCTCTGTACTAGCACCAGGAAGCAACAATTTCCCAAACCATATTTGACTCATGCTGCTTGGAATTAGCAGTTACCAATGCTGCTGGCACTTCATAAGTCTTGGGGGGGGGGGTATAAAAGCTTATTTTCTATTTCGAAAAGCATGCTTTCTCTCTTAGGATGGTTTTATCTCTGATAAATTATTCATTCAGTCACATGCTCTCATAGGGTCCTATAAAGGACCCACTCTTCTACCACAGAGATTAAGATTTGGCTCATTTTGGTTGGCTGCCCAAACATCTTAAACTCACAAAGTTGCTCCTCTGTCCTCCAAGTAAGGGAAGTCTTTGCTTCTCCAAGCTTCTTTCTGTGAAAGAACAATACCACTGGGTGGAATTTACCACCCAGACTGGTCATTTGCCACCATGGGCGGGTCCATTCAGCAGGTGCAGCAAATTTACCTGATAAACTCCAGCCTTGCCAGAAGCTCACTGGTGTAGTTTTTCCAAGGTATTTTCAGCCAAACTGTTGATGGTTGTAGGGAAGATCTTTGAACCAGGAATAAATAAATAAATAAATAAATAAATATATTTTTCAGTAGTGATGCAACCACACTGCAGGATACCTCAGAGAGATACAAGTATAAATGCAAGTTTTAATCAAGAGATATAGTTCCCCCTTACCTTCTAGCTAAACAAAACTGGAAAAAACCAGCAGGTGTAGGACAGAGCTAACAACTCACCTAATCTTGATATTGGCTGACTAATACTTTTGCTCCACTTGTTCTCTTAACCAGGGCAATTTCTTGTGAAAATATAGACAGTTAACAGCTTTGCCACTTGTTTATTTATCAGTGGAGAAGTGGAACTATAAAACTGACTCATTCTGTCATGTCTAAAGGTCAGTGACAAATAAATGTTTTATTGTGTATAAATAAGGTAATTTTTATAATACATGCTCATACACATATGTGGATACCAAAATCCAGAGAGAGAAAATATCAGATGCATCGGACTTCAAACCCTCTTTAATCCAGGGGATGCTTTCCAAACAGAGAGGTCACGGGCAAATGAGCAGGAGATACATCTGGCAGCACAGCAGATGCAAAGCTATTTGAAAGAAGGCCCACACTACCCATGCCCTCCAAAATGTGGCCCTTTTTTTCTACTAGAGGTCACACTGTGTGCAACAGTAATGCATTCCCTCTCCAGTGCCAACCCAGACGGCCATAGATGCTCAAATTCTGTCAGTGGCTGCAGTAAGGGAAGAGTTATTTGGGTGGCTTAAAGATGTAGAACAGGATCTGTATTATGGAAAACTACTTATGCAAGAAGAAGCATAGAAATGACTCAGTACCCAGCTCTGTAAAGAAGGCTTGGATCTGTATGGCATTATATAGAATCTGCTGTTTGCCAAAGGCAAAAACAAAAAACAAAAAACAAAAAAAAAAAAGGTAACAGAAAGATATAACAGGCATTGGGTATTTATAAGACAAAAGCACACAAGAGCAACAAGTAGCAAACAACTGAACTATGATATCTGTTGCTACATGAAGAAGTCTAGAAAGGTGGGAAAGAATGAGTGAGAATATTCCTTTCTCAGGTCTAAACCACCAGCACAGACCTTAAAGATGAGGCAGAAGAGGCAGCTGGGGAGAAAGCTCTTTATTTGACTTGTGTGCAACTCCTGTATCACACGTGGATAGTCTATAGATGATACGGTTTTTGTGCATGGTTCCATAAATCCCTTTGACAGCTAAAGGCACGTATCTAGAATACACGTATATCTGACACAAGAGAATATGGCGTATGCATTGCAGCAATAAACACACACTGCCAAGATATGCCAAGTCATTAAGCTTTAAAATCTGCAAAAAAAAGATAATCCTTGGAGTAGTTTATGTTAGAAATATTAAATGTGTTCACAGTACAAAAAATAATTTTTGCTCACTGATAAAGAATGTGATAGCCTATTTCTTAGTATCTATATCTAGCATCCATTGAGTGCTATACAAAGCACCTATGAGCTATACAGGAATTTGTATGCAGGGGCTGAGCATTTCCTAGGGTCTGAGTTAATACAAAGCTTTTGAGAATGCTCACAACATCCCTGTCAGCAATAGCATTAAAGGCAACTGACACTAATATTGACAACCTTCTTCCGTATCCTTTAGGACTGATTAGCAAACTTCTCACTAGGAGTGGGCCCATTTTTCTAAGCCATACAAAGACATGGCAGACAGCCCCTTTCCAATATGTTCAGAGATATCTACCAGTGTTGTAGTAGGTGAGCAGCATTCTCAGCAGTATGAGAATTCTTCCCTACTCAGCGCCAGTGTGTGATGCTAAAGGTGACAAGGTTAGAAATGGGAAGATTAACTCCTCCTACAAAGATTTGGTCTTCAGTATTAAATACCAAGGTTTCAAACTACTTTAGATAGTTAATGGTTTGGTATCTTCAGTTTAGCAGCTAACAGGAATAATGTGCCAAGCCACTAGAAAACTCTCACATCAGAATAAAATACATTTATTTTTGATTCTGAGCAACTTTTAGCTCCTGCTGGGGGGAAAAAAAACAGTAGGACAAAATTATGTGGCAGGGCAATAGCATAAGCCCTTTTCCCACACATAACACATAGCTGGCTTACCTTATTGCTCATGGTTTCATAGTTGAAGAACCCGGAAAAGAAAAGTCAACAGCTGACTTTGTGATATTACGTAGTCTGATGGGAATTAAGTGTAAGTGTAACAAATAAAGTCTAGAGCTTGTTCCTGGTGATGTGAAACAGAAGTTTAGATGTCTTCCACACCTACCTATCTCAGCTGAAAGCATTTATCCTGCTAATGCAATGCTACTGCTTTAACAGCCCCACCGAGCTTTAACTACAGCTTTGGGCCGATCATAGAATTGCTTGAGTTGGAAGGGACCCTTGAAGGCCATCTAGTCCAACTCCCCTGCAACAAACAGGGACATCTACAGCTCAATGCGGCCTTAAAGTTATCCCTCAGCAGAGTACCTTACAAGTGGGATTAGACAGTGATGAGAACCATCATCACTACCTATCTCCTCTTCTTTTGGCTACTTTCTGCTAATAGCAAAATGGCCACATGAGGTGCTGGCCTCACATAAAGACTCTGGGGTCTGTGTGCTGCATGGACAGAGGATCCCCATAAAAAGCAGTAACCCAGTCAAGCTGCAAAGAAGGGCAGGCAGTTTCCTCATACTATTTGTGGGCTGAGGGCCCCACTCAGCAGATCAGCTTCTTGCAGTCCCCTCCAGAAGGGCTACAGAGGGGGCTTAAGACCCATCAGAGTGGTACGGTGGGACTTATTCCATAGTATAACTCTCTCATATGGGCAGGCAGAGCCTTAACAGCCTGCAGGGCTCATGGTGGAGCAGAGGGTTGAAAGGAGAAACACTGCTGTCAAGCAGGATCACCACTGAGCTCTGAAACTGCTCCCACCCTTCCTAGGGGCCTGGGCATCTTCCCACCCCTGCACTTCACTGCCCTGCAGCAGGCTCCATGGCGGAGCAGGCTGGCTGTGCATAAACTGCCCAGGGCTAGGACTCAGCAGGGAAACCAGCTCCTGACGCCATCATGTCATGGCAAGGCCTCTGGGGCTGGGGTGTAGCCATGCCCAGTGGCACCAGAGCTTAGTAAGTCATCCGCCAGTGACAGCCTCAGCTTCCATCCAGGCGGTGGGATGTGGCCACTTCACTTCCCTGGCCTGGGTGTGGCCCTGGCCCCTCTCCTCCTCCTCATGCTGTGTGCCTGGAGGTCAGCACCCAGCCCCAAAACACTGCCCCATAGAGCAAACTAGGGTTTTCTCCCTCCACCACTTCCCTGGGCAGCCTGTTCCAGTGCCTCACCACTCTGAGAAGAAATTGTTCCTAATATCCAACCTGAAACTCCCCTGGTGCAACTTGAGGCCATTACCTATCATTCTATTGCTGTTGCCTGGGAGAAGAGGCAGACCCCCACCTTGTCACAGCCTACTTCTTCCAAGCTTTACCAGATCTCCCATTTCAACTATGACCTGCCAGAGGCAGCAGAAACTCCAGCAGGAAGCTAATGTGTAGGCTGACCTCAAGCACCAGGAGCTGCCAAGACAGGAGGCTGTGTTTTCAGTGTCTCACTTTCAAATACCCCAGGCTCCATTGTGTTAAGTTCAGCTGCTTTTCTTATTCTTACTTTCATATTGTTTCCTCCCATTAATAATCTATCTTCTCAGATCTCAGTGAAGTAACAGAGCATAGGTCTGAATGAAGGTTTCTGGGAGGCAATGTATGTCACACTTTGTATCAGTGACAACTGGCTAAGGTGGTCGCACCAACTGGGTGAATACAAATGGCACCGGTGCTTTGCTGGGGAAGTGAAAGCCCCCTGCTCAAGCAGAATATTGGACCATGATCACAGCCTGGACATGCTGTCACACTACTTTGGCTTTCAAAGAAGTCAAAAGAGAGTTAGATGTTATTTTCAGAGGAAAGACTGAACTTTACAATGTGGTACTTCCTGTACACCTGTAAGACAACAAATGTTTCTTCCTCCTGTTTAAGAATAAGATGTCACAGCTGAAGCCAAACAGAAAATGAGGAGTGCGGAGTCAAATAGATGCTGACAAACACAGGAAACAGGCAGCACTATCTATAATCTCATGAGAAAAAGTCAAGTGATTTTTAAATGGGCTGTGTCACGCAGCCTCAAACTATTAGCTGAGCATCTTCTAGGACATAAGCAAAACAGCTTAAGAGGGCAATCATGTCTTGTTCAATTGTTATTCCTGACTTTTGCCTTACTGAAAAAGATGAGAGCTGTGGGATTTGGTTTGGCTCTGTGCTGTGCAAAAGCTGTTCTGTAAAAATTTAAGTTGGATAAGGCTATTCATATGTAACACTCAGTAGTGAGAGAGCCTCTCAGGGTTGGCACTAGAACAAACACAAGACCCTTCTATCTATATGTGCGAGTAATAGCTGTATTTGTTGAAAATAAAGTGGTGAAGCACCTCCTTCATCCTTTCAAATCGCCAGATGCCAAAGCAGCTAATAAATGCAAGCACTGTTTGGAATCCCATTGATGTGAGCATTTCATATCAAAGCTCTAGGCAGCGTAAGGGGCAAAGCCAGACACTCCCTGAGAGGATTTGAAGAGTTTAAACACTGCTGAGCATAAGCCATGAAGAACTCGCACTGCCGATATTGTTGTGAGCTGCCAGCACATTCCCATGGATATAGCGATACTGTTTGCTGGAAAAGTTTGACCCAAGGGAAAATTTTTACCCAACTGTCTTTGTTAGAAAGGCAGACTTTTCTTGGCATTTAGAGGGCACCATCAGAATTGTGAAATGAGCAAGATTTTTTGGTATTTTGAATATATATTCTCTGTACAATTGCACTATTCCTAGCCAGTCAAAATCTAGTCTGTCGCACACCCAAACAAGAACAAACGTGGGTCGATACGTTTACTACCTGTTTTCATTCCTTGTAGTTAACAAAACCAGTTAGTAGGCAGCAGTGCACATTTACCCTAACTGTCCCAATACTTTTATAGCTTTGGTTACAGGTAGGGCTGAGCACCAGCGGTTTTAAAGAGAACAGTATGAGTGGATATTTCTGGATCCACTACAAGCACTACACCAATGATTTATTACTGACACTTTGTCACAGGAACTTCATTGGAACTTCACTGCTTTGGCCCTTTACTGCTTTTCTCCATGCCATCTCCAAATGTTCAAGTTTTTCTCAATTCGCCTTTTATATTTGCATTTATGGTTGCTTACAGCGTACATATAATTGTGACTCCATTTGTATTAAGTCTCTAACTCTTTTCTTTCTATGACTTTCAGAGGAAAAAATACTTTTTGTTGGGAAAAAAAAAGCCCTGAAAGCCCTAACCTGAAGTCATCTGCAGCTAGGCCTGCCAGCACTGGGAGAAAGCAAAGAGAGAGGAAAAATCTGCCAAAAAATTGAGCAGCTTTGAAAGGTGGCACCTCTATAACAAGGATACTACTCAGCTGTATGTTTGCTACGAGCCGAGCAGTTCAGGCCCCAAGGCACTCCTGAGCAGACCAAAGCAGCCATTAGGCGGCTCTGTGCTCTAGGCTTTTCCATTAGACTGTAGCTAAGATCATATTTTTAGTCCAATTGCAATTAAAGATTGTCAGATCCTCTAACTTGTTTCCTTCCTCAGCCTACAAGGAAACTTTCCGAACAGGCATTAAAAAGTCCACTCTTTTATATTTTAATGGACAAGGAAATTTTCCAGTTACCTCAGCTTTTTCCCAAACCCAGTGGGACCAAAGTTTGGCAACTTTATAATATCAGAGAAAAGAATAATGATGCATGTTTTGCATCAGGTGTCAGCATTGTGGTATTCTCAGGGAACAATGGGGACAACAGGCACACATACCACTGATCTAAAGTGGCTCTTAGGAAACAATGTAGGAGGTCAAAGCTAAATCTTCAGATTTTATTTTTATAAATTTTTTAACCTGCCTCAAATAATTATCTAGAGAGATATTAAAAGAACAAAAGGTGGGCAGCAGGAGACTGGAAAGAGGAGATGGTCAGTGCTACTCTACCAGAAGAGTTCTGCTTGGTTGCAGAACTGCTTATGTGGTAAAACCACCAGATCACTGGTGTGAAGGACTGACCACAGTGTCTAAAATGAACCCTCCATAGCGCTCTGGCCTTGTCTAAGCAGCAGACAAGATGAAATAAGTAGGGACAGAGGGACCACTCTGCACCTTGTATGTATGTACCACGTCCACCAAACAACCAGCTCTGTGCCTCAGCATGAGAAGGAGACACAAGGGACCACAGTGCAAAGAAAATAATGACTGCTAGAAGAAGGCAGACAGAAAAAATGATGAATAAAGAAAAAGGGCAGCAGCTGTACAACACCTATACACAGAGGAGAAAGGAAGAAGCTGGTGCTCTTCCCTGCTTTTCACACTTGGCTCCAGACAAACCCACTAGAACCCTCAGAGACACTAGTTTCAAACTGAATCAGCACATTACTACATTTCCATTATTGGGCTGTGAATGATGAATATACTTTTGGTCATCTTCACTGCAAAGCATGGAACTGAAAATACATTTCTCCTTTGCAACCTTCAAGAAGGGGACCCTTAATAAGCATAAGTGTACACGTTTGGTTCTTGGTAGTTGCAGACCAATGGATAAGGTCATGTGTTGTGTTTTGAGTGATCTGAACATTGTACATTGTACATGACACTTGAACAGCTCTTCAGAAGATGCTGCATCCACACAGTGCATGCCTTAATACCTGTGATTAATTCATTAGAGGAAAAAAATAACAGTACAAAACCCAACAATAAGGTATGAGAGTGCTTTTATTAAGACACTACAACACAGCTATTCAGATAGTCACAATATCAGTTTCTGCTGGGCCTGCATGGTATCAAACAGAAGCAACTGCTCAGCTTCCATTAGAGGTATAGCTCTGCTGAAATCAATAGGCAAATCTCTAGCCCTGCCACTAGAGGAGGCTTAGGATTGTACACACCACAAACTATAAAAATATTTTTAGTAAAATAGATTGAACTTTCATTGTGTGCAGAAAGCAAACATATATTTGACAGCAAACAGCAAAAGTGAGGAGACACCTACATCATAAAAAGTTAATGATTGTGTTTATCAAACTTTAAAATTACAGAGGGAAATTGCAGTTTCGTTTATGAATTGTAACCAAATAGATTTTTTTATCAGGATCTAAGAACTGATATTTCAGCAACAAAAAGACAAGTCAAAGATTTTTGCTTCTTACAGATCCACTTGAATCAAAACAGAATATAAAAGATATATCTAAAATTAATTTATGAATCTTTAAGCTGTGTATAACCTCTAAGATCAACCAGTCTGACCTTTTGCAAAACGTAGGCCAAATCTTTTACCCAGCAGTCTTAGTACCTAACAGCAGTTGGATAAAGGCTATAGAAAAGCAGATTTTCAATGCTATTCTGTACCAACAAACCAGCACCTAAATGCTATGGCTGATATGAGTAGTTGTGAGTTCAAACTAATGGCCAGTTTCCACTAGAGAGCTGTTTATAATGGTGTTCATTTCACTTAAAGAGGAATTATCTTGTTCAGTGCAAATGTCTGCATTACTGTGATGCCGACCCAGCAGCCTCCACCGCTGGCCAGGAGGTGTGTGTGTAGCAATAGGAACCTGGCAGTGGTGAGGATGAGTTACCACGCTCTCCATCTTCCAAAACACTCACTGAAGAGTCCTGCAAGGGCCGCTTCGTGTGTCAAAAATGTTTTTGTTCCAGTTTATCCAGCTGAACAGATTGTTGTGGTATTCACTGAAGCACAGAAACTAAACCTCTGCAGCTGTAGTAATGGTAGGGTCTTGCAATGCAGCCAAAATATGGGTCAAATTTACACCTACTTTGTGCAGTTGGAGTGCTCTCACTTTGCTGGGCAGCACACTGTACAAGAACTGCAAAATCACTCCGGTCTAATTAAACAGAGCAGGTAGGTAGCAATGGAATGATATGGAAAATTACAGATTTCCAGTACCAAAACTTACTTCTTTTATTTTTTCATCAAGCCCTTCTCAATTAAAGAATTTACAGTCGAACCTCAAGACTCATGTCGAAGAATACACCATGCAGGTTGAGTCACAGACTCATTGTGCATTTTCTTTATTTGGTGATAAATCAAGTACTTGTTCTCCAACTTCTGTATACTTAAGGCGTTGCACAATTAGGTCTTCAGTGTTGCTGCATCTCAAGGTTTCAACCTCACCTTAAGTATACAGTGAATAACAAAATGAAAATGCAATCTCTAACGTTTTCCTGATTTACTTCCTGAAACATTTAGAGAAACATGTTACTTGTGTAATGGTACAAATCATGCTAAGAGGGGAAAGCTGCAATGTGGCACAGTGGGACAGCCCAGTCTTGAAACATGAACAGAGAACCATGAAGTCTTTCCTTTTTCACTTGTACTTTTTTCCATGTAAAACTGCCAAAGAAGTTGACTTCAAATTGGAGCTGCAGACACAAAAAGCTCTTTGAACATTAGGAAAAAGCCAAATTGCTACCAAAACAACACAAAACAAAATGAGGGATACAGAAGCCTTTTGCTTGTGATGTTAAGAGCAAGTGTTGGAATCGTTGGTGGCCACCATCATGAAGCGTAATGAAAGCCAAATGCAGAATAAAGACAAGCTGCAATTCTCTGTGGTGAGACACAATCCAACTAGAAAAAAAAAAGAAAAAAAAAAAAGAAAAAAATCATAAGAAATGCAATGAAAGGGAACTATATAGGGAAGAAGAGCTGAGTTGTTCCAGCATCTAAAAGGAGACGTTGTCTGAGACTCCAACATGCTTATTATATATAAATATTGTGATCCTGAAAATATCCTTTATGCTACAATGTCATTGTACAACTCTGTAATTGCCATTAATATCAAGTGTTGCAATCATTCACAGCCACTCAAGAGAGCAGAATGAGTGAAGACTCAGATTCTTTATATGCACCTTTTAATTTAATAGACCTAGATGTTTTTATGCTGGGTTATGGGACCTGTATCACTGATGGAACTGTACAGCTGCTGGAAGGAAAGCTACCTTCCCAGTGAGCTCCAGACTGGACAGACTGCCCAGACTTTGGGAAGCAATCAGAGTATCACCATCACCTACAGAGGTCTCACAGAAGCTGCCCATATCTGACTACGGAAGGTAGTCTTTGTAACATAAGTCTAGGGGAAATGGAGCTTATAGTGACTGCTCAAGATTCTACAAGCAGACAGCTGGGGTACAGTCTTCCCTGCTCTTTCTTTATCTATCTTCTAGGTGAGAAACTCTGCGCTCAGTGAAGCAAATTACATTATCTGCAAATACCATCATGATGAATCTAGCAAATTTGCTGTGGTCATGGCAGCTGCATTCTTGTGTATGAAGCCTCCATCAGGAAGGAGTTCCTAACTGTGGTAACAACGTCAGATAAGCCGCTGCCCAAGAATGAAATACAATCAGATCCACAATAAACAGCCATGAATTATGAAGTAACGTTAGGTGTTATTTTTCAACACCTCTCTTTTCTGGACTTAAAGGCACAAAGTGTTGTGAAGATCTAGATTTTACAAATAAAAAAGTGCTGAATCCTGTACTGAATCTGTTCCTGAATCTGGAAAAGCATTAAATTCCAAAATTGCAGCAGCAGAACTTGTTACAGTGGTGAACACTCCTCAGAGCTGTCTTTACAGACTCTCTTCAGGCTCTTACAAGAACCACTTGAGCATTATCAACATTCCAGTTTTTTATGTCTAATATCCCACCATTTTTTTTTTAAACATAGCCCCCTCTGAGAAATAAAGTGAAACTCAAGCATTTTCAGAAAGGGACAACTTCTGAAGCAAATTAGCTTCTACAGTAGCCCTGCCTGTGGCAGGGGGGTTGGAACTTGGTGATTCTTGGGGTCCCTTCCAACACAAGCCATTCTATGATTCTATGACTTAGAGGGGCAGAGTTTCCCTCTTTTATTATACTAATCCGTGATCTAAAACTGAAAGAGGTATACTTTCTGTGGAAGTGGTCATTGGTGCACTTCAAAAGTGACAAGTGACTGAGACTGAAGGCATGAAAGAAGATGAGGAAGAGGAGGCTATCATCCTCCTCCACATTCTACAGCATCTGAAAAAAGGCAATTGTAAAAATTTCATATTTCTGTGATCTTCACCCACAGCAAACAGGTTAGGAGGTTTAATACCCTTACACAGAGGATGTTCATCTGCAAGTATTTAACCGTTTCATGAAGAGCTAAACAGCTAAAGAAAGTAACTTACCATGATTCAGTACTTACATCTGGTAACGTGGAAGTCACTAATCATAGAACACTTGGTAGCTGAAGTTGTCAGACTTAATTCTGAAGTTGTATCTTCCCATCTTTCGCTTGCACTGGAAAATGACAAGGCTCACAACTGCCACCACAAAGCCAAACACAGCAATGACAATAAGGATGATATATCCAACTCCCACACCAGGCTCCTTCTCTCGCTTTGGATCAGATGCTAAAAAAAAAAAGACGAGGTGAAAGACAAAAGCTTTGAAATTCCTAAGTCTTTTTCTGGGGTACAAAGCCAGTCAAGTCGTGTAACCTTGCCTACAAATTAGCCAATAGAACTGTGATACCGCATTGATACAACATTTTAAGGAAGGTGATTCTCATGGAGAAGGCCAAGTTCTCTTTTTTATGTAAAGTGCAGTGTCCCAACAGACATTAGTCTGGTATGTGTTCGGAATTTGACTCTACAATATTCTGAAAACATAAGAGTTAAAGGATGAGGATTGGTGAATTTGAAATGCTGTCTTACTTTTGTAATGTCCCCAGAGATGAAGTCTTCTTCCATCTTAATCCTGCCCCCATCCATCTATAGTTATTAAAAATGTTGATTTGCTTTTATCTCCTATGTAATCCTTCTTTAAACACAAAACATTTAAGGAAGGATTATCCATGTGTACAGGGTCTCTAGGCAGCAGAGATCTGGCCACTGCAGTCAATAGAGCCACACTGAAGGAGTCACTCAACTCTGTAGCCTGGACATAGGCATTTAGTGCCACCTGAGAAGCCCAAGGGTCTCTACAATATCTGCACATGTTTACCTAGTTCACATATAGGCACTTCCTCGTAATTGTCCAAATTTGCAAGCAGATTCCCCTCTCCTGTAACACTATACCTCTATTTATGTTTGTGTCTATACTCTTACACGCTTCTAATTCATTCCTGTAAGTATTTGATGTATGTACAAAAACGTCTCTGTTTGCATATGTTTCCAGGATAACTCTCATTTACCCACGCACCTGCACAGTACATAGGGTGTGCAGAAGACAAGTAGTGATACATACGTGCCAGTAATTAGAAACAGAATCTAAGGCACAGGATAACAGTCCAAGCTATGGAACATCCAGGGCATCATTCTAAGACAGGCCAAGGCAGTATTGCACAATACATTTATTTTTAGTTTAGTTTATTTATTTCATGTTTCACTGCAGCAGCTTACCTGCCACAATAGCTCATATTCCACTTCAACACAGAGCTGGAAATCGTTGTCTATAGAACCATGGAATCTCTAGATTTGGAAGGGACCTTTAAAGGCCATCTAGTCCAACTCCTCTGCAATGAACAGGAACATCCACAGCTACATCAGATTGCTCGGGGACTTGATCCAGTCTCGCCCTGAAAGTCCCCAGGGGTCGAGGCATCCACCACATCTCTGGGCAGCCTGTTCCAGTGCCTCATCACACCTCACTGTAAAAGGCTTTTTCCTTATATCTAACCTAAATCTAGCCTCTTCGAGCTTGAAACCTTTTCCCCTTGTTCCATCACAACAGACCCTGCTAAAGAGTCTGTCCCCTTCTTTTCCTGTAGCTCCCCTTTAGATACTGAAAGGCCACTATCAGGTCACTTCAGAGCCTTCTCCAAGCTGAACAGCCCCAGCTCTTTCAGCCTGTATGTCTAGCGTCACATTTGAAGTGCAATGTGAATATCCAATATGGAAATATAAGACAATATCTTGTAGCACCACGCTGCAACAGCTTTGCCTAGGAACTGAGATCATGCAACCCGAACAAAACTCCCATCTCCGCAGATCCTTTTGTGCAATGGCTGTTTTGCTATATTAGAAGTGTTTCAGAGTCTCCAGTGCAAATGGGAGCGAGCCCTACACGATGCAAGTGCTGTACAAAGAAAGCTGTATTCATCAATAAGTTTTAAAAGAAGAACTAATTGAGAATTGAACACTGAAGGCCTATTCAAACAGACTCCTACCCACACATAGGGGAAGAAAAATAAAATGTGCTGAATCAGAGTCTGTTTCAAATTCCAAACGAATATTGTGACCATCACAGTATATGAGAAAAAATACCCCAAATCCATTACCAGCCCACAGTCAGAAGAGCATGAAGTGACTGCAAAACAGGCAATCAGTGAGAGAATGGAGGATGACTTCTGTCTATTTCCAGTAGCCATGTGTTAAAACTATGGTGTTGGTGTGTACAAATACTCTCAGTGAGTGCTTTATGCCAAGACATTATGAATACAAATGGCTGGAGGAGGCCCAATAATTGCAAATGTTAACAGCAGCGGTTGCCCTTTAAAACATAACTCAGGATAAATGCAGAAAAGGCAGAAGCATAACAAATTGCTTGTATGCAGAGCTGGTGTTGACTGTCTGTTAACCTACGCTGCACCACTCTTCCAGGTTGACTAAAGTGCCGTGCATCAGCAAGGCTCTCCACCTTCCCTCACGGTAATAACGAAGTCAACATCAGGAAGTTTAAGGAAACACAGCAATGCAATCTCTGACATCCTTTGATTTAGGAATTCAGAACTCAATATAATTGTGACCTAAGTACAATGTAGAGTAAACACTAGAAAAACTGATTGCAATCTAAGACGCAAACCACTTTTGCACTCTGCAAGTTTAATTGGTGCTTGATTTCATGGCTGTTGTACTTGCTGCCCTGTAAAATAGCTACACTTTTTTCCTCTCTTTTTCATTCCCATGACAGTTTGATAGCCTCTTTGCCAGAAGGCACACACTTTTTCATGCTGTCACACAGCTTCAGTGAGAACTGCTCCTCAGAAAAATATGCCGAGGATTTTGTTTCACGGGTTTTCAGGTTCCTTTGCAGTGAAAAAGAGTCTTAAAATGGTGGTTACTCTCTGTCTCCCTTTTTGCAAGCATCTATTCGTAACTCACCAGCAGATTTACACAGAGGTCCCCAGGATGTTCTGTGGGTAGCGACGATTTCACCGGTTTTCAGGGATCGAGCTGCATGGCATCTCTGCAACAATCAATTCAGCAAGTCACATGGCTGACTAATGGGTAACACAAAACTTTCTGGAGAGTATGTGAAAGCCCAGTGCTGTTCTGACCCACGGAAGTTTGTGTTTCTTAATGATATGCTTTGTTTCACTGAAGCCAGTAAATCGAAGTTCAAAGGAAATGGCATTAGGGAAACATTGGTTTAAAATCTGCAGTTAAATACACTGGAAAACATGGCTGTGAACAGATTTCTCGTAGACAGTCTCTTTCTTTTTGTTAACTCTCTGTTTTGGAGAAACCTTACAGGGGAATGAAGCTTCTCACACTGTCTATGTGTACAACACACAGCACGCTCCTCTTCTGCGCATCTCCTTGGCAGCGCCGTTCAGTTTGTTTGCTGTCCTTTTGTTGTAAGACACAATCTAAAGGTCTGTGCTGGGAACAGCAGACTGCTGAGGTTATTCAGAAGATACTGTGGCTTTCCCAGAAGTGCATACAAATGCAGAGAAACAAAAGAAAGCAGGGAAGTGCAAGGGTGTCTCACCAAGCTTGACTGCACAAGAATGTCTCACCAGTGTTACCAGCCTGGTTACCCTGACACACCTCTATAATCCACTGCCAGCAAGTGTCCATAGCCAGGCCAGCCCCCCCAAAAATACCCCTGTAGATGTAACTTTGGTCTATCCTTGAACAGCTTTCCCAGTCAGACAGATCCACAGCTAGACAATACGCTCACACAGCTGTTCCCTGGTGTCAGTGGTTCCTTGATTCCCGGTGGCTGTGAAGCAGCCTTGTTCCACCGAGTGTATGGGTGGTGGCAGCACAGCGAGAGTATGGATGGTGGCAGCACAGCTTTCTTCTTCCCATCCAAAGTCATGTCTCCTATTCATTTCTTATTACCATCCTCCCTAATCTTTTAGAGCATCTTACTCTCTTCTCCAAGAAAACAAGGAATAAAAAGAGCGAGTAAGAAGATAACAGAGCAAGTAAGTCTATTACTCAACTCGAACCCAAGCAGCTAAACTGCTCTAACAGCAAACCTACCAGCTCCTAGAAAAGCAACTGTTTGATTCCTCACAGCAGCAATACCAGCCCATTCAGATCCTAGCCTGCCCATCCTTCTTCCCCTGCATCTCACCTTCTTCCACATCCTTCCTCAGCTCTGCAGGACACTGCTTGTGCAACCGTTCCATGAACCTGGGGAGGGATCCAGCTCCCCAAAGTGGGCCATAGCCTGGGGGTTGCTCATACACTGATACTTAATGTGCTAAATCAGCTGTGAAACCTGGAGTCATCTTTCCATCTGTCAGTCAGGTTTCTCAACCCTACTTATTTTATCTTTTTTTTAAATCTGGGGGAAGCTTTATACCTTGAGGAAGGAAACTAGTATCTTCAGCTTGCCGTTTTTAATCTTTTAGGAAGAGAGCATTTACTTTATAATGAGCTTAAGCTGAGTTATTTAGAGCTAGAGGAAGGTGTTAAACAATGGAGGAGCACCAAACTCTTAATGAAAACATCCCCAGTGGGAGAAAAAGAAAAAAAAAAAACAACCAAGAACAGGAAAGTTGGCAGACAAGAGGGAGAACTCCCGTGTAAAGGGCATAAAGGGGAAGAAAAAAAATAAAAAGGGAGGGAAAAAAGGCTATCAGCAAAGCCTGATTATTATTATTATTTCATTTCCATGGTAGCAACACATTTTTAGATTAAGCAGTGTGTATCCCTTATGCAGAATTAAAAGGAAACAATGCTTTGAAGCACTGGAAGAAGGCGATTAGAAAGTGAACTTTTTATGAAAACATTGTTTGATTTACTACTCATAAAAGCAGCAGAGTTTTTAAAAGCCCTGTTAAACTCTATTAGATTCACAGCCCTAGAAACTTAATGCCATGGAGCTTCCTCTCCTAGCACCTAAACCCTGACCTGGAGGAACAAATCTCAAGAGGAAGAAGAAAGGACAGAAAGGCATCCCAAATCCATTTGCTTAGACATTCTCACTGAAACTGCCAATATGGGTGGTAACTGTTTGTGACATGCCTATGTGATCTGACACATTTCTGAACAGCCTCTCTCACTGTAACTTCTGCTCATTGCCTTCCAGCCACCCCTAGGATGAGGTGAAAGGTTCAGTCCTCAAGTCCCCCAGCCTTTTAACACCCACTGCTGTGCACAATCCATGATTCTAACTACAAGGATGAGAAATAGGAAGAAAGGGAGACACTTCCATATGGCTGTAGTTCTTCCCCATTCCTCCCTGCTCTCAGTGGAGGATGAAGGAGCTATTTTAAACCCAGTTTGGAAACATGATTCCTTCAGTTACACAGAAGAACCACACACAGCACATCAGAGAATAACAGCACATAGCAAAATCCTTACCGTCCTGCAGGTGCTTCCCGGTGTCTCCATGCAGATACGAATTTTGCAGTGTAGGTAAACTACAGAGTTGTTGACAAAGGAAAAAATCTTCAGCTTGAACTGTGCTTTGCTTGAATTTCCATTCTCTAGAAGAGTGGTGTATGTATTTGGAATAGGACAGCTGAAAAGGAGGAGCAAATCACACATAGCAGCTATAGAAGTCATGTTGTGGATATAGCATAGGAAGGATGAGGGACTATTGCTGCTTTAGTATCACAGACAGCAAATAGAATAGGAGATACGAAAGATACGAGGTGGTTGTGGGGATGGAAAAGAAGAGAAAGAGTGCCAGAGAGCACTTAAATTGGCTTCACCAAACACAAAGTGAAACCAACAACTTATTAGTAGGAATAGTTTTTGTTACTAAGAAAAATGACCATCCTGAGTTTTCAGATGGAAAGTGAACGTAGGGAACGTGATGTCAAGGTGAATTCAGGGATCCAGACAGGAACAAAAATTCTCCTTTACCAGAGGCTGCATTAATATTGTCTGTGAGTTATAACAAATAGGAATCAATCAACCTACACCTTCAGTGATGAGAGTTACATAAGATCTCGTTAATATCTCAGTCATAGAGATATGGGTGAAACACACATTTCAAATATTCCTTCACTGCTGTCCACGAAAACCACCTATTCCTTCCAGTCAGAGGTACAATGCCTTTACAAAACTATGGGGAAGATAACCAAACTCTAAAAATGACCATACTGAACTTTAAAAAAACAATTTCTCTTCGTACTTTGTTCTAATGTTTGACCAGTTGAACATTAAGGGATAGTGCATATGAATGAAGAAAACACACAGAAAAGATATTTTAAATAAAACACATTCACAGTCAACGCCATTGGAAGATTCAAGGTAGGGCACATATTATTTTCAAGTGACATTTGCTGTACCTGTTCTTGATAAAAGCAAATGAGAGAGGATCCACTGAATTGTTGGTCGGAGTTGCCCAGCAGTCAGTGAGGACCACCTTCAGCTTGCTGTCTTCTCTCTGAATCCCCACTTCAATCAGTACATCATCACTGGCAGAGATACTGAAATTTTTTGGTATTGAAGAGTTTCCAATAAATAACTGCATTTCTGTTCTGAAGTGTCCAGATCCATGTAAATCCTCAAAAATAGTGAAAATTCTGAAATAACAATTTGACTCTTTTAAAGACCACAAGTTTGACTGCTTCGGTAAGTCATAAAATGGTACCTCAACCTCTTGTGCATTTAAGTAGTGAAAAGTTACCTGCAATCTAGGATGCTAGGGAAATGTTCAAGAGAAAAGGGTGAAGATGCATCAAGTTTTCTGTTGGAGTGTTAGGAAGCACGGAAATGCAAGAGGAAGAACTCCAAGTGTAGAATGTCATGGCAATACAAATAGAGCAGATAGATATTTGAGTAGACTTGAAGGGCAACAAGACTACGATCTGTCTTAAAGGCCCAAATAAGGACAGTAAAAGCTTAGCACAGAAGATAAGAGAGGAAAAGAAACAAATTTGAACAGCGTGTGAAAGATATCAGAAAATTAGACAGCTTAGAGAGAAGGGGCTGGAGAAAGATTTGTACAAAGGGAGGATGTTGACCGGCAGAACAAACCTTGGACTGCTGCCTTTGCTGAGAGCATAAACAGTAGATTTGGTTCCATCTTACTACTACTACTACTACTACTACTACTACTACTACTACTACTACTTATGGCTACATGTGATTGCCCAGGAAGGCAGAGGGCAGGAATCCTGTCTCCCAGAGATGCACCAGTAGCTCCCAAAATTTTATTTTCATCTATGACTTGGCCAGTTAATGCTCATGCAGCATGCCAGCATTTCAAAGCACAGATAATCCTTACCCTTCTGCAGTGTATCCAGAGGAAGTCAAGAGATTGTTTTGAAACACACAGTGAATAGGACTGGCAACTTTTAAGTGGTGGATTACTCCCTGAGCAGAATCATCATTCCGCAGCATGGTTTTCACTATGGTGTTAGTCACATTCTGGAACACAGAAAAAAGAAAGCTTGATCACTGCTCCACAAGGCAATTTCTGTACTTCAGCATGATCTGAGCAAAAAAATTTGTTTTGGGATCCATAGAGGCATCTACAGTTTCTAATTACTGGGAGAAACTGAGGTATTTTCTAAGTATGATGCTGAAATCACTCTTAAGAAAAAAGAAGATTCTGGCAGCTGCAGGGGAAGCCCAGAGAGGTAGAAAAAGGGGATTTTGGTTTGGAGAGGCTCTTGAGCTTTCCTGCTGAACCCCACAGTTACTCTTCTCTTTCTTGCTTGCCCTCTGCCCCGAACACATGGGCAACTTTCTACTCACATTAAGGGGTTTTCTTTTTTCAAAGACATTTCTTTGCCCAACGCTTCAGCAATGAACAGACTGTACCCCTAGATAGGCAACTGCCATTGCCTCTTCCAGAAAGGGAAAGTGAGTGCTCTGAGTCTTCTTGGCTTTCCCTGGGCCAGGGGACTTACGGTCTCAACTTCAGTGCCACATTCGCTCCAGCCAGCCTGCAGCACAGCATGAGTGCCATTGCTGATGCTCACGTTGCAAAGAGGCTCCCCCAGATACAGAGAGGACTCAGGGATGGATTCCTGATGTAAAAATCCCTTTTGGATGGCAAGAATGGTCTTCTCGATTTCACAGAACACTGTCACTGCATCTTTAATGGAAACCTCCTTGACAGGTTTAACGAGGGGGGCAGGAGATGCTCGAGGAAGAACACTGGGAGCTGACCCAGAACCCGCGGTAAGAAGAGGCAGCGTCACACTGGAGAATGGGGTGTCCTCCAGAGCTTTGTTTTGAGTAGCAGATAAGTTCAATGAAACAAAGGAGGAAACAAAAGTTGAAGTCTCCAAAGATGCCACAGGTAAAACTGCACGGGGTACAGGCTTCCTGTCCACCACGGTTCCCTCCTGGCTCGTAGGAAATGCTGAAGAGTGACAAAAATAAAGGTACTGAAGTAATTTACAGATTCAGATTGATTTGATAACATAAAAGCAAACCCATTTGAGGAAACTCACAGTTACTGGCAGAAAGATAGCTACTTCTATATTTTCTATATTTTTAACCAGCTATATGTACTGCCACAGCTGTGGCTTTTTTTTTTTTTTTTTTAAAGAAATAACCCATGAAATATGTAAAGCACTTGTGAGAAAAGCCAAAGTGCTCTATTTCGTGAGAGCTGCAATAACTAGTATGCCTGAGCAAAACAAATATACACAGCTTTTGAATGATTAGGGCTTGCAGGAGATCCTCAATTGCAAGCCTCTGAGCAAGTGTTCAGATCTTTTTGCCTAGTTCCATGGCACACCTCTGGCTGTGGGGTATAAACAAGAGCAGAATTTGTTTAAAATTGTGGTCTGCTTTTGAGCAGTTTGTATCCAGAAAATATTACACTGAGTGCTTTGGAAACACCATTTATGAGGGGCATGCAGGACAAACTTTATGCAGCAGGCCCATCTTGCACACGTTTGCCTGGAGAGATACAGTTGGCAGTTAACAAAGACACTGTTTGGAATCTGTAATGATTCTAGGAAGAAGACAAGCAGGGGAAAAGGAAAAGCAGAGATTGAGATCAGCATGTATGTCAAACACACTGCTTTCAGCACAGACTCTGGGGTTACCCCATGGCACTTTGGTACTAGAAACAACCTATGTGTCTGACTTAGAATCAGAGAATGGTATGAGTTGGAAGGGACCCATAAAGGCCATCTGGTCCAACTTCCCTACAGCAAACAGGAACACCTACAGCTACATCAGATTGCTCAGAACCCTGTCCAGCCTGACCTTGAATGTCTTCAGGGATGCGGCATCCACCACCTCTCTGGGCAACCTGTACCAGTGCTTCACCAAAAGACTTAGAGAGCACCTGTATAATAAACTTCATTTGCAGCATGTGTCTCATTGCACAAAAATTCTCTTAAGCAGTTTTTAATTGGCTGCAAATGCAAATAACATTTTTTTTTTCCCAAGCAACATAAATATATATATATGCACACATCCTCTGGAGCTTCCCAGCTTTAAGGAGTGCCCCAAATTGAAAAGGTGTGGATTTGAATGTAAGCTGAATATGAAGTTTGTGCTCTTTCCAAGCTGAATTTCCCAAAAGCTCATTATCATAATAAATGTGATGGTTAAACAAAACAGAGCGCAAGTTGGTATCAGCTCACAGATCCTTGTGACTTCTTCAGTCAATGAGTAGCTTATCACTGTGGTTACAAAAACAAGCACAAATTACGGAAGAAGCCTAAAAGGATTTAGAAGCTCAAAACCTGATTATATGTCAGCTAACAAATGATTCAAGGAAAGACAGAAGCTAGATGAATCAACTAATACAAAACAGTCATTTGTCATACTGTACTAACTTTTCATCCCTGAGGCAATACAGAGGTCACAACATGAAACTGCTTTCTATTACCTTTTCTGCCCTTCTCTGTTACTGTCAATGGAAATAACATATTTCTAATGGCAAAAATGAGAAAACAGAACTAATAGAAGAATCTTACAAAGACAGCATTAAATATTAATATAATCAAATAAAGGATTATTGCAGTCAGAAATACATAAAGTCCACTGCAAGTCTTTCCCCACTAGCATGCATACAACAAATCGAATTCAACCTTGGCAAAATTTCAGGGTCTGTGGCAAGAATGACCTTGATCCAACAGACAGTGCTCAGAGTTCAGTTAGCCATTAGATAGTAAAAAAAAAATTGCCTGCACAGTTTCTTCCAGGTCTTTCTGGATGCACATCGGCAAATCCATCATTGCAACTGCAGCGGTAAAATCCAAGTGTGTTATAACATGATGCATCTGGGGAGCAGTCATCTTCTTCACTCTTGCACTCATCATAATCTGTTGAGTATATTCAAGCAAAAGGCAAAGGTGGAGAGTGTATAAACGGAAAAGTGGTATTTCTGAAGCAGGTTCAAGGGGTAGGCACCCCACAAAGCACTACCATGAGTTAGCCACGATCTTAGAAATTAACCTGAGATGCAACTTCCCAGATTCAGAGCTGCAAGGATAACAGGCAACAGGAATGTACAGAACAGGCCACATACTTGCTTTTGATGTCATTTTGCCTGAGATTTTAATTGGCAGCTTGTAACAATAATATTTGAACAAACTTATCACATTCAGAATATATAATTTGATATTGTTTTCAGAGATGATACATCAGTTTGTGGAACAGGATTCAACAGTAGTTAGTCAGGAGACTACTGTTTATTGTTACTGACTTAGATCTCATAAAGAAAAAGAGATTCAATAATAAGCCATTGTGCTCATCTTGACAAACTGTTTACTTTCATCTGAACTCCCGGCCCACAGGTGTGTGAAGGAAACGCATACTCCCAGTGCAGGAATTTTCCTTTTCATATATTTGTGCCTTGGATTTCTATCTTATTCAAAATTATCAGTGCAATGCAGAGAGTAATGTGTTTCAAATTAATTTTAAATGAAGCTAACTATGTCTGCGTACAATGACACGTTTCCACTGGTGGCTAATAAAACCCTCAGTTTGTTACAGTTTCTAATAACTCCATATCTTCTTCTCTATAAAATTATTGCTAGCTAGAGACAAAAAGACCAGTTTGTTCTGATCAGGTGAACCTCTCTTCATATCTTTTGATGTTTTCCAAAAAAGCTTATTGGATAGATAAGCAGAAGCAATATAGAAGAGAGAATGGCTTCTCATCCATTTGTATTACAGATATTTTCACCTCAAAAAAAAAACCCCATAATAATAATAGGCTTTATGATCTTTCTAGTTCTGAAGAACAATTGGGCTATAAGCAGCTCCTTACCGTTTATGGAGAGACTGTTCTTGTCAATTGTGAAATAGGAGCTGTGTTCAATTGCATCACGAAAAGTGGTGATGATGTAGTAGATATCCACATCTTCTGCAATCAGTAAATGGAAACTTACCACGGTGCTCCCATTAGTAATATCAGTTATCAACACTTTAATCAGACCAGCATCCATCTGCTTAAGGACGTCAAGGGGCAGAGATTTATGTATCTGGAATAACAACAAAGTACACATTAAAATGAGTAGATAGAAGCAATTATATTTTAGGCATTGTACATTGCCCAGAAAAGAATATTATGCATTATGATTGTGCTTCATACTCTGGAGGGAAACAGCATAAAAAATTACTCTTTGCTTTATAATATTTTCACTCTATAGCAGCTGAAGGATAGGGCATATATTTAACTGAGAGCATTAAATAAGTGATTAAGATACTTCATCTGTCATTTGGCACAACTCCTCGCAAAGGCCTCTGATAACAGCAGGGGAGAGAAGAAATTGCAGGAATGCAGAATCATAAAATCACTTAGGTTGGAAAAACCTATAAGATCAAGTCCAATCATCATGTGACACTACCTAGCCCCCCACTAAACCACAACCCTAAACAACACATCCACATATATCTTAAGTACCTTCAGGAATGAGAACTCCATCACTTCCCTGGGCAGCCCTTTCCAATGCCTGACCAATCTTTCTGTGAAGAAATTCTTCCTGACATCTGATTTAAACCTCTCCTGATACAGCTTGAGGCCATTTACTCAGGTGACAGTGATAGTATGTGAGAATAGAAACTGACAGCCAGCTCACTACGATCTCCTTGCAGGTGGTTGTAAAGAGTGATGAGGTCTCTGCTCAAAATCCTCCATAATGAAAAGCCACAGTTCCCTCAGCCATTTCTCATATGTCATTTTCTCATCCCTTTACCAGATTCACTGCTCTTCTCTGAACATGTTCCAACAAGTCTATGTCCTTCTTGTAGTGATGGGTCCAAAACTGAGTGCACTATTTGAGGTGCAGTGTCAGTGGTGCTGCAAAAGGGGACAGTCATTTTCCTAGTCCCGCTGGCCACACGATTTCTGATGCAGACCAGGATGCCACTGGCCTTCTTGGCTACCTGGGCACACTGCTGACTCATGTTCAGATGGCTGTCGACCAGCCCCCCCAGGACCTTTTCTGTCAGACAGCTTCCCAGCCACTCTTCCCCAAGGCCATGCTTCAAGGAGTTGTCATGATCCAGGTGTAGCACCCAACATTTACCCTTCTTGAACACCGTACAAGGTGGATCATAAATCCTCCCTGAGCATCCAAGAGCCAGGCTAAGGAATGGCTCCACAACCCTTTGAATGGGGACAGTCTCCCTCAAAGCACTGTAGTGCTAAGCCATGGCTGAGCTGATGGCATCCTGGAGAAGTCAATAAAGTTTATGGTATTGTATACAGTCACCTTGCAACTCACTAGCAGCCAAAGAGAGAAAACATCACCTGTGCCAAAACATACAGGGCCTCAGCTGTGGGCAGCCTGGAAGCAGCCTCGAGAGTATGCCATAGAGCAGAATGGTCAGCTTTCTGCAGGACAGGACCATAGCTCTGCTTGAGGTTTTGCATCTGTTGGGCTTCTCAGCTTCTCCATCTCCACTTCAGAGAATAGAAATTAGAGAGCTGAAGAGACTGAAGATGTAGATTTGACCTCTTCCTTTTCCAGTCTTAATAGAATCATTAAGGTTGGAAAAGGCCTCTAAATCATCTAGTCCAACCACCAAGCTATCTCCACCATGCCCACTAACCATGTCCCTCAGTGCCATATCCACATGGTCCTTGAATACTTCCACCACCTCCCTGGACAGCCCATTTCAGTGCCTCACCATTCTTTCTGAGAAGAAACTCTTCCTAATATCCAACCTGGACTGCCCCTTTTGGTACCTATGCAGGACAGCCATCCACAGGAACATCTCCTCCTGCATTAGAGTGGCAATGGGACAAGTCTGTCAGGCATACATAGGAGCCCAGGGACACACAGCAACTTTGGCATTTGCAGCACCATTGCCCTCCATCTCCAGGATCAGCACCAGTCAGAGGAAGAGCAGACACAGGCCAGATGGCATTATCTAGCAGGAGCAAACCAAGATGAGACAGAAGGCCGATGATAGGAGTACAGCTGTAAAGAGTATGTTGAGAAAACATTTTACACAGAAGGACAGACTTGCTTCAAAGAAACTGGAAAACATCCACAAGTCCTCCCTTAATTGTTTTAATCTGATTGCCAACACAATGAGCCCCACAAGACTAAACAGGACTCCCTTCCTACCTGCAGAGGTCCCCCAAGGGGGCGCAGAGAACACACACACACACAGAGAGGCTTGCACACCTGTCTGGCTCCAGCATCCAACCACAGTGCATGCAGAGTGCAGTGCACACCTGAAGGCCAGGTGCGAGGGTAGGCACAGGCTGTGTCATACCACTCATCAACACTGTGACTTTTTCCATTAGGTTAGTCTAGGGGATGCTCACAGATCCCCTGTGTTTCCTAACATCTTTTTCCCACAAGTCTGGAAAGTCTTACTGAATCCTTTCACATTTACAACTAAAAGGTGCAGCAAAAGAAAGAGTGGGTCATCACTTCCAAGCCTGAATCAGGTGGTCCTGAGCTGTCAGTGTTATAATCATGCTTAGAAACTGTCAACAGAAGTGCAACAGTAAACTGGCAGCTCACATCCCTGCTCTGCTTTAAGACCATCTCTTCAGGATACATCAGGCACTTCCTTCCCTCGCTCAGCTTCCTAGAGCTTTAAGGGCATGGGTGGGGGCTGTGCTGTGATCACCTCCAACCCCTTCTTCCTCTATACATCTCCTGCAGGAAATATCTGCAGCAGAAGGGCTGGAGCTCAGCCACGAGCTCAGACAGAGCTGGTGTCAGTGGAGCAGTGCTCAGGGCATAGGCTATGACTGCTGCCAGAGAAAGCCTAGGGAGAGTCAATGGGGCAGCTGTGGGAGCTGACAAAAGAATTGTCAGAACCCTCATTTATCTCACACCTGTACACATAGCCCATGCATTTTTTTTTTTTTTGCTGGATCATCCCAGGTGACTACAGCTCCATGTATCAAGGCAGATGCATCTGTCCACTGTGTATTATCCAGCCAAGCAGACCAGGCTCTGCAGGCATGCTGTAGCCCTTTTTAGAGTTGTTGGAATTAACGTGCATTGTATGGAGCAAACCCTCTGCTTGCACCCACAAAAGGGCTCCCACATACCAATAAACCCCATGCAACAAAGCTTGCAGTGCCCCATGGGGTATGCAGGCAGAGCTGGGAGGATGCAAGGTGTAACCTCACTGGGAAAGCCTGGGCAGCCCCAAAATCCCTGTTCCCCTAGGCCACAGGGCTTCAGGACACAGACCATTCTCCCTTTCTACCCTTTCACAACAATTTCATAGAATCACAGAGGTTGGAAAAGTCTTCTAAGATCACCTAGTCCAACCACCAACCCACCCCCACCATGCCCACTGCCTGTTTCCCCCAGTGCCACATCCACATGGCTCTTGAACGTGTCCAGGGACAGTGACTCCACCACCTCCCTGGGCAGCCTGTGCCGCTGCCTCACCGCTCTTGCTGAGAAGAAATTTCTGCCAATATCCATGCTGAATTCTTGGTGGTAAGCCCTAAGTCTTTGAATTTTAATCATTTTTTTTCTGAACGTCTGGACACTTGCTGATTTCAGAGAGAACTCTTAGTTCATTCCCAATCTCACATCTATTTCCTTCTCAGCTTTCTCCTGAAGTTTTCATTTTATTGGTGCTTCCCTGTGACTTAGATTTGGGATGTTTGGTTGGTGGGTTGGTTGCTTTTTGTTTGTTTGTTTCTGTCCTTATCCACATTTTTCCTCATAAGGACTCAGAGCTCGAAAAGCATCACCGGGATATTCATCTGTACTTGTATTTAGCCACTAGGTGACACTGCAAAACCCTTTATTCAGAAGACTACATGACTTCACTACAGGTACCACGCCCTGGGCTACCAACAGAATGGTGAAACAGGGCTCGAAAGGACCGAAAAGAGAACTTTTTAGAAGAAACCCCCATTTTTCTCAGTAGAAAAATGAAATATCTTGTATCTATTGTTGCTACTATTTCTGTAGCACACCCAAAACACAGCGGTACCAAACCAGGAGAAATAGGTGTGGCAGAAGAGACCCCCATGAGAGCAAGGCAACACCAGCAGAACAAATGCCAGCACCAAGAGAAGGGAATGACCTCGATAAAATAAGACAACTGCACTCTAATTGAGAAGATGCCTTAATCCCTGCATCAAACTTCATTCCACACTCAGATAGCTTTAAATGCAATTATTTTAAGTGCATTAAGCTACCTAAAACAAAGGCTATGTCAGCTCCAAATGAGAGGTCACCTTGACAAGGCATTGACGGTTATTATTTTCACACTGTGTGTCAGACAGTATTTAAGGCACTAGAATTCAAACCAACCTTTTGCATTCAGGAATTTAATGCACATCAGTGAATGCATTCTCAATTCAGACTTTTTGTATTCCTGGTTCATTTTCTTGAGGGCAAGCCCTAGTTCTCATGATTTTCCTCTTGGCTGTAGCAAAGAAGACTAAAGCACTTTCCTGCCCTTAGCTACGTTGTTCTTTAGGTGCAGTACAAGCAGGATGATGGAGCTAGTCTGGACAATGACAGTGCAAGTTGTCACATCAAGTTATTACCTTGTTCTCATCTACACATTATTTAAGGAACAGCATTTCTTTTTGCTGTGCTGCCAATTTAACCACGTGGCATTTAAGTGCTGGGGCAGCTCTACGCAGAAGACCATTATACACATTAAGGCTTATAAATCCTCTCAATTGTAGAATGTGACTCCAAAGAGGTTTAAGTAAAATCTTCAGCAAAATTTATTTAACTGGAATTTGAGAGTGCTTTTAAAATCTCTGAAACTTTCCCTTCCTACTTTAAAGGAATCAATTTCTGGCCCTTGTAATCTGGACAAGAAATATGCTGTCCTTCTTTTCCTGAGCGTCCCTTACTTTGGTGTCTGGAAACACAATATTTGTAATAAAACACTCATGGCAGGTTTTGACAGTTCATAAAATCACAGCATCACTAAGGTTGGAAAAGGCAACTAAAATCACCTAGTTCAACCATCAGCCCACCTCCACCATACCCACTAACCTTGTCCCTCAGTGCCACATCCACACAGTTCTTGAACTCCATCATCTCCCTGGGCAGCCTTTTCATTATCTTACCACTCCTTCTGAGAATAAATTTTTCCTAATATCCAACCTGAACCTCCTCTGAGGTTGTTAGAGCTATAGAGAGCGACTCAGGAGTAGATGGAATCATCACTAACACAGCTCACCTGTGGCTGGTCCACAGAATTGGAGTGCTAGAAAAAGGAGAAGTTGCCTTATAATCACAAGTATTCTTTTTTCTAACTGGAACTTTGAGAACTGGGTAAAACCCACACAAAACCTACTCTGGTTCCTTTATGTAATCATGTTACAGATTCTCCATACCAACTTGGATCCCTTATTTGCTGGATTAAGGCATCTGAATGAGTACTTCACAATGAGTTTCTTCACATTCATTTTAGCCCTTTTTAATAATGTGCTATTGCAAAATAGCCTCAGGCAGCGAGTGATGCTGAATGGAAGTGAGATCAGTGGAGAGCTGCTCCCTCTTCACTTTGCTAATCACGTCCCTTTCGCTCTGTGGCTGCTTTTCTGATGTGACAGCTCGGGGCTGAAACAACAACAGAGAAAGCTACGGTGTGCTAACACATCCAGAAAGGTGCAAACCAGTAACAACCAGTGGGAAACCCATATGATATCCAAGAAAACACCATGCACAGCTAAACAGAGCACACATTTTCCTCCTTAGAGTGTTCTCCAACTTCATGTTGGTCTGACCTCTGCCTGACTACCAAGAGTTGCCAGTGAGTGTCCTGCAGTCAGCTGTGTTTGCTGTCAGACTGTAGCTCTGACCACAGTGAGAGGCTGAGGAGACCTCTGCAGTGTTTGAAGAGGCAAACGATGGCCAGTAGTGCATCCATCATCGCAGCTATTAGCCCTCTAAAAAAAGAGAGAGGAGACAATAAAGCAGCCCAGCATAACCAGAGGTTTTCCAAGCACAGATGTGTTTGAGCAAACATCAGCAGGAACACACTTCTGATAAAATTAACTGAGAAATGATAAAAGCAATGCTGTCAGAGGCAATACCCAGGCATTAAGAGTGTGCTGAAGGAGGAGCTGACATGGCTGTGTGCTTTGATGTCCTGTGCTCTAATTAGAGGCGAGGGCAGAGGTGACTTCACAAGAAACCACACCCTTTGCAGATGCAGAGCTGCAACCAAGGATGACTGGAAGGAATGTCAGCCTGTGACAAAGGATAATAATGATCACACCGTTCATTAATACAGTGATGCACAGGGCAAGGTTAATGCAGCACTGTGCAAATATTCATTAACATTTCAGCATATCCCTGGAGGAAATAAATAAACCTGTATAACCAGACACAGGAAGCAGAGGATACAGAGGCTCCAGAGAATCCCAGATCCTTGTCTCAGCCTAAAACACTGCTGCAGGCTCACTCAATGGGAGTCAGATCTCATAGGTGCATTGAGGGATGCATATGTGGCATATACCCTTCATGGGAAAAAGATCACACACGTGGTTTCACTGAGACCAGTAGAAGGTCACATCCTTCTTAGCCACTTACTTCATCAACAAAGAGCTGTGCAAAGTTTTGATATTCCTCACTGCTTGCATTGCTAAAACCTGGTGAGTATTTAACATTTGTTATCCGCACCATTCCATTAAGTTTCTGGACAGCTGCAGAGTAAAAAAGAAGACAATTTTATTACATATTCCATGGTTTGTTGACAGCCCCAAGCATGCCTGGCCACATGGGTACACACAACTGCCAAAGACCAGCCATCTGAAACATAGCCTCAACACAGGTGTCCAGCAGCAGTGCCTACTTTTTCTGGCCTCTGGATGCCTCTCAAGAAGGATAGACTTCCCATAGGACTTACAGCTGTCAGCTCTACCTCACATGCTCTGGGCCTTCTGAAATGTTTCTCTATGGCAATGCTTGGGCACTGAACTGCTCTTCCAAACTCAGCTCCTGTCTCAACTACCTCTATTTGTAATGGGGACACACCAGCCCCTCCAGAGGGCAAACCCTTCCGAGGCCTTCCCTCCAGCCTCAGTGGAAGGCTAGTCAGCTGCCTGGGATTAGACTTCTGCATTTAGGCAGTGTAAAATGAGATTAATCCAACAGAGTAAACATCTCCTCTGAAGGTGTGTGTGCTGAATCACATTAAAACGGTCTCAAATGTTTTAGGTCATTTTTTGATATCACAGGTTTTGGCATTGTTACCACAGACACCGAAGGTGATCGCAGGCAAAAAAGAAAGCAGTTCTGAAGACATGATTCATACCTCTAGCATCCTTTTATTAGCTGACCAGACAAGCTGACTGATATCACCCAATCCCATGACCATTGCCACCCAATTACATTCATAGTGCCTTCTGTCTGCTAACAAATCACTCCTAGATTTAGCAAGTTCTAACACAATAACGTCATTTATGAGTATGGGATAGTTTTCACCAAAGACTCCAAGAACGCTATTCACCTTAAAATTGTTTCTGAATCAAATTACCAGTTTTACTTTCTGTTAACTTTCTGTTACCATCTTGCTTTCCTCCCTACATATTTCTGTCCTGATTTCAAGAGTGCATAAGACATTAATTTCCAGCCCTGATACTGTCAGACTCCTACTCTGAGCTTTACTCTCCATATTAACGGATTTTTCTGAAGGAACAGTAATGGAAAAGCAGGGCTCTGCATAGACTTTGTGGATCACACTGCATCAAAGTGAGTCCTAGTCATACTGGATACAATCTTTTGAGCCGGGACAAGTGCTGGAGGAAAATAAATTGTCATCAAGTGAAGCATTGCAGAGGAGAAGAAAGTCATGCCTGCTTAAAGAAGCCACAAAAATAGGGTTCCTTTGTCCCGGTACACTTCTGATCCCAAAGGAACCCTTACAACCACCACCACAAGCAAGATCAAAGAATTGGGGGTTTGCTTTCTGCTATGGATTGTCCTGCGCTGTAAGCATAGGTATTTCATAGGTATTTAGGAGATAAACCACTTTTATCTGACGGAGAGAAGGGAAAATGTTCTGAACAATTTTCAAATGGCTATACATAGGTGTTTAAAAGACATGAACAGACTATGAAGGTTTGGCTGTTAATCTTCCAGGTCAGAGATGCTGCCACAAGGAGGAGCTCTATGTTAAACTTCACCAAATGTGGGGCTTTGCCCTCTCAATTCCCTGCCTCCAGCTGGTGAGACACCACTGTGGTGCTCCTCTTGCTCCCCAGGAGCAAGAAAGAAGGAAAAACAAAAAGGCTTAAGCAGTAAATGGAGCTTTTCAATTGAGGTCGATATGCTGTTGAATTCAAAATTATTCTTTCCCCCATTTGGCCAGCAGGTTCCCAAAAGAGTTACATGCCTGGCTCTGTTCCTTGGTCTTGCCAATGCTGGGCAGCAAAGGATACAACATGAAGAAGAGTGAAGGCAAGAGAAGAGAAGAGGCACTGGCATGGCTTCTGTCCAGGACAGCAGGACAGGAGATGTGGACTCTGTGGCACCAGTGATCAGGACTAGTGATGTGCTGGTGGCACAAGAGAAGTTGGAGAAGTAGCAGAGCTGGCTCTGCATGGCCAAAAAACAGAGTTTCCGAGGAAAAAGGAACACAGAGAAACCAGAAGTGGGGCTGGGTCAATAGAGACCTCCAGGAACAGGAGATTGTAGGGCAGGGGAAGGGAAAAGAACAGAGGAGTGTGGTTTGGGGTCAGGGAGATGTGCAAGGCATGAGGGAAAGAACAAGGATAAGCTGAAACAAAACATAAATAGGTGCCAGTAGCTAATGCACTAAAGAAAAAATATCTTCAGTGATGAGCAGACATGGCAGCATCCCTATGGCAAAAAAAAAAAAAAAGCCATAATTTAAGGATCAAATCTGACTTCTAACTTTGAAAAATGATTCAGCTCCAATCAACAGAAAAACCGTCTAAAGAGATGCACTACATCTGCCCAAACCCAAGCAGATAAAGCCCTCCCCACTAGCCCAGTTACTCTCAACTACAGCTCTTGAAAAAAATGGTTCACAGGTTTTCACACAGCTCCTGGAAATCCCATGGAAGATTTGCAGGGCTCTGCTTAGTCCGTGCTCCATGAAGGGTAACAGGAGGGCAGTGCTGTGCCATCCTGGGTCTCCGAGATAACTGTGGGCTGCTGCTATAGAGCACGCAGCAGCAGAGCAAGTAGTGTATATTTCCATGAGCCACACTTAGAACACTGTATGATTTGCTTCATCTGCTTTGGGAAGAGGAAGTATAACATTGATAAAGCTATCACCTTAAAGTGAAATTATTTTGACATATCAATTTAGAAAAAAAAGTACCAGTTCCTGCAAGGAAATAATTCTGACATAGACAAACTAATTTCAGCCACCTTCACCCCAGATCACTGAGACAATTATATGTCTTTCTGGACTCTGGGTGAAGTTTTCCTTCTCATGCAGTGCTACTGCCATGCATGCATGCCCAGCTGGATGCATACTCACTGTGGTCCATGGCTGGGCTTGGCGTTGGGCTGGGAGCCAAGGAGAAGCCTGGCAGAGCTGGTGACCCCAGGGCTGTGGTATGATTCTCAGCCCAAGAGCGGTTCTCTCTTCGTGTCTGTGTGTGTGTGGTGAGAGCGGCACTGAGAATGGGAGCTCCTGCATCCACTGTGGCTGGCAGAGCTGTGACGGGGCCATCTTGAGAGTGGACTTGAGGCTCTCCAAAAGCTACATGACTTCCAGAGATATCAAAGGCTGTTTGGTTTGATAACATTGGCAATGAAGAACTATGTTGCTCTTGTTTGTCTGTGCCAGCGGATGCATTTGTGAGAGCAGCCACTTGCTGCGATGTACAAGGGGAAGACTCAGCTGATGAGCTCTGCTGTGATGGACTCATGGAGGTCTGCTGCTCTGCAGCCACAGCTGTGGGGCTGATGTCAGTGGCCATGTGTGGTGTCAGGCTTTTATTCCAAGGGGCTGGAGGAGTGCTGGTGGTAGAATGGTGAGGGGGTGCTTGCCTCTCACCCAGGGGCAGTACAGCAGGGTGGTGTGTGGTGGTGCTCATCTCAGAGCCTGCAGTGATGGTGGGGAAGGCAGAGGCTGCAGAGCTTGCTTCAGGAGCAAGCTGTGTGCTGCTTGCTACTTCTAGGGCTGTTCTTTCAGTCAGAGGGCTCACAATCTCACCTGCAACACAACAGATGTAGCATTGGAACCTCAAACCAGACAAGGAGGCATCAGAGCATGCTGTGTCTGACCTGGAAATTGGGCTGAGACCACAAAGCCACATGCAATAGCTTAACAGAAACATGGGATATTTCATAAAGGCATTGTAGCCCATGTGATTTTTGTGGCATTGAACCTGGTTTGTGCATACACAAAGAAGCAGATTTGAGTCCTGAGTCTCCTCTTCTGGTTGGCGGGCCATGGGTCAATGCAGGGGAAGAAATTAGCCACAGAGATTCCAAAATAATATTTCTCTGCAGTCAGTCTTTAGGCTAATCAAGGAAGAGTTCAGAGAGATTGGATGCAAAGATGCAAAGGCAGCTCCCAAAGAAATGCCTCCTATTTTATTATGTGGCCCATGACTTAAGAGGAGGATATTGTGGAAGAGGCAGTAGAGGTTGAACCTTCCCACCAATATCCCATTACATTTTGTTGCCGTGTGACAGATGGCAGCAGAGGGACAGTCTGACACAATGGTGTCTGACATGGAAGGGCACACGAACAAAGGTGTGTCACTGAATTCCTCTATGCGGAAAAAATGGCACCCACTGACATTCATTGATGCTTGCTGACCAAACAGTGAATGTGAGCACGGTGAGGGGTAGGTGGTGAGTTTCAGCAGCAGTGACAGTGACAGTGCATCATCTCTGCTGGTTCAGACAGTTATGAATGCAACATGTGGGCTCCTGTTCATTGCTGGCGAAAATGGGAGCTAATGTCAGTGACTGTGTTGACAAATAGTGTTCTGTAGCTGAGAATTTGCTCTATCAAATAGTGTTATTGCACTCTTTGTGTGTGTTGTAGTTTCTTGGAAATAAATAGGAGGTATTACTTTCAGAACAACCAATGTATGAGGCCTACTTTCACATACAGAGAGGTTCTCCTTTGGCCAGAGACTCCAAAGGTGCATCTCTATATATTTTGTGAGCTATATAAACAGTTGCAATAAAAGCACAGGTAGAAAATTACAACTTATTTCAACTTTCCATGGCAAAGGGAAATGACATGGTAGTCTTTTGCTCACCCTCACAGTTTCTTCCAGGCCGGGATGGATTGGTGTCCATGGTTGTCTTGCATCTGCAGAGGTATGAGCCCATCAGATTGATACAATGTGCAAACACGGAGCAGTCATTGTCCGTGGGAGAAGCACATTCATCCCAGTCTGTAAGATCAAAACAAGAAGATCAGTCAGACAGCCCCCCTATCTGCATTGAGCTAGAAATCATCACAAGAAGTCCTTTATTCAGTATTTGAATTCAAGAATGTGATCTGTCATTTGCCTGACAGACAAGCTCTAAGTGATGCAGAACGCTAACGGCGTTGTTGTCCTGTCATATAAAAATCAACCTTTGTCCTTGTACACTTAAAAATATTTTCTCCAGGTACTGATTTTTTTCAGACTTTTTTTGTTGTTTTAGAATTAAACGCTTACTTGTAGTGAGAAAAATTCTGTGTGTTTGTACCAGGGATACCTCATAAGCATACAGTTCTGCATAGCATACCTCCATTAGTAATGGATAGTTCTGTTACCACTATCATGAGCTAGGATAGTAACAGAGTCTGAATCCAAATCATTTTCCGATTCAAATAAAAGGTAAATGCAAATAATAAGCACTCTTCATCGCTTAACAGAGGAAGTGCTAGGGGCAAAAACTCTTTTTAAAAATAATTTATTTTCACAGGTAACACTAAACAAATGTGATTCCCTTTGGGATAGTCTCAGAAAAGATGCCCTAGCTCATCAAGGCATCAATATGTAAGGGTGTTCCTTAAGTCTAATTTCCACTACTCTGAATGCATTAGAGATGCTTCTTCCATGGGGTCACAGATCAGTTTTATGGCTGAGTGTCTTCACTCCTGAAGAATTTTGTTCTGGAGTCTCATACTACCACTTGCACCCTGTTCCAGCACACAGGCAAAGGGTGAGTTAATGCTTTGCATATGAATAATCCCAGTGAATTCCATGTGACCACTCCCTGTGTGCACTCACTTGTGCATATACATTCACTGCCTCTGGGCAGAGAGTGAAGGAGAGCAGAAAACTAGTCTGAGTGCCGTGTCTTGAGTTAAATAATTTTGATCAGAGGCTCAAAAATTGTTTTGAACAATGTGTTATCGTAAGTGCTTGTTCTGCAAACATGCAGAGATTAGTCACTGCGATTAATTCTCAGAAACAAAGGAAAGCCCCAGTCTAGAAAGAGAAAGCACAGAGCATGTGTGCATGCACATACAGGCGTGCATCTCTTTGCTTGCACGCAGGCTTCCCCTTTCCTCCCAGTTAATATTTCAGTTCTTTTCCCCTTCTATCCTATTAGATAATTGGTGTATCCATGATTGTTTCCATTAGGTAATTCCATGTGACTGTGGCCAGCATCTGGCTATTAATTTACAGCCTGAGCTACTCAGGGGGAGTGCTGGAGCATGCAGAAATGACTCAAACACCAGCAGTGGAAGTGCTCTCCCTCATGACTTACTGTGCCACAAGGTAAATGTGACTCCTGATGGCTTCAGACACCACCAGAGAGATGCTCCAATGCTAATGCCAAGTAACTTACATTCACTGGCTCTGAGGGCTTCCTTTCCCAATACTTAGCAGGGCTTTTTAAGCAGTCTTCACTTCTGCTTCACTGATATTGTCTCCTCTGTCCTCCACGGTGCTAGCACATGCACTTGTATACATGCACACACACACACACACACACACACACACACATCCTGCACCTGCCATATTGTTTCACTTCTCTGGGAATTGGCTCCCGGTGCTACCCAGGACATGATATTGCTATATTAACCTTGGGCCTGACTCCACATGTCCCCTTCTCTTTCCTTGTCATGCCTCATACAACAGACAGCCTCTTCAGTGTCTCAATTAATCTTGGCAGGAAGTTTCATAATTGTATGAGACTACAAAGAGGGATGCAACTGCTCCACTCCCTGCAGTTGTGCTGTCCCTCCTGACTTTTCATCTTTGCAGTTCCAAAACAAACTCCCTGTTCTGCCGCTGTCACTAAGCCAAGCACGTTAGCCTACTGGTGGCCAGGCTCCACAGAGGTCCAGGTGGCATTGCTCTACCTATGTAAGAGGACCTGTGTGCTCTTACTACCAGAGGGCACACTCCACGATTCTCAGGGGTAAGGAAATGATACAGCCTGCTACACAAATACTTCCTTGAGATCTTCCAATATGTCCTTGGAGATCTTCAGCAGCCGCTTGGACATGGCCAAGGGCACCTTGCTCTGGTTGTCCCTGCTGGAGCAGGGGATGGGTCAGGTAGACCCAGAGGTCCTTTCCAACCTCAGCCATTGTGTGATTCCATTTTCTCCATGCACTGCACTCCTTGGTCTTATTTTCCATATTTGACTTTAAGAAACTCATGTCTAACAAATGCTTCTTTGGACAGAGCTAGGAAATAGACACCTTTACTGTAGTCCTAGGGAGGATAACGGAGGAGTGGAGAATTTGGCTGCACTCCTGGATAAGAGTGCTGATACTGGAAGCCATCTGGCTTTCTGCAATTAAAAAACAGTCCCAAAATATTGCCTTCTTCTTCTCCACTCCTGCACACTCCCCAGGACGCTCAGACTCTGTTTGCAGCCAGGAGAATATCAGTAATGTTTGTAAGGGATGTTGGCGCACATCTGCATCTTGCAATTCAGTTCCTGCTGGTGCTGTGATATTTGTAGGCTTCAGGTGCAGTTTCTCTTCTGTTTTTTCCTGTCCTTTCTAACCTCCATATGCTCTGCAACTCCAAAGGGAGTTTTCACTAATCACAGCAAATAACCTTTTAAGGGCTCAGTGCACCAAGAGAGAAGAATAGCCCATTCTGTTGACTTAGGCAACTCTTTGAGCTCTAGCTGGCTCTGCCAGCTGGGAAACCTGAAGCCAGAAACGAGTCCTTTGTAGATAAAAATGGTGATTACTGAAGATCAAACAAAGGCCCAATTTAACTAAATTCCGTACGTGTTTCTTCAGTCCTATTCACTGAGAGGACATTTGGGAATTTCTTCAGCTAGATTTCCTAAACCCTGGCCCAAGTACAACTCCACAGCCTTGAAGCACAAAACTGTCTAGGGGGCATGAGTATCTAAAGGCTACAAATACTCCAAAGTAATCCAGTCCTCACTTCAGGGCAGGGAAGATACGGCAACGTTCCCGCAGCTGACAAAGAGAAGAGAGGAGAGGAAAACCAATGGGGAAACCAGGGGATCCTCTGCTCGTTAAGCACTGTGGAGGGCAGCGGTGCCTGCAGTTACCTGAGGACAGCCCATGCTCCTTCTTGGCTTTCCCTCCAACAAACCACGATTATCTCTGCACACTTTGTCTCCCTCTTTTTCGGGAAGAATGCTGGTGATGCTGCACACAATCAAAGTATCAACACTGTTCTGCTATTAAAATAATAATAAAAATAATTTTAAAATTACCTTCTACTGTAGAGTTCTGCTGATCCACCAAAAGTACGGAGCCATTGTACAAGTATGAAAGCACTGGGGCAAAGGTGGAGGCATCTACTGGAGACCCAGGATCCTGCACTGCAATTCTGAGTCTCACAATGATGCTCCCAGCTCGCAGGGATTCAATCTGCACTTTCAGTTTCCCAGATTCATATAAAGCAGAAATGTTGGGTGGAAACGAATTCCCAATCTGAGTAGAGTTAGACAAACATTGGCAATTAGGAACTCAGCAGCAATAGCTGCTTTTTAAAACTGAGCTATGGTGGTACCATTTCTAAAGACTTACATTCCTAAACATTAGTAGGAAATGTGGTAAAAAGAAAAGTTTCAAAGTGTTTCAGTTATTATTTAGGTACATAGAAGTGTGGATCTCCTTGATGCACTCTTGAAAATGATATACATCTTACCTCTTATCTTACAAACCAAATCCTGTTCTGGTTCAAATAAGCAGAATTCCTTCTGCCCCAACTAATCATGCTTTACAAGGTAAGCTTGCATGCATTACACCCTTCGAGTTAGCTCTGCAGGTCACACAAGCTCTCATGTCCCAAGACTTTCCTATATTCAGCTATATAGGAAATGAGGGAGAGCTCCCAGGAGCTGGAATTTGGTGATTTTGGCATCTGGCAGCTATAGTCCCTCAGGCAATATCCAGGTAGTTTTGGCACTTAGCACAGGCCAGGGGCTGTTCCCAGTAGGCAATCTGAATGTGACCACCGTATACTGGAAAACCCAACTGCACGGATGTAGGCTGAGTGTGTGCCTGAGCTTTTTATTCCTATCTCCAGCTCAAAGCATGCCTTTGAATATGCAAAGTAGCACTATAAATCAACCCAGCTTCGGTCCCATTCAGCCAGTTTGCTCAAAAAAAAATCCTACAAACAAGCTATTTAAATGGTCTACATTCAGATCTGGGCAAAGATACAAAAAAAAAAAAAAAAGAAAAGAGGAGCGAGGAAGAGAGAAGGGGATACCGTGCTCCCAGAGCAGAAAAAACAACACAGACATTATTCCCTTTCCTTCCCAACTGCACAATTCTGATTATGTCTGCATCAGCCTCAGAAGAGATTCACTAAAAAAAAATCCTCCTGCGCAACAAAAGTGAGCGCTATGGAAAATAAAACCACATCAAGAGGTTAGACTTGACATTTCTCACGAGTAAACACCTCTTCTGGACTGTCCTTGGAAATACAGCTCCACTGTTGATGTGCTTTTTTTCCCCTCAGATTTATATTGACATATGTTTATGGTTTGGGGAGCTGAGAACTGGAAACAGAGCTGATGACTGAGTCCTCCTTGGTGGCTGACTATACCTGAGCATTGGTAATAGCTGCATGTGCACATGAATGGGGCTGGAGAAGAAAGCCTGACTCAGTCACTTTTCCTTAAAGAAACCTTTGCAAGCAGCCCAACAATTACTGAGAAGACAGCACTGAAACAAATGCCAGCACTGTCATTTCAATAATCCATTAAAAAGCCTCAAGTCAATTTAGTGAGAGTTTACTGCCGAAGATCCAAGAAAAGGAGTCCCTATGGCATGCCTGGATTTTTGATTCCTTTACTCTTCTGCAAGGGAAAATTCTTGTCTCCATTGCTAATAAGACCAAGGATTTGATCTCTTTCGTCAGTTGGATTTTGTGTTAATTACAAATAAAGGTCATAGGAAACAATATTATAGTTTCCAAGGGTTATTTCAGCTGGGCACAAAATCCTCCATTACCTTAAATAAATTCTAAATTGAAGAAAAATATTTTACTCGGAGATATTTTAACATTACCTCCGTAAGCAACAGCCTTGAAAATTCTTCATATGCTGAGCTGCTGGGATCATGGAGATCTTCAGTGAAGTTGTAGTTGAGAATCCTCATAGTAACTCCAAATATCTTAGCCTCTGTAGTACACAACATCAAAACGCACAAGGACAAATCAGAAGAGAAAATGATTCAATCAGAATGGTTGCACTCAGACCAAAATATGAAATGCAGAGAGTCCACAAGAACATGGTGTCAGTCAGCATACCTGATTCGGGCATGGACTAGGTAAAATGATTAAATCTGGAAGTGAATTTCAGGCATTTTTTAGGCCCAAATGTATACCTGAATGTGCAGGTATTAAGAGAAATATAGCTGGATAAAAAATACTGGTATTCAAAAGAAGTTCACTCACCTCTTTATTTTTTGTTTGCTTTTGTTGGGAGGTGAGAGAGTTTGGGATTGAACCAAGAAAATAAAGCCAATATTCTGCTATAGCCTCCCATGCACTTACATCAGGCCCATAAAGATATATTTAAGGAACTATTTACCTGTTCTAACATTTTGATGGGAGAGGATGGATTTTCCACAGCTTTTGTAGCTGATCTCTATTGAATACATCACACCTGCTTCCAGTCCAGATACACCCATTTTCACTTCATCTGTTTTCGTGTTTTTTACAATCTCCTTGTCCTTGAACACTTGGACTTGGAAAGTATGGTTTAGAGTAGATGTGACGTGCCAGGACATTTCAAAGCTGTTGCTGGTAACGCTGAAGATTCGATGGTTTGTAATTGCAGAGGGATCTATCCCAGGAAGAGTCAACACATCAAAAACAACATTTAATCTTTAAAACACTGCTATCCTAAATCCATTATACACGAGCACTTTGACAGTCAATAGGGGAAGCTCCTCTTTACATCATGTCAAGACAGATTTTGTCCCTTTCACAGTACAAAGTTCGCTCATCCATGAACCATCCCACTAGAGTGATTAATTGCTGGATGTTTATTGCTTTTATTTCCCTTTACCGTACATATTTGTGTTGAATCAATAGTAACACTAATAATCAGACAGATTGCTGCAGGTTCCAGCAGAAGAAACAAGTTTGTATGAGTGAATCTGTGTACTCTACGTGAGTTTACATCTGCTTTGCTTGTCACTTAAATCATCAAAATGTACCTCCTCAGGCAAAGGCTGCCTTGATTTATGCCTGGAAAAACATCATGGACTGCAGCTTTTACAAGCTGGGAGCGAAGCGGGGCATGTATTTTACCTGTTTATGTCATGCTAGTCCAATGCCATCACTGTCATGTCAATGGGAAAAGACAGGGCCCTTCAGAGGTAATTCCACTCCTTGAAGTAGTAGGAGGTATCTAAATGGGGCAGGGTGAACTGCCCTCTAGCAGAGCCCTTCCACCTCCACCAACTAGAGGGAGAGCTGAGATGACAGTGTTAGACTGGACACATTTCTCATAAACAGCTGGGATCCGTTTGGTCAAACATTAGCCCACACGCTAAACTGGAGACCAGAGTGTGCTGCTGCCACAGCATCTATTCCTTCATGCTAATGGTTACCTTAAGGAAAATGGGTTGTTTTCTTCAGCTATTACAGTGGGACATCACTGTTGTCAGGTCTCTGAGTCAGGGGGCCACCAGAAACAAGGTGATACCTCCCTCCTCTAGAGGGACTTCTGTCAAATTTCTTTAGCTACATCTCAGATCAGAAGCTGCAGTGATGAAGATCAAGAAAACCTGGCCTGTCTCTGCGAACTAGGCAAAGAACCACTGACAGCTATTTCCTCCCACAAGAAGAACAGGATGTTGTTAAAAAAAGATTGTGACCACTCTCATTTGAAAGGACCCAAGTCACTGATATAAAGATAAATCTTTCAGGCTTTGTTTCTATCACAGTCCCCCAGACAGCCATAATGCATAGCGGGGAGTATTCACAAAGGCTAGCTCTATGTAATGTGGATGTGGAGATCTTCCCTGACTCATGTCTCCCACCATCTCCATGGAATGTGTCCCAGAGTCTTTGGCCAGGAAGAGCTCCTGCACTTGTAGCAGGACAAGCACCTCCATCCTGCATCCAGGATAAGCTCAGGACATGCATTCAATAGGGCCCAGGGATAAGTGGTGCCAGCCTTCCACTGCCTTTGCTAGTATGCTTCCTCATGCTGCAGGATTTGGATTACCCAAACCAAGTCCCATGATGGGTCTTGCAATTGGACAGCTTGCCAAGCATCAATGGCTCAGTGAGCTCAGCATGGTCACCTCCTCTTCCAGGAGGCCAATCCCTCTAATCAGTCATGAGGTTAATAGTGGGGGCTTCTCCAGGGGTCAGTTCATAGCACCACAGCTCCTGGTCTGTATATCTCACTGGGGGATCCCTTCTCATTCCTTCTCTGTAGGAGGAGATTCACTTCAAAACTACCACCATTTTTGTGAATGCCCTCCTGTAACTCAACCAGCTCCAGAAAAAAGGGATCACAGAGTGCCTGAGTTAAAGCAAGGCAATATTAATTCAAATCCAAAGTCACTTACAGCATCCAGCATCGGTAGACTGGTTAGTCATGGACAAGAGACTTGAATTACTTATAGGTGGAGAGCTACTGCTGACGTTAATGGGATCCAACTCCGAGCTTGGAGTGGATGCTGCCATGACTAAGGAGGAAACAGCATTATCAAAGGGTTAAAGCATTCCTAACAAAGCAAATCCAAAGTAATATCATTTGCATTTCCAGCAGCTGAAAAGCAGCAATAAAAGTATTATAAATAAAAAATAAAATAAACATATTTTCATATCACGTAAGGATAAATCAATACATAAACTCAATTCTTGAAAGGATTGCAAAATTGTTTTCTAACTAAATCGTTGAATCTGCAAATGCTTACTTATTCCATTATCTTTAAGCCTGTTAGCAGGCCCATTGGTGTCTGTGCATGCCTATGTATTTTTCTGGAAAGAATTATTTCTCACATTGCCCAACTGCAGCTGCTTCCAGCAGAGGACTCAGCAACAGAGCAGCAGCTGAAGATGGGGTTGTACCATGCCAGAGTTCAGGCTGCAGTCACATAAAATGGGAAGGAGACTTCAAGTACAAGTCACTAATCGTAGCTGCCCGTGGCGCTGGGGAGGTGTACTGACAATGAATGACATGTTGTCAGGGCCTGCAGCCAGGCACTTTGTCAGGTGAGAAAGGACAGCTGAGGGTGAGGTATGAGAAACAGCTTGGATCTTGGAAATAAGTACACTGCATTTCATCAGACACAGCCAGCAAGATGGCTCATGCAGCACCTCCTGCCAACAGGAGGAGAAGGGGCCCTGTGTGATCCAGAAGCAAGTGGCTCCTGCAGAAGCATTCTCAGTATTTCCCAAGGTGAGACCTACTTTTCTTACCATCTTTTCTTGTGCTCAGCTGGAGAGGGCTGACATATGCTTCTTGGTGCTCAGGCCTGCAGCTGTAATAACCCTCCAGATTTACACAAGAATTTTGCTCAGGGCAAGCATTGAATTCAGTATAGGAACATTCATCAACATCTAGGAAGAAGAACACAGCTTACACAGATACTGATAGCAGCATCAAGGCTGATCTGCTCTGGACAGGACAAATTCAGTGTAAATCTGTAGTAACTCTACTGAAAAAACAATTTCAGATTTATATATATGCAATAAAATATGAGTTTGAGGGATGTGGTCAGTGGGCATGGTGGAGAGGGCTGATGATTGGACTAGACGATCTTCATGGTCTTTTCCAACCTTAATGATTCCATGATTCTATGAAATCAGAATGCTGCCTTTTCCTGAAACTAGCCCCCATTCTCTTATAAGCCCATCACTTTTTACTCAGTATGTTTGGATTAAGATGACAATTAGTGGCAGTTCTCTCTTATAGTTCCAGGGTGTCATTCAAACCGGAGTGAAGCCAGTGGTGGAGGAAGAAAATCTGCTCAGAGACCACACTGAAAGCTGGACTGAGTGTTCAAAAGAGTAAAAAAAAAGCACAGAGTAAGAAGTAATGACAAAAAATATTTATGGATGTATGTCAGGGGTGAAGATGTTCAGATAACTATGCAATAATAAAACACGTTTAAATACTTATGTAATGTTCAAAGAAGTAGGTTAATAAACAGCAGTAATTAGTAGACCACAAATACTCCTTATGTAATGCAAGTTACTGGAAGCATCACAAGTCTGAAAAAACAGAGTGTATCTGCTTCCCAAGAACAATGCAAACACTTAAGAGACTGCTTAATACAACTTATGCTTGTGCTACAAACATGAGTATGTGAATACCTAATAGATAAATATTTCATTTATCAGTTAAGAGAAAAAAAAAAATAACTGAGGAAGCATGATCATGCCCTCCAAACTATTCACTCCAAAATTAACTACAAGTCTATCTTCACCATATAATATGTGGTTTCAGTAATCTTTGCAAAGTTTAGAAGATTCACTATGACTATAAAGCCATGGATTCAGGTTGGATATTAGGAAAAAATTCTTCTCAGAAGGAGCGGCGAAGCAGTGGCACAGGCTGCCCAGGGAGGTGGTGGAGTCACTGTCCCTACATCCCTGGAGGTGCTCAAGAACCGTGTGGATGTGGCACTGAGGGACATGGACAGTGGGCATGGTGTGATGGGTGTGGTGGGCTGGTGGTTGGACTAAGTGATCTTAGTGATCTTTTCCAACCTTAACAATTCTGTGATTCTATAATTGATAGTCATGCAGATAAAATCCCAAGTGGAATGAAACTCCTTGAAAAGGCTTCCCCCAGGGCCAGGATTATAATAATAACCTTTCACATCTGTGTCAATCACTTCATACACACGCTTAACCATGTTCTTCAAGGAAGAAGAAACCTCTGCTAGTGGAGCTGGTTGATGCAGTCCAATCAGAACCTGAGAGGCCACTGTCCCAGCATACATTTCTGCATGGTTACTCTGGATATGGTGCACAGAGGTATTCAAGGGCTGTAATGCACCAGTAATCTGGAAAATAGGTGAACAAACCTTCATCAGTACAGATGTATGCCAGTGAGGCATAACCTGTGCAATGATCATCAGAAACTGAGTGTAAAAAGCACCAATTCAGTAAATTCAGGAAAGCAGCAACATTTAGGTCTGTTTATGCAACGTGTGCACTTCTTATTATCGCATTTTACAAAAGCACCGTGCCCCTGCAGATCATGAAATCCAGACCCAGTCTGTCGTAAACCCAAAGTTGAGCTGAGCTGGAGCTGCAGCACACGCTGCTTAAACAGGAAGAAAACTGTTTCAGATCATGAAATCTTTCTCTGCTCCTTGGCATAGACCTGAAAAATTTACTTAAGGAGCTACTAGATCAATTTTACTTAAGCTCCATGAGGATGAGGCTCATATTCACCAATTAGGAATACATTAGGCCCAAACTATAGGGGGAGCAGCTGGCAAGGTGGTGTCCAGCTCACGGGACCATGGGCTCCCTCCTGGATTGAAGTAAGTGGTAATCAGCAAGTAACAAAAGTGTGGACACGATGAGCAACACACGAGAGCGCTTGTGTTCATACATACCATGGAATGCAAAAGGCGTGAATGATTCAGAAGGTGGGAATCCACTCTAATTAATTCATTAAAATCCATTTTGACCAGGACTGTCACGTTGTACCAGAACATCCTTTCTGAAGTGTACAAAACAAAACAGCCAAGTCACCTGAGGTATGATGCCATAGAAAGCTACGGAGCTGTAAGAAGGCTCTGAGAAACCAAAGCAAGCTTTGAGATTACCAGGGGTCCACGTGCAGCCATTGCCTTCTGCTCCAGTATGCTGCAGGCAGCAGTGCCAGCTGAGGAGGAGAAGCCATGGAAGGTCCAATGGACCCATAGCACACCCTGTTCAGCCCCGCAGGCACAAGCACAGAAACCAATTTTCCTGGAGTTGACCCAAGGCCGATTCCCATGTTTGCTTTATGAAGAGCTATGGTAACAGTTATTCTGCCCACTCCCAACCTCAGAAGGAAAAATTAAGCACATTTGTATTAGAAGCAGTCTTGAATTTATCAGTAACATACCCTCTGGCTTTGGATTCACACAGCCTGCTCCCTTGGAAGAGTTGCAGCATTTTTTCAGCCCTGGACATTCTGCATCGAACGTGCAAGAATAATCAGATGTTTCCATATTCTCCATTGGACAAATACCAGGTCTTGAGGCAAATACACTGGACCTGTTCAGTGCTAAGTAACAAAAAAACTTCTGAGGACAAAAATATAGAAAATTTTTTCCATTAAACTGCCATTTAATTTATAGCAAAGACATCCTCATGCATTTTAGAAATGTGTCTGTCTGTTCAGAGATTTTCATGAGGAAAAAACAGCAGTCTGAAGGCCATTATTTCCTTTAAAGGATGTAAAAATACTCAGAATTTTTGAACTGATAATTTTCCATTGATGATAATGTATAGACGGACAGACAGATAGAAAGATAGATTCTAATTGTGGAGAAATTGGAGCACTACACGACAAAAACATACTCAGTGCCAGCTATGACTAATCCAAATAATATATAAAGATCAAAGTGAACAGGTAGTGTCTATGCTAGAAATCCGGAGTTTTCATTTAACCATTTCCATTCGTTTCACTCTAACAATTTTTGATCCTACAAACACTTAATAAATTTATCAAGTAATTAAAGTCAGGTTGGAGAAAAATGAAAATTATTCTCACTGTAGAAGAAGGCTGCAGTTCAGGAAAACCACTTTTGACGTAGTAAAGTCCATAGTAAATGAAAGGTCTATAGCAAATTACAGACCCATCATGAATGCCATTTCTGTAGGTTTTCAATTTGATATCTGAAGGCTCTGAATAAAAGTAACTCTGAGGTTTCCAAGAATTAGAAGGGAATACTGAATCTACTCCTTATGGCCTCAGCAAAGTAAGCTTCTTAAATAAGCAAATGATGTTGATTAGTCAAGTTTTAGACTAAATCTCTGAGACTTGCTGCTACGTGCACATGCCAGGTTCCCTTCTCGGCAAATCTGTGGTAGACTGAAGCCTATTGCGTATGAAGAGCTTTGGCTTTGTAGTACACTCCAGAACAGATCTCATTTTTAGCACTCCAAATCCCCAGTTCAATCTCCAGTCCAGGGATAAAGCTCAAAACACACCACGCAGAACTCAACATGTATAATTTTCAGCCATTTCTGCAACAGGGCTTATAGTCATATTTGCATAAATAGTCCATTATAACCAATGGTTTTAATCTGTGTTTTTTGGGTGTCCCATAATATACTTATCAAGGATAATTAAGAAAAACAAACATTATTTAATGACAAGAGTCCACACCTCTGCTGATAAACCTGCCAAAGCCCACAAGCTGAGAAGAGTGTAGGCACTGAGCTGAGACAGCTTGGAAGTTCAGAGGCTACATGAATGTGCATTTTAAAGATTTGTATGCAGCATATATATGACAGCACCTTTCCACACCTTTATATTACATTTGACGTATTGCGTGTGTATACTTTGCTTGCACACCATCGGTGAGCACACACTTTACTGGGGCTGTGAGTAGTATTTAAGTAGAGCCAGTGTTAGATCCACAAGATCTTTGGGCAGCAGTTAAGGAAATTCTATCCTGTGCGATCTGACCCAATTTTCTTCTGGGTCCAGCAAGCCTAGTAGTCCTATTCTACTTCCCAGAATGGACTGGGACCCTCTGCTGGCTCTGGGAGTGACTTTGCAAGCCTTTCCCCCAAGAGGATTCTACTGCTAGAAAGCCTCCTCCTGATTTCAGCTGTAATTTGAACAGGTTTGAAGTTCAAAGCAGCTTCTTCCACCCAGGTCCTCTTCTGCCATATTGAATCATGGTATAAACCATGGGTATCCAACTGTTCGGCTTGCTTGGGCTGCACTGAGTGAAAAGGAATTATCTTGGGCCACATGTAAAATATATAATATAGTTAATGTAAATAGTAACAATACTTATTTTTTAAGTATATATTCTATATATTTCTTAAAACATCAAAAAAAGGCAATAAACACATAAAACTAATGGGTTGGACATGTATGGTGTAAGCAATCTAATGGGTCACATGCAATTTCAGAAATCACTGCAGAGTCCTGGCTGGGTGCCACAAAAGCCATTTATCTAAAATCTAAAGGCCATCATTTTCGCATCAGAGAAAACAAGGATGGATTCACATCACATTTCCACCTAATTGCAACAAACTCACTTTGCAAATTTGATTTACACTTTCCCATCGATCAACTCGGGAATGGTCACCCAGAGCTATGCCATCCACCAAGCTGGGGAGCAAGCCGGCCAAATGTTCCATCAGTCAGAAAACAGATAGGCTTTCCTCCCTCATTTTCTGCATAAACATGTAGAACAAGTAACAGACATCCAAGGCTTAGCAACTGAAATCACCAGCCTGTGCCCAGGAGAGCTGGGGGCATGCCCCAGGCAGTGGGTGCTGAGCAACACTGCTGGCTCAGCCACAGCCTCGGTCTAGCCCTCCCTCCACACAGGTGTCACACAGAGAGCTGGCGGCCAAAACACTGCATTCTTCTCAGGCATCAAAAGGGGGAGACAGATATATGATGCTCCAGAAGAAGCTCCTGACAAAGTCTGCTGCAAAGATCCCTCTGTACCTGCCACTAGTGAGGCTGTACCTTGAGTACTGTGTTCAGTTTTGGGCCCCTCACTATAAGAAAAGTATTAAGGGCCTGGAATGTGTCCAAAGAAGGGCAATGAAGCTGTGAGGGGTCTGGAGGGGGCTGATGGGGAGCAGCTGAACTGAGATTGTTCAGTCTGGAGAAGAGGAGGCTCAAGGGTGACCTTATCGCTCTCTGCAGCGACCTGAAAGGAGGTTGTGAGAGGTGGGGTTGACCTCTTCTCCCAGGTAACAGTGACAGGATGAGAGGGAATGGCCTCAAATTGTGCCAGGGGAGGTTCAGGTTGGATATCAGGAAATATCTATTCTCTGAAAGAGTGGTGAGGCATTGGCTCAGGCTGCACAGGGAGGTGGTGGAGTCACCATCTCTGGAAATGTTAAAGAAATATGAGATGTGGTACTGAGGAACACGGTTAGTGGGCATGGAGGTGACGGGCCAGTGGTTGGACTAGGTGATCTTAGTGGTCTTTTCCAACCTTAATGATTCTATGACAGACAGACCAACGCTTCTCATCATACAACCTTGTTCTGGACATCTTTGAACCTTGCTAGGCTTTACCTGCTCAGATGGATGTTGTCCATCCTGATTGCCTACCCAGGGCTTAAGTGGGCAGCATGCAGATATGCCAGCTCAGCATCTGATAATGCTTAGTGCCCTTTCCTATGAAAAACTACAACATGTTTACCAGAACACACTCATGATAGAGGAAATTTGGCCGGGACACAACTGTGGGATGACATGGGAGCATGCCCTCAAAGCACAGTGCTTTGGCACCTTCCCACCCTAAGGGTATGTTGCAGCATTGCCTCATGCAGTAACACTCCTGTCCCATAGGTTTCTGGTGGCAGTAGTGGGGGGGCCAGGCCATAGCTCTCTCTCCCCCAGTGACACCCAGCATGCAGACATCTGCATACAGGTCTGAAAGATCCAAGCCCCACAGGGGAGCTACCTGGATGCCTGAAATGAATGGGTTTTTGGCTTTACAGCTGTTTTCTGAAAGTTTGAGGAACTTCGAGATCTACTTGGTGACTGGGGACCACTCACTGTCACCATCAAGGGCACCAGGCTTCACACTCCATACTGTGCTGAAGGCAGCACTGAGTGCTCTGGGGATAAAAATAAATAAGTGAAAAACAGGAATCACATACTGGGTGTCTCAGAGTGGGCACACAATGATATGATCCAAACCTTGCTGCAGCTGCAAAAGGCAAATAGCATCCTTCCCCTCCCACTGCAGTCTGACAATAAAGTGCTGTCTGGGCATCACCCTGGGATTCACCTCAGGAGGTGATAAATAATTCTCTGCTCAGAAAGAGGCTTAGCAGAGCACTGAACCACACAATGAACCCAGAGCACTGCTGGGATACTCTTTAGGGGGGTTCTACTGCCCTTGGAAATATGGTCCTCAGGCCAAGGCAGCAGGTCAGTGAATGAAGAGGGTTATTTGTCTGCATGCACAGGCAAAAGGAGAGGAAACAATGGCTGTTTTCATCTAATTCTAATTTTAGAATTCTAGCACTTCCTCGTTTTTAGAGACTTAATTTTAGAAATAGGTGAAGCAGTTTCTGTGTACGCATGCCAATGTCTAATACTATCCTAATGGACTGATGGGCAATTAATGTGAACTACCAGACCAACTTGATTAACGATTAAGTTATTTTTGCCCCAGCAGTAAAGAAATAAGAAAGCAGAGCCTGCCACATCCCAGGCAGGGGTAAATATTTCCTTCTGGAAAGAAAATGCTGGGGGCAGCCAGAACCATGACTGTGAAAGGTGGTGCAGCCTCTTCAGCTCCTGGTAGGATGGGGAGCATGCCAGTGTGGATAACATCAAGAAGAAAGTGACAGAAGTTCAGCAGAATGCTGTGCAGTAATTTCAGCAGTTACAGTTTCTCTTTTCATCATTTATTTAAGACTATGTCTAGACAGTGCATTACCATTCACTGAATATATATATGACTAATGCCCTGAAAAGCAAAGATACTGGAATAATTTAAACAGAGAAATCACCTAGAGGCCAGACAAATCCTTTTATGTTCTAAAATATTCCCAAATTAACTTTGACAGGAAAAGAGTCAAGGTGACCACAGTGCTCCACAGGCAAACCTGCCCAGAGCGTATATCCACAATGTGGCAGGGGCAGATTGGAAATCTTGCAGCTAAACCTTACAGGAGATATACAGATTTGTTAAAGTTACATGAAATAAACTCGCTGACACCTCTCAGGCCTACAATTTCTGAAGAGATGCTTTTAAAAGGCATATAATTACAGGGGGGAAAATATTTAAAGCGTTAACCAGGATGACTTTTTATCCAACCAGGAAGATTTCCAGAGGTTCTGAAACATTTTGAAAATCACGGTTCCTCAAGGGCTTTCTTGTGAGAATACAGAGAACCAGAACTAGCCAGTCACCCTCCAACATCTGGCTGACACAGTTATTTCCTTGCACTAGGGAATTAGAAAGCAGTTTTCTCCAACTGCTTCTCAACCTTGTCGTTGGGCTATTTTATTTACTCTACACATGTGCACACACGCATGCACATGTGTGTATACAGAAAGGACCTTACTGAAGTGACTATTCAACATTAATTAGACTTACTGGAGACTTCCTCAAGCCTGGAACTGCTGCTTGGAAAATATGCATTGTTTTGGGTGGGTCCTTTGCTTGTCAAACAAGACTGCCTGGAAATACTGTAACCTGTCACATTTTGCCCTGGCTGACGCTCCACCACAGTCACTGGGACAAAAAAAAAAAAAATTGCAGGATACAGTAGCAAGGGATGATGTATGCCTCATTATGATATTCTTCTTCTCTAGCTAACTGTTTTAAGAATAAAACACAACAACCACTTCTGGGTTCTGATCTTTCTGTTAAAAGCATTTTCCTGCTAGATACAATATTCTTCTACCAACTGTGGAGAGAATCTTGTAAAAAAATGTTTGGAGGTTCATTTTCTAAGGCTCTGAAGTAATTTAAGGGTAGGATGAACACATTCTTCTTGACACATCCCATGACAAGACATATGTCTCAAAGCCTCTCATGTCTCATATGATCCAATGCAGGGACAAGTTCAGGGGCATTCCCATAGAACTCAATCACTTAAATCTTGTGAGCCAAAAGGAGAGCCAGGGCTGCAATAGGACCTTTCCTTTTTGGTCTTTTGTCACAATTATGACATTATGTAAATTCCTATGAAAAGGGGAAACAAAGAAAAAGTAATATCATGCTGAAAACCAGAGACAAAATTAAGTCTTGTAGAAGTTCGTGGTTGGACTCAATGATCTTTAAGGTCTTTTCCAACCTGAGCGATTCTATGATTCCATGATTCTATGAAGTTTTCTGGGTGCTTGAACAGTCTAGTGCTATCCTATCTAATTCAAGATGCCTGTTCAGGTTAAAATCATACAACTTTTAAGAAAAAAGCTGCATTTAATTAAAAAAAAATTATATGGGTATAATTTGAGTCTTCTCAAACAAATACATACAACCCAGCGCAAAATGCTACCTGAACAATATTTTTTGCAAGCATAACTTCAGCTGGATAACAGAAGTTCTTAAAGAACTTAATATAAATCAAAGTAAATCCCTGCATTACCAAAAAGGATTAACAAAACATTTTGCTCCATTTTAATGCTATTGGAAACAAGTCAAGTTACACAAGCTTACTTAGGTAGACCAACAAATACAGGGACTTTGTCAGAGGTACCCATTGGAGATTCTCCAGAAACCCATTTTACTCAAAAAATCCCTCCCAACTCTGAGTCAATTCTTGCTAAAAGTAAAGAATTTCTCGTTGAAATGTGGTAATACTCATGTGGGAAGTTGGAAAAGCTTCCATCTTCAGTAAAAGATGTTTAAGTCCTCTAGAGTAGAGTCTTATTGTAACTCAGAAGTTAGATCAGATCCACTAAAATGGTCACTGTTTTCAACAACATAGTCCTAAATAACCAAGGCAGTACCTGAGAGAATGGATCCTAATGTACTTCTGGTAGGAAAGCAGGAGGTAACATCTTGCCCAAAGCCTTACGTTGTTTTGAATTAACACCAAAATTGGGTTAGCAGCCAGGAAACTGATTGTGCTCCAAATCAAAGGAAATGCTATCCTAAATGCATCCTGAATTACTTTTAAGAAAAAAGTTCCTACAGTAAATGCAAGCACATTGAGAGCAGATACAGCAAATTGCAAGGATACATGGGCTACCCCACTTGGCCACAGATTTTGGCCTGAACAGGGACAAATAACGAGCCCTTTGAGTGATAACAAGCAAGTACCTTCTTGCTCACCTGGAATTTTGGTGAACTTGTGAATAAGTGTGGCATACAGGAAGAACCATGAGCATTAGTGTTTCAGGTCTACTCCTTATCGCATTGGACTAAGTTTACTTTGAATTTTTGCAGATTCACTTGTTTCAGTGAACCCATTGCCCAGCACTGAATTAAGTATTTATATGTTTCAGTTTAAGTGACCTCTCTTTCAGAAAAAGCATTTATTTCAACAATTAATCTGACTAAAACTTACCTAAAGAGCAGTAGAGCCCAACTTGCTCATATCCTTCACAGCAATCTGTAAAGTTGATGGTCTCCGGGACTTCAACTGTACGATACTGTGTTTTGTAGTACATCCGGGGACATACCATCCATGGTATCCATCCACCACAGGAAGTGTTTTTCTCAAAGGACTTTTGGTAGGCAACCATTTTAATAACACTTTTGGTCAGGCTATAGTTGCACAGATGATAGCCTAGCAAAGAGAGGCCTCTTTCTAGGGGAAAACAAAACAGGAAAGAGAGGGATCAGACCTAACTTTTCATCTCACAGCACTTGTTCTCTGCAATTAAATTTTAAAATGATTAAAAATTAGTTAAATAGTTAAATAGTTAAAAATAAGTTAAAAATATCAAGAATTAGGAGAAAACGCTAAAAGAATCAACATAGATGAATGATTTCCAGGAAGGCTGATGTTAGGAAGAATGTCACCTCAGAAAATGGACAGAAGAAAGAATTAGTAGTGACTGCTTGTCACAGCAACAATTTCAGTCATAGAAGAATGCATATTGGCAGAGAATTCAAAGAGTTCTCAGTGCCTTCAGGAACAACGCAGAAAAAGGGCAATTTAACACTAGTAAGTGTAAAGTAAATTAGTATCCATCAATAGAAATGAATTGTGGAAAAGAATAGGCAGTTCCAGAGCAGAGTCATCCAAGTACTTTAGCTGTCCACTTGAGGCTCACGCTGCAGAAATGTTCATCTAGCTCTGCTGACTATTAATGGAACGAAGCATGAGCGACTCATGGGCAGATGAGTCACAGGAGATGTCTGGAAAAGACATTCTTCAGACACTGCCCTAGGCTAAAACTGGGCACTCATACATCAGTGGGAAGGACTTTCAGGTATCTGTCACAAAAGGTATTCCTGGAGCTTCTGTGCTGCCTTTCTGCATTTGTAGTAAACAAATATTAGACCAGGTCCTTTGAGAGATGTTGTGGTTCATTGACTTCAATATAAATGAAACTTGTGGTAAGTTCATTAACTACGTAATATCACAAAGGTCTGAGACTGGAACTCCATTTTTGAGGTACTGAAACCAGTGGTGATGAGGATTGAAGTTAGTTTTGTTACATGTCCTGCTTAAAACTGAAGTACTTGACTGGGAGCAGTAAAAAGAAAAACAAACAACAAACAGATAGAGTTGAATTAGCAGTGAGCAACCTACAGCCACATTACAGACACCAGGCTGTATTAATGAGATATTATACAAGCCTTAGGGCTGACTCACCCTGTGTCCCGTTTGGGAAGGAGATGGGATAGAATTAAAAAGGCCTGTATCATCCTTTAGTCAAAGCAAAAGAAGCTTTAATAAGGATAAACATGATTTAGCTGAAGAGTACAGTAGGATTTTTTCTGAGAGCTCTTAGGGGACCAGAGCCAGACAACAGACTGAAGCTAACATAGTGTGCATAAGCATAAAATCAAAATATTTAGGCCTTATCTTATTTGTACAGCTTACCTTTTTCCAGAGAAGATGAAAAATGTAAAAAGGAGAAACCAAAGAATTCTTCAGGTTGTCAGGACTCCTCTACTTTTCTCACATTTAGCTTTTCAGCTAAACAAATGATATATGTACAATCTGAATAGCAATGGTAAAAGAAGATGATCCAGGACAAGTTTAGAACAATGCATGGGATAGACACCATAGGTCACAATATGTCTCTCAAGCTGGCTCACTCCACCAAGTGACTCAGAAGGTTTTCCTCCAGGAAGAGGACAGAGAGATCATGAAAGCCCATGTCCATCCATGGCCTCTCTACTTGGTTAAAATTAGGATATCACTCAGCGAGAGGGGTAAAGAGAAAAAAATATTTGTTGTGAATGTATTATCATGGTTTGAGCCCTGCAGGAACTCAAAGCAAACAATCAAGTAAGGAGAACACTGGACATCAGTGTTTTTGGTGCAGAGCTGAGGCTGCAGCGGACATAACACTGGAAAGCTAGAAATTTCAGAGTCAGCTGAGCTGGCCGAGGCTTTACAGCAATGTGCAACATAAATACAGGTATGAAACTGAGAATAAAATGGTATAGAATTAGACACAGTCTATAATTAGAGCTACAGCTGTCAGTGCAGATATGAAATCATATTTCATACTTAAACACTGATCCTAGGTATGGAATGAGGCTGCCAAAGCCAAGAAAGAAGGTCTGAGACATGGCTGCGGTGGTACAGAAAGAGACTAGACTAGAAGGCAGCACCACTAACCTTACCATCACCTGTCATTTTGATCCAGTTTGAAGTAATTTTCGCACTCATAGAGTTCAATTATTTGCTGACAGCGGTTTCCTGCTGAGCAATGTGACTTAGATCAATTTGTACTCCTTAGCAAATTGGCTGTCAGTTCTCATTACCCCCCATCTACGGGATTAAAGCACTATCAAGTGGAATCGAGTAGCACTTGCTGTTTTTTTTTTCCAGCAGCACAGAGCTGAAGTCAATAGCAAAGCGGAAAGGAATCAGCTGGCATTGGCAATGCTACCTTAGACTTGTCATCTTTGGGCTTCAAGTTTTTGTTTTAGCAATCGCCAGTTTTCTGTACTGGCAGAGAAAGTATTAATTTTATTATGTTAAACAAGAGGAAAAACCATTAAAGCAATTGCTTTGTTAGTAGAAACCAATATTTAGAGGAAACTGAAAGGAAAATCGTTAGGAGCAGGCTGCTCAGAACTGGAAGCCAAATCCGGAACAGAGTCAGTACCTGAGAGTATGATCAAAAAATCAGAAAAAAAAAAAATAAAGTTTGATAACATTTGTGCCACAGACATAGGCACAGTTCTGGAAGCCTCGCAAGAGCTGCTCCAGGGCCAGAAATGCCACTGTGACCTGGAATCTGCCAAACCTTTAGCTGGAGGACAGCAAGAGCCAGGGACAAGTCTCTCTCCTGCCTTGACGTAACCTCAGAAGTAATCTGTTGGAACATGTTCTGTCTTTGGGGCAGAGCCAAATGCAGCACTGTTAAGAAGCAAAGGCTCCAAGACACGGGGAAAAAATGGGTTGAGAACTCAATTTTTCTCAATTTTTCTGGGTGTTCCAAACTCTAGTTTTCTTAAGTCTGTGCCTCTGACTTTTAACAGCAGCAAACAGGGTTTTGCTAACCCCTGATCTCTTGCAACAGCTTTTTTAAAAGTGGCTTTGGCAGAATAGCAGAAAAGCCAGCAAGAAATTAAAAATATGGCTTAGATTCTAACTGAGACTTGCGAAACCACTTAATTAAAAAAAGGTAACAAAACCCAGCCAAAAATCACAGTATTTCTCATTGAAATTAATCAACCCAGAAATTAAGAACACATTAGGATTTAATTTAGCAGTTAAAACCTAGCAATTGGATTCGGTTCTTCCAAATTGCAGCCTACAACATATGTGACAGTTAAGCATGTCACCTACAGTCTCATTTTAGGCATCTCTGAGAACTTGCAGGTACATTACCATATAATTTCCTACAAAGGTTTATTTTAATCACAATTTTCATAAAAATTCACGTTTCTGCACATAAGGCAACAATCCTACTCCTCCATCTATGGCACAGAGGAATGACAAGGCCTGGGGACCAGGAGCTGGGGACAAAGCTCTGTTTTGGCTTGGTGATGTTTCGTTTGGTTTATTGTCAACAGCGTTTTCTTAAGTGTTCACTGTGACCTTCCCCATTCTCCAGACAGTTTTATTTATTTCACACAAGGACCTATCCCACATCCAACACATGCTGTCCTACATAAAGGCTGTGGTTCTCTGCGCAGCTTTGCATCACTCACCTGTGATTTCATTCCCCTTTCCCTGCTGCGTGGCTGCCCAGAGCATAAGAACAGACACGAGAGGAGGGATTCTGGCCATCTTATTGCCTGTCCCGGATGGGCCCTTCTTACTGTTTTGTTTGCAGAGCAGTTGAACTCAATCTTCCTCAATTCCAGACGTTAGGATTAAGGGAAGCAGCACTCTGTTTCTATACCTGTTGCAGGTGGATGTTAGCTACTAGCAACAGAAACAAAGGGACTCCAGTGGGAATTCTGCTGCTTCTCTCTCCTCCGTGCTCTCTCCAGGGAACCTGCCTCTTCTGCCTGCCCAGCTTCACACCTCTGCATCACCCTGAAAGCCGAGCATTTAAAAATTCCTGGTTTAGTCCATATTTATGCTTCCCAGCGCTTATTCTTTCTTCACCTTGAATACCTGACAGCTAGGAGGCAGGTTTATGTCCCTCAGCTGTCAGGTAGATTTAACCTGAATTTTTTTCTGTTCACATGTCAGGTAATACTGGTTTTAGGTCTTATAACTCTGCACCTTGAAAACAAACCCACTTAGAGTACGTCTCTGTCCGTGATTTTTACTGGACATACGCTCTTTTACTGGCTGCTCTCACAGTGCTCCTCATTTCATCACAAGTTCAGCATCACATAAACTAGAGCAATGCCAGGCAAGCAAGAACCCCTAGTAGTCAGATCACGAATCAGTACATCCGAGACACTAAAATCCCTTTCTTTTCATCACATAAATCATGACGGCAGGTTCCCATGAAAAATGTGCCTGCGGCTTTACAATGCAGGACAATAAACTTCAATACAACATCACTTGGCTTATACAATGTAAAGGACTGAACAAAACATGATATTTTAAGAGGAGCTGACAGTGAGGTATGGAAAATCACAGATTTGATTCTTGAAGCTGTTGTAATGTATTCAGACCTGTACTTAAATACAAATGACAGTGTCTCAGGCAGCTTGAGTTTAAGATAGAAACAGATGTAAGGGTGTGGAACCACAAAGTCTTTCATTTCTCTACATGCAGAATGTCAGAGTATCACTTCCATTAAACACTACCAGGCAAACACCTTTCCAGTACTCACAAGGTCATGGCCTTCAAATGAAAGATGCCTATGGTGAAAATTGGAAAATGGGTATAGGAGGACACTTCAACCGAGTATATAAATATATATTGGCTTGGAAACATTGCAGCTGTGCCTAAGGAGAATGTATACCATAGCACCCCTTCTCCTACCTGCACCAGGCTGCCTGATTGGGTTGCATGTCCCAGGTGCACCACTTATATCTCCTAATAGTACGAGGAGGCAGCAGGGAGACTCTGCCTTTAGACTTTACAGAGCATGTAATTTGACTCAAATAATTAAATAAATGATAAAATTTTAAACAAACAACAAAAAAAAAAAGACTTGCAAAAAGAAATATTTTACTTCATGGCTTTTTACATTTCTTTTTTTTCAATGATCAATCTGAATTTAAAAAAAAAAAATCCTGATTGAAAATTTTCAGATAGCACTATCAAAAATATCTATAGTTCTTAAAAATAACATCTCAGTTTCTGCAAGAAGCATATGTCCTGGTGAAATTCAAATACAGGTAAGTCCAAACTGACATCTGAATCAGATTGCATTTCATAGAATCATACAATCATAGAATCAAATAATCGTTTGAGTTGGGAGGGACCCTTAAAGGTTACCTGGTCCAACTCCCCTGCAATGGACAGGGACACCTACAGCTACATCAGGTTGCTCAGAGCCCTCTCCAGCCTGACCTAGGATGTTTCCAAAGATGAGGCATCCACCACCCCTCAGGGCAAATTGTTCCAGTGCCTCACCATCATTATTGTAAAAAAAACTTCTTCCTTTTATCCAGTATAAACCTCCCCTCAGTTTGAAACCATTTCCCCTTGTCCTATCACAACAGACTCTGCTAAAGAATCTGTTCCCTTCTTTCTCACAGCTCCCCTTTAGATACAAAAAGGCTGCTCTCAACTCTACATGGAGCCTTCTCTTCTCCAGGCTGAACAGCCCCAGCTCTCTCAGCCCATCCTCATAGAGGTGTCGTTCTGTCCCTTGGATCATTTTTGTGGCCCTCCTCTGGACACACTCCAACAGGTCCATGTCTCTCCTATACTGAGGACTCCCCATCAGGACACAGATACTCCAGGTGAGGTCTCACCAATGCAGAGCAGAGGGGCAGGATCACCTCCCTTGCCCCACTGGCCACGTTTCTTTGGATGCAGCCCAGGACACAGTTGGCATTCTGGGCTGCAAGGGCACATTGCTGGCTCATGTCCAGCTTGCCATCCACCATTACCCCCACATCCTTTGGGTTCCCCCTCTTAGAATCTAAATTACTGGATAGGGCTGCCATGTGTCTTAAACAGCTGTTGCTTTCCAGAGTTAGCAATGAAACAAATGTCACTCCCTTCACTGCTGAGTACTTCCATGGCTGAAGACAATCCTCCAAAGTGTTATAAACAGCTTCGTTCTAAAAAATTAAGGTACATGCTCAGCTTTAGGACTATTAAAAAGCATGTATACAACTTTGCATAACAACAGTTCAGTCTTATGACCGTCACCTGTAGCAGGCTTATACTCAGGGTAAGGCAAACAACAGTGAATTGCCATTTCATTGCAGGAGTGAATGAAATGGTTCCTAAATACATATAAAGAAACTCCTTTTCAAACAAAACTGGCGGTTGTTTAATCACAGGTTCATCATAGAATCTCAGAAGTGTTTAGATTGGAAGGAACCTCAAAGCCCACCCAGCCCCAACCGCTGCCATGGGCAGGGCTGCCCCCCACCAGCTCAGGCTGCCCAGGGCCCCATCCAACCTGGCCTTGAGCACCTCCAGGGATGGGGCACCACAGCCTCTCTGGGCAGCTGTGCCAGTGCCTCACCACTCTCTTGGTAGATAATTTCTTCCTAAAATCTAACCTAAATCTCCTTTATTTTAGTTTAAAACCATTCCCCTTGTCCCATCACTATAAGACTGTGGAAAAAGTCAGTCCCTCCTCTGTTTATAAGCTCTGTACCAGAATGCTGCAATGAGGTCTCCCTGGAGCCTTCTCTTCTCCAGGCTGAACAAGCCCATTTCCCTTGTCCTTTCTTCATAGAAGAGGTGCTTCAGCCCTCTGATCATCTTCGTGCAATCCTCTGGACCCGCTCCAGCAGCTCCAGTCCTTCTTCACTGAGTGCCCTAGGCTGCAGTACTCCAGGTGGGGCCTCACAAGGGCAGAGCAGAAGGGGACAATCCCCTCCCTCTCCCTGCTGGCAACCCCTGGACACTGTTGGCCTTTCAGGCTGCAAGCATGCACTGCTGGCTCATGTCCAGCTTTTCATCCTCCAGAATCCCCAAGTCTTTCCCCACAGGGCTGCTCTCAAGGAGCTCTTCTCCCAGTCTGTACACATACCTGGGATTGCCCTGACTCAGATGCTACACCTTACACTTGGCCTTGTTGAATCTCATTAGATTCACACAGACACTTGTCAAGATTGTCCAGATTCCTCTGGATGGAGTCCTGTCCTTCTCTTGTATCAACTGCACCACTCAGCTTGATGACACCTACACAGTTACAGAGGGTGCTCTCAAACTCACTATCTAGGTTGTTGATAAAGATGTTAAAGAGAACTTATCCCAAGATACACCCCTGAGGGACACTACTCATCACAGGCCTCCACCTGGACACAGATCTGGTAACAACACTCTGGCTGCAACCATCCAACCAACTCCTTATCCAGTGAATAGTCCACCCTTCAAATCCATCTTTGCAATTTAGAGATAAGAATGTGGTGAAATCTAAATTAGAAATGGATACAAAAGAGTATCCAGGAATAATCTTGTAATTTTCAAATTCTTTGAGATTCTGATTAACATCTGCATTATTTCTTCAGCATTACAACCATTCAGGCACTCAGCAATGTGGTTTTTCAGCCATGCAGATATTGGAAGACAACTCTCAGCCAAATATACTTTCCTCCTATACCTGTTCAGCCATTTTCAAATCTTCCAGACAAGTTCTTTCACTGCAGTAAGCAATGACAATAAGTTTAAAATAATGTTCTGCGTCCCAGGCAAGTAGCATATGCTCCTCATATTATACTCTCTGCTGTAATGAATTGTGCTTACTTAATGTAGATCAATACAGAGACCTCTGTAGGGAAGCTAGATAGATTTATCAATCATTTTAGAAAACTGACCACATGTACACGTATGGCTGATTACACATAATTATGCTTTTAGTAACCATTGGTGTATTTCACAAGTAAAGTTAGTTTTGGTCTTTTTCCCTTGTTCCTTTCCACTAAGTGTTATCTTAGGAACCCAGTGGAAAATTTGCTTACTTTTGCTTTGGTGTTGAGGAAGGTCAAAGGAGAAGAATGGAGAGGAGATGATTAGTGGAATAACATTTCTGGTTATGTGGTGCTGGTAGCATGCTGGAGTGCATTCTGGAAGAAGCTCATTAGAGCCCACTTTGGCCAGTCATGTGGAGCTGATCAGTTCTACTGGCTCTGTTGTTTATACTTTCTGCAATTACGTTTGTAATGTCTGAATTGATCTAAAGTATGCAATTAATACAAGGAAGGGCTAGGCCAATAAAAGCCAGGTAAAATCCATGTGAGAAGCAGATGTTCAAAGATAGAATGCATAGGATTCGACTCTCCTAGACAGTACTATCAGTAATTACAACATTGTGTCTAAGGACAGGTTTTGTCATCATCTCACTTGTTACACATTTGTTTCTTTAGAGATATACACTTTTGATTTACTTAGTCATTTAGAAGATCCTGGTCTTTGTTAGGTCAGGAGCTTGACACTGAAAGGTCACTTGCTGCAACATTATTTTTTGCTTTACATTATTTTGCCTATGAAGTAATCTCTGTATCAGATACCCAAAGTGTTTATGGTGTTTCAAGATGGATTGGTTTGTGAGCAGGATACAGGACCATGAATTTGAACTCCAAGGGAATCTAACAAAAGCTGCTCTGTGCTCCAGAAGCCATCACGTCTACCCATATGTATTCAGAACCTAAAGCTTGAGAACCATTCGATCATTCAATCTGACCTCTCAGCATCAGCTGCCAGTAAATTTCTCTGAACCCCTTTCAGTCTCCCATCACTTCAATCTGATTACAGTCTGTCAGCCTGAGAAAGCCCAGACTATGACCACAGCAGATGGCCAGAATAGATGGAGGTGTCACCACTCCTGAGGACCTCATAGTGAAAATAAATCCACCTGAGCTGGTAACGTGCAGACAAAACTGTGCTGTGACATTTCAGATATTTAGAAAGAGCTAAGCTCAAACCACAGTCTTTCCCTTAGTCAGGATTTCAGATGCTTCCTTCCTCTTCTCCACTCTTGATCTTTGTAAAGCCTGCAGGAAATTTATTGCCTTCAAGTCTTCAGCTGATCTGTCAAAACTGGCCCCAGTCAGACAGTGAGATCAAAAAGTGTTAGAAGGGAGGAACAGAAAGGCTTAGCCAGGAGAAGCTTTTATGCACTTAAAGATGAAATAAAATAGATCCATCCCATTATCAGTATACAAACTTATTCCAGCTTCTGAAAAATCAGTATAAACACCTTAATGTCTACTCTCAACAGAAGGCTGAAATTGCCTGACACTTCAACTGTTCAGCTCTCAGAGTCAAAATGCTGCTCTGGGATTTGAGTTGAGTTCCCTGGCAACAACCTTGCGTGTGGCCACAGGCATGACCCAAAGGCTGAATTTGCCAGTGCAGTGATGCCATAGGGAGGCAGAAAGTACATTTCAGATTCTGTGGAAGCCATGCCTACAGTACTTTAAATATATTTTTGCTTCTGTCATCTGAAAAAAAAAAAAAAGTAGGGAAAGTACCCTTTTGCCAGCATATGCTAGGTCTATGTGACAATGAATGATANATCTCAGCTATGCTGCATGACATGTATTTGTATGGGAAAAGGAAAGATACAGTTACTATGTAAACAAAAGAAAAACAAGAAAATCTCACTTGCTCATCTGAGCTCATCACCAGCTAAACGCAATTTTGATCAGTTCTCCCATCAACAGCAAGATCTGCTCTGATAGAAATTACCATAAAAGGAGATTCGGGGGTTTACTGTTATCGGAGGGATTGACCAAATGTTACAATAACAACAATGAATAGAAACACAAACTATTTGAAACTGTTGAATTCAGCAAGTATTTGTTTTCTAAATGTGTAATAGGTCCACTGTGGCTGTCATCAGAATGGCTCCGAATGATTTATTTCATGACTCTGTTCATAGAGTCAGTTCATATAAACCTATTTCCAGCATTAATGCATTCCAAAAAGCACAGAATGAGGATATATACTGGGTGTATCCCAGGTCATAGCACAAAATTAACCCAAGAAGTCCAAGAAAGAAGCTCAAGAAGGAAGGAAGGCTGTCATCCATTCTTATCAGTATATTTCAAGAGGACAAAGAGATTCAACTTATCTTTTTTGTTGTTGGAGGCTGAGTTCAGTCACAAAAATATCCCAGTTCTACAAGCAATGGGGAAAAACTACTGATATCCAGGAGTAAGCAGCAGTTTACCTGCCTGAAGTGTACTATGGAATTGGATCTTTGCATTCTTCTGTCAAGCATAACACCATAGGCATAAGAGGCTCCCTTTAAAACAAATCATATATACTGCATGGGTAACAAAATGTCATCTACAGTAACATCAGAAAAACTCATAGTTCTCCTTGCAGACAGGCAAAATATGTTTGCATGCCACGCAAAGGCAGGATTATTAAAAGGAAACATTTAAAAATAAATTAACGTGTAAATTACATTACAACAAGAAATGTAAGTATTTCAAACTAATTCCCATCAAAGATAAGTGGGATATGTTTGAGAAAACGCAAAGGTGTATTTCAGTAAATATTTATGCAAATACAGAAAGAGCAACAGAAACTTGGTCGTAAACCTGCCAAGATGAATAGAAGGTGTCATTAACATTTGCTCCATCTATGTGAGCCATGAGTTCTTCCTCCTGGGGGAATCACAGTGGAAAATTGTCAACAAATATTTCTGCTCAGCATCATAAAATAAATACCCAGTTCTGCATTCAGTTCTGAAGATATTGCCAGGCAACAGAAAATTATTGCTATATCTTGAGAGAATTCCCTGAATTTGTTATTTTTAGGCCATCCATCAGTGACACAATGCAAAGTTTTGCCTAGGTTTTATATTCCAATGAGCCCACACTTAAAGTTAAACAGATTCCCAGAAATTTCAGCAGAGTAGAAAACAAATTAATCTCTGTGATCCACTAAAATCTGTACCTATGAATTGATTTTGATCAGTATATTGTTTAAAGGGGATTAAGAGTTTGACCATGCCCTTGTAATGCTGCTCTTCCAACTGCCTCTTTCAGAGCTTTGAGAGCCATCTCTCTGTCAAAGCTTTCACATGCTCTGGGCACACCATCACTGCGGAGCCTACTACAGGAATGCCGGGCCCAGCCCATGTGTGGGCTACAGCACGACTTGCAGACAGGAGTCTGCTTCGGATGGCAGAGAAGCCACAACAACCTGTGGCAAATTCCTCCAGTGGATAACAACAATTGCTGCTAAAAGAACCCTGCTGCTGCTTTTTTCTTGAAGTCACAGCTTCCAGTGACTTGCTATGTCTTGAAACTTGCTATGTGTTTTGCCAGTATATCAATTACCTTTTTTGCCTAAAACATTTTCAGAGGAAAAGCTCTACCAGAAGCTATAAATTCAATGCAGGGTTAATGAAGGGTTTTATGAACTATTTACATGCATATGTATACCATATGATTGCTGTAGTCTTCTTTACCTTCTCAGTCTTAAAATCCCATACAGAGCTCTGTGTAAATAACAATAACTTCCAACACTTCCTTTAAAATGTAAACGCATTCATCACCTTTGAACACAAAACTATTACCCATCTGGCATCATAAATGGTGCTTTTAAATATTAAACATGATCAACCTCTTTAGTAATACCTTGTTTGCCACTGGCTAAAAACACATTTCCAGCCAGATTTTTCAGCTGAGCTGGCAAGGATAATTTGTCAAGCTATGGCTCACTAGAACACTTTTCATACCCAACAGTTGCAGTCAACAGACATAAGGGCACGTAATTAGTCTGAGCCCAGTTTTTAATCACTATACACACAAGAAATTGCTGTCCCTGTGTTGGTACACACTTGGATGGAGAGCTGGTCTTGGTGAAGGGGGGAAATTAGGGAAAGCAGAGACAGTGACAGAGGGAAAATAGGAAGGAAAGGACAAAGCTGCACGATGCTTTAAGTAACATTTGTCAATTGCATATAGACTGTAATGCCTCAGAAAGACCCAATTAAGGCAATGGAAATGCGGCAGTAATGCAGGGATGAATCATCTGACCTAAAATAGGACTGATGAAGCATATAAGGAAAGAAAGCGTGTCATTTTAGCTTTAACAGAAAAATAATTCCAGCTATAATCTTCCAAAAAATGTTGGGCCAACAGAAACCTGGCCATGCACCTATCGCTCAGCACTAACTGAACACTGGTGCACTATTAACACTACCTGAGCTGAAACCAGGGCATGACGCACAGTGCAGTGCCAACTCAAGTTCTGGCAAATAATTTTATGCCTTTTAATACTTTGGCCTGGCATGCAACCATCGCTGACAAAGACGCAGAGCTAATGGTGGTGACAAAAACAGTGTTTTTGTAGCTGAGAATTTGCTCTATCAAACAGCGTTACTGTGCTCATTGTATCTGTTGCAGTTTTCAAGGAAAAAAAAACAGGAGGCATTACTTTTGGAGCAAGCTACACACATGTGGCCCAAGACAATAATTCTTTACTCAGTGTGGCCCAGACAAGCCATAAGGTTGGTCATCCATGTACTAATAGAGGAAATGAGACCACAAGCTAGCTCCCATCACAGTGTGTCTATAGCAGGTGCAAAGCAATGGAGAAAGTTTCCAAGGCAGAGAGCCTGCACATATTCCCAAATTTACAGCCCAAGTTTAAATGAAAAAATATCCCGTTGAAGGGGAGAAAGATGCCCAGGCAGCAGAGCAGTACGCCAGGGAGCAGAAGATAAAGTTCCTGTTCCACATCACACCTTCCTGCAGGTGTTTGGGAACAAGCATACCATTCCAGCAACCTCAGCATCTGCTGACAAGACCGGAGAGTCAGATTCTTCAACCACTGATGTCAGGGTTTAAGACTTGCTCTAAACCACTGCAGCCTACTGCCTCTTCTCGTCTGGAAAACACTGAGCTAATCTCCCCTGCAAGCAAGTCAGACTCTAGCAGCAATTCCCCTGTATGCCAACCTGGCAACGGGACATTCTCTACTTAAATTTGTTTTTTTTTTCACCAGATCCTCTCCAACAGTGAGCATCTCTTTTGCATGTAAAGACAACCTCAATACCAACGTGTGTTACTTTGGAAATATGAAGAGATGTTAACAAGAGAATGAACACATACACTGTGCAACCATCTTACAGCTGAGTAGAGGATATTAAGTGCCTTCAGATATACTCCATTGGACTCCCTGTCAAGGTACAGAGGCCCCAAGTGAAATCATAGCTTTGGGTATTTATCTAATTTTAAAGAAAAGAAAAGCTGTGGTTATATCATTTTTATTGTTGCTGACACAACAGCGAGGGCTTTCTATGCTGCTTTATGTCTCTCAGCATTTTCTATGTTTTAAACGAGCTGTCTGATAAGTGCCTTCATCTTCTAATTCAGTGTGAGATTATACCTGCTTAATCTTAAAGCCAAAGACTTCTCTGGTGCTAAGCCCTCAGATGTTATAGCTAGTCAAATGTCTTATCCTACCTACAGTACAGACATACAAACAACACAACGTACAGAACTGGAGAACAGCTTAAGGCAAAAATTTCTCTGCATCTCCCCCTTTTTTTTTTTGTGGTGATTCTGTTCAACTTCCTAATTTTTTTGCAAAAAAAAAAAAAAAGTCAGTTACTCAGTAACTTGTGGCAGCACATGTCACGTGCACTACAGCGCTAAGACTTCACTGCAGCCAGCCCAAAAGCACACCGCCTGCGAGGTGGAAGTCCACAGTTTCAGCAGAATCAGCACTTACACACCGTGCACTGAAACACATGCAGTACACGTGCATTTGCACATTAGAATCCTTCTGCAGGCTCAAGAACTGAGGCCTTCCATTCCACATTTCCATTTCACTGACTCCAGCTCACTGACTTTCCGACTCTGACAAGAGGCGAGGATTCATGGTGGGAGATGTGCTACCTAGTTAGCTCTGTAGAGAGCTCCCTTAGATCTTCAAACCTTGATTAAAACTTTGGGTAGTTTGGCTAATGCACAAGTGTAAGAGTTTGGGGATTTCTTCCATGACAGCACAAAGATGTTGCAAGAAGTCACCAGATTGTGAAGAGCCTTGCAATCAAAACAGCATGGGGGATTTTACCAACTGAGCTGTTTCCAACCAGAAACATTTGTTCTGTAGTTCTCCAGCAAGTATTCCAGTTGTTCTGGTGATGTGTGGTCTACAGAGATGATTCCTGCCGACATAACTGCAATGCTATAACGTGATGGAAAGGACAGCAATAATAGCAGGGTGGCAAAGTCCTAGGCTGCAGTAAGTGAGGACAAGTCCAAATACAACAGCCATAGACAGAGAAACAAAAGAAAAAAGCTGCTTACCCTTAGAAGGCTGCAGGTAGGCAGGAATCTCCAGCAAGATCCCCTTACCTCCACTGCCAACCCTACAATGAGATCTGGGAAGGGATGGATCCTGGCTCCATCCCTTCTGGTCACTCAGGTTCATTGCATGCACCTGAGCTCCCCTGGTTTGGCCCTGCCTTCCCACCAGGAGCTCCATCACTGGTTCTGGCTGTGAGTTAGCATTCCTGCTACAATAACCAAGAGAATAATATTGGAAGTCATAACATTTGTGCAACTGAGGGAGGGGAAGACAACTGTGTGATGGCACGGCCAAGTTTTGCCTCTTCATATTCAGCATTCAAAATGCCTTGTAAACATAATAGTCTGTAAACACATACACACATACACCTCTCAAACAGAAAGTAACACATCCCAGCCAGCTGAGCCTTAAGCAAGATACTTTATAGGGAGGCAATCAGACTCTCTTGTCCATGCATAATTGGCTCATATATAATGAACTGCCACAGGGAAGTTGGGGGAAGAGCATTACGTTTGCAGAAAAGCAGGTCATGTGAAAAGACCTCTTCCAGAGCACTGGTTTTGTACTCCCTGGCCCTCCTACAGATTTCAGGCAGTAAGAACTGAAAAGCACTTCAAAATAAATCCTCTTTCTGTTTTCATCACACATGGAATGTAAACTGATGGTATAGAATTGACAATAAGAAATTCGGCCAGTAGCATAAACATAGAGACATCAATAATTCGGTATCTGTTTATTTTTGCTATGCCACTTGACCTTCCTACTCAGTAATGAATAAATCAGTATTGAGATGCCATCAATAAGATTGCACGGGCCATAAAAGTGCAAAAGCTGACCCTTAGTTGTTATAGGGCAGTATTTCTGTATTCACAGCCCAAAAGCAAGTTTCAGTTCCTGATCTCAGATTACGGTCATGGCCTTCTATTGAACAAAAAGGCACTACATCCAGTTTGAAGTTGTTATAGATTGCAAACTCTCCTTGAAATGTGTATTTTGTGGTCTTAGGAGCAGCATGTAAACATCCAGTGTGGAAGAACCCAGTGACATAGCAGCACCCTCAGGTATAGTGTATGTGACAGATTTAAGCTGCATGAAATAATATTAAAAAATGCCATATGGCAACATCTCAACATTTCAGACATTATTTGATCAAGCAATCAAACGCAGACAATTTCTCTGTAAGCCAACAGTTTTGCTTCCTGACTTCTGCATTTTTATTTAATTAGAAGTTACCACAAATCTTTTCTAGCATTCGGATAAAGTCTACTCAAATGAAAAATAATTATTCATCATACTCTAAATTTTTGGGGCATCTTAACAGTGCACAAACACAAATGCACTTGCTGCAGCTCTGAAAGCTGCTATCCATCTCTGTGCAATCTCTTACCCTCAGAAGATTGTTGTTTGAGGCCAAACTGTCTCATTGCTATTGAGGCATTAGAGCATCAAGCTGATGTTTTAAATATTCCATAGCACTAACGGCCCTTTGGTGCTCTCTGATTCACTTACACACCTTCCAGAGAAATGAGACTACAGTCACAGTGCTCCCTGCCAAGAAACTTGGTCCCTAAAGCCACATTTACAGGAAAATTGGTCAATAAACATAATTAATGTGCTAATGCACCCTTCCCACTATCAATCCACTTATATCCATTTATTTTTTCCTGGAAATAAACTTAGCTAAACATGAGTCTTTCTTCTTTTTTTTTTTCTTTTTTTTTTTTTT
>JACDJE010000092.1:1547209-1565197 GCA_016647715.1 Pavo muticus
GCAGGATACAGGACCATGAATTTGAACTCCAAGGGAATCTAACAAAAGCTGCTCTGTGCTCCAGAAGCCATCACGTCTACCCATATGTATTCAGAACCTAAAGCTTGAGAACCATTCGATCATTCAATCTGACCTCTCAGCATCAGCTGCCAGTAAATTTCTCTGAACCCCTTTCAGTCTCCCATCACTTCAATCTGATTACAGTCTGTCAGCCTGAGAAAGCCCAGACTATGACCACAGCAGATGGCCAGAATAGATGGAGGTGTCACCACTCCTGAGGACCTCATAGTGAAAATAAATCCACCTGAGCTGGTAACGTGCAGACAAAACTGTGCTGTGACATTTCAGATATTTAGAAAGAGCTAAGCTCAAACCACAGTCTTTCCCTTAGTCAGGATTTCAGATGCTTCCTTCCTCTTCTCCACTCTTGATCTTTGTAAAGCCTGCAGGAAATTTATTGCCTTCAAGTCTTCAGCTGATCTGTCAAAACTGGCCCCAGTCAGACAGTGAGATCAAAAAGTGTTAGAAGGGAGGAACAGAAAGGCTTAGCCAGGAGAAGCTTTTATGCACTTAAAGATGAAATAAAATAGATCCATCCCATTATCAGTATACAAACTTATTCCAGCTTCTGAAAAATCAGTATAAACACCTTAATGTCTACTCTCAACAGAAGGCTGAAATTGCCTGACACTTCAACTGTTCAGCTCTCAGAGTCAAAATGCTGCTCTGGGATTTGAGTTGAGTTCCCTGGCAACAACCTTGCGTGTGGCCACAGGCATGACCCAAAGGCTGAATTTGCCAGTGCAGTGATGCCATAGGGAGGCAGAAAGTACATTTCAGATTCTGTGGAAGCCATGCCTACAGTACTTTAAATATACTTTTGCTTCTGTCATCTGAAAAAAAAAAAAAAGTAGGGAAAGTACCCTTTTGCCAGCATATGCTAGGTCTATGTGACAATGAATGATAGCTAACTTGGAAGATTTTTGAAGGAGTTCTTGTTTCTGTGAGCTTCAAAAAAAAAAAAAAAAAAAATCAGAAAGTGGAATATTAACACTTGCATATTTTACAGATATATTTTGAAGACAAATGCATTACACACAACTGGATATTCACAAATAATGTTAAAAAAATATTCACTGGAACTCCAAGGAGTTAATTAGCTCATCTGTGCAGATAGAACAGCCCCTAACTGCATTCAGTGATTTGTTCTGCCTTACCAGCAAACTGTTCCTTGGGAAAATCTTTGGGTTTTGTTTTTCCCTGAACACACACAAACTGTATTAAAGTGACTCATGAGGAAAAAGTTCTTATTGGTAACAGTGGGAAAAAATATGAGTCAGGCGGAAATCATGCTGAACCTCTGCCTGTCATTGCTCCTCTGACTGAGTACTGATTGTGCAATCTCAGCACAGAGGAGGTCTTGTTTTCTCCTGTGCTTTGATGACATGGTCCCATTGCCAACATTGAGTCTGGTATCAGATGCAAGGGCTGGTCACACCCCCTACACGGTTTAGCAGCGGTGCAGTGAAGTACATCCCATACGAGACATTTCATAGAGTACTTGTATCAAACTCTAGAAGCAGGTGTTTTCAAGTCCTGGTGATGACAGTTCCTTTTCTGTGGAAGGCCTACTTGGAAGAAAAGTCAGAAGGTCTCGTCTGCTCAGTGTAATCCATGGATTACATTGGCCAGATCTAGAATTATAGAATCACAGAATATCCTGACTTGCAAGGTACTCACAAGGATCATGCAGCCTAGCTCTTGACTCCACACAGGACCACATAACATTCAAACCCTATGTCTGAGAGCATTGTCCAAATGCTTCTGGAACTCCAGCAGCTTGTGGCCATGACCACTGCCCTGGGGAGTCTGTTCCAGGGCCCAGTCATCCTCCGGTGAAGAACCTTTTCCTGACACCCAAACTGACCCTCCCCTGGTGCAACTCCATGCCATTCCCTTGGGTCCTATCAGCCCTACCCTGGGTATATGTACAGACTCAAGGACAAGAGGCTGGAGGGCAGCCCTGCATAAGGGGATCTGGAGGGTCTAAATGATGGCGAGTTGAATCTCAGCCAGCAGTGTACTCTGGAGCAAAAAGGGCCAACTGTACCCAGGGTGCACCAGGCCTAGTGCTGCTGCTGGGCAAGGTGAGGGACTGTCCCCTCTGCTCTGTGTGGCTTCACCTCCAGCACAGGGTGCTGGTTTGGGTGCCACAGTACAAAAAGGCCATAAGGCTATCAGAGAGCATCCAAAGGAGGGCTACAAAGATGGTGAAGGTCTGGAGTGCAAGGTGTTTGAGAAGCAGCTGAGGTCCCTTGGTCTGTTCAGCCCAGAGCAGAGGAGCTGAGGGGAGGCCTCATGGTGGCTGCAGCTCCTCAAGAAGAGAACGAGGGGAAGCACTGAGCTCTGTTCTCTGGTGAAGTCAACCTGGAGGCCCCATGCAGTCAAGACTACTGTGGCTGATATCATGCAACCAGAAGCTCTCCTCTCTATCTCACTGGCTGGACCACTGACTCACTGCAGCAAAGGACCAGGAACAAGATCACAATACCAATCTCATACTTTCTTGCTGACCCAATGCTATAGGGCTCAAGAACAGCAATGACTACAAATATACAGCTGCCTCTACTCTTCTTTTGAATGAAAGTACCTTCTGGTCCTCTTGGAAGAAGGTTAACTTCCCAATTCTTACATCTCCCAAGCATGTCTGACTTGCAGCCACAATATGGATGGGAATGACAGAGGACCGTGCACTCCACTGACAGTTACCCTCATGAATCCATCTCTTGTACACACACTTGCACACACATGCATACACACACTACCTGCCTCCGTTAAACAGGTCTGAAGCACAGAATAAAACAGACAAAATATACAATCTCTCATTTTTAGTCAACAAAAGACCTGATCCTTACACCATACAGAGAACCATATACGTGTTTCTGATGAGAGATTTATCTAAATTTTTGCAAATACTGATCTATCATCCAAATCCTAGAAAATCTTTTATATTTGTAAAGATCAATAAACGATCTTATATTTAAACACTTACGGGAAAGAACTCACATTGAAGGACCTAAAGGAAAATTGTTTCTGTGTGGCCCTGAGCCAGTTCAATTAAAAGCAAAGAAGCTCATGAAGGACAGGAAGCCTTTTCAAGCAGAAACACTGGACTAAGGGAAACTATTGTATAAAGGAGAGGGAAAACTATTGTATACGGACAGAGAAAACTATGGCACCCCACTCCTGCTGTGTGAATACTGAGGAAGGACTTCAAGAAAGGTTTGAAAAAAAGCAGCACATTTTAAGCTGGTTAGAAGGTATGAACCCTTGAGTAGGTTTCTTTAGAAGAAGGAATGCAGTGAGTTGTTTGAAGGATGTATATTGTTTCTTTTTTTTTTTCCTGCTAATTCTTGTAACTGTGACCATCCCAGACAAATTGGATTACTAATCATAAAGGAGATAGGAAGGATAGGCTTTTGGGGCATGCAGAAAAAAATACAAGTAATTTAAAACAGTATGGAAGTGTTTCAGTTGCAAGAAAAAGAATAAGAGATTTAATCTTCGTGCCAAAATGTCCAGACAAGCTATGAATCCAAATCAGTGTCCCAGTGGGAATCTGAACAAATACAAAATTCCCCAGTAGTTTCACAGATCACACCGTATCCAGTGAGGAAATGCTTTTCTCTCCTCTCTATATCCCCCTAAGAAATTCCTGGAGTTCTGTTACGTGTAGCTGTTATTTTTGAAATGATTTCTGTTTTGAGATCGATGATAAATCACCAGTGTGAATAAAATCAAAGGATCTATAGGTTTTCCATGTCCTTGGTCATCTTCCCCCAAAAGCACACTATGAACTGCTGGTAAGAACCACTTCTCAGGGTGCCTGTTAGAGCCAACCCAAGATTGAACAACTACCCAGGGTTGCCTACAAGGCACTGACTGGCTAAAACTCCCTCTGAATTACTCAGCAGGAGGCTACTGGCATCCTCCACATTTTGTTGCGGATATATTTGCCATGGGTTTGCCCACCAGATGACTTCTGTCATCTGAAACGTGTGCTGAGTTTGAGCTTCTACTTAAACAGAGCAGCACAAAGTTCCAGCTGGCACTGTGTTTTCCTGCATGTTAACGAGGTTTATTCTGTCAATACTTGTGAATTAAGTAACGGAAGAGGGGAAGTCTAATATTGGCCTCCAGCCCTGGGGCAGGGGGTGCAATTTGCAGGACTCTGTGCAGGCAGGAAGAAGGCTCCTTCTTCAGCAGGAATTTCCCATTATCTTGGGGAAGATCCACACTCCCTCACAGCACATTTTTTTCAGCTCTGAGCTTTCCACTTCTGATGCCAAGAAAACTGTTTCTGTTTCTTTACCCTCTCCTCCAGGCAGCCCCTGCCTCAGTAAGCTGTCTGCTTCCCCAGGTACTCAGGAAAGGAAAATCATCCCTATCTCCTAACAGCAAGACTTGCTGCCACAAACATATACAGTTTCTCTGCTATACCACAGTGCTGAAAGGGGAAGCAAAAATCAAAATGCTTGGAAAAAGATAACAATGCATCACAGGCTTAGTAATTCAAAAAAGACAAAAAACAATCAACCACCTTCTCTGCAAATCTAATCAAGGAAAAGAAGGGATGTCTTCCAAGGAGGTGATCTGGAGTTCAATCTTCAGAGCACAAATGGACTTCAAGACAACTCTTGGCATCCTCAAGTGAAAAGAAAAATGTAGTTGCATACTGTAAGAATAGGAGGAAAACTATTTTCTTGGTTAAAAAAAACCAAACTACTGAAAGTATTCAGCTCTACTAAGCTAAAATAAGTAAATCACATTTTTAATAGATATTGAGAGCTGATATTTAAAGTTCAAAAGGAGATGCTTTTCAAAATGTTTATTGGCTTGTGAAAACAGTGAGTTATCTACTGAATCTGCTCTGCACACTTAATTAGCAGAAATGCCAGTAGGGAAACTTCCTGTATGCTTTCTCCCATGCTGACCTTCAGCTTGAGAAAAATTCTCTAGTGAAAATAAATTTTAATTCCCTTCTTGAAATCAAACATCTGGCTTTGGTTAAGGAGGCACACAGCCCTGTCCTTTGTGATATCTGGATTGCAAGTGCTCTGGGACAGGGAGTATTTTCTTCGTTATTTGCTGCTGAAAATGATAAGGTCTTTGTTTTATAGATACAGTAATGACAACACTACCACTGAAGGATGATAACATGATTGTCATCATGATTAACATTGGTTTATCATTCAAATGCCAAGTATAAATACCAGCGCACAACATACTCCATCACTCTTCATTTTGTAACTAAATTCTGACATATTATAAACTGAATATTGTCCTGCTCAAGAGCTCATAAACACATCCAGTGTCTAAAGCTGTCATTGAAATGTGGAAGCCAAGGGTATATCAATCTCCTCAAAAGCATTATACTGCTGATATCATTATGTGTATCACTTTAATGAGAGACACAAACCTGCACATTCACTTCTTTAAAGTGGGAGGCAAATGAAATAGGATTTCACCTATCACATTTTCATTTATTTTGCTGTTCTTGACTTCTCAGAGATCCAGTGGAATGGATGGACCAGGACCTCTGGCAAAGTCAGAAAACGCCTTATAAGAGTCTACAAGATTTCTATGCCTTATATGCAAGGGATTTAAGGAAGTAAGAGCTAGGCTGATTGCAACAGTAAATGCATGCTTTGCCTGATTCTAGTCATGCAACAAAGAGGAAAACCATTGGAGAAGTCCGATTCCCTGCTTACTAAAGATTCATTTTTGATGGATCTTATTCTTCCAGAAGCAAGAGGAGCAAGAATTCTTAACACAACTTTGGGCACTGAAAAAGCTCATGTGATGCGTCCCAAGGGCTTATAAACAACAGCAGATGGGCAGACCTTCAATCAGCAGCCTGAGAAAATCACCCAGATGTCAGTGCTGGAATGTTATGCTTCTCCCAGGAAGTGGTGAATATGTATCCTTAACAGCAAGGTGGAAAACTCATGCTGTGGAGAGACAGGAAAGGACCCTCATAATAACAAGTATATCTTTATGACAACAAGGACTTGGTAGAAAAACATGTATCATATGATCCACAATTAAAACAATATTTTCAGGTTAAAAATAGCATGACTGAAGTAGTTCTGCATTCTGAAGAGCTGCAGTGAAGGCAGCCAAAAGCTCCACTAATTACCTGGAGTTTTGTTTGACCCAAGGGTGATGCAGACCAAGAATAATGGTTTCTGTGTAATTCTCTTGTCCTTGGGGCAGAAAAAAAAAAGGAAGAATAATCAGATCATTCCCACCCTTAGGAAGAGGCTGAAACAACCTCCAAGGGAGATACAATCCAGAGGGGGTAAAGGCAATTTTCAGCAAAACTGGTGTCTCCTTTCTTTTTGAACTGTGAAGTGCAAAAATGGGAAGTTTACTTTTAGAAAAAGCAGCTAGACATCTGAATTTTGAAGTCATGTGCCTACATTAAGCAACCACCTAGTCCCTAACCAAATGGGCTGATTTTCAATCTAGAGTTGTCTAAAAATAACTCTGGAGGACTGCTTTCCCAGGAGGGTAAGGGTTATACACATAACTCAGTGCCCACTTAAGAAAATCTTCTACAAGCAGCACTAATAATTATCCAGGCAGAAAGGTTTATTTTAAACTAATTTGCATTTAGATCCTCTTCTGTCTTTTCCATTCTTATCAGTCCGAATAGTAAAAACAGATGAATGCTTTGTTTTTTTCTTATCTTCACCAAAATATACATTTGTATATATGTATCTGTTTATATTAACACAGAAATACATATACATGTATATATAACACATGCATATACATGTATATATAACACATGCATACAAGTACAGGCATGTATGTGTGCATACACACACAGACAACCATTGCAAGAGGAATTATATTTAATAGGGTTAATATTTTAAATTTAAAGTGAAACTGTCTCAACCTGTTGAAATATTTTTCAACCAGGATTGCACTCTTCACACATTACAATTTCTATAGAAAGGAATTGTGACAAGGAAGGACCAGTTCTGATGCAGGTAGATAAGACAAAGGAGGAAAAAAAAGAAATAGAAACCGTGGCATGCATTACAGTCTCAGGCAATTGCGTGCAATCAGTGGGTAGGGAAATGGCTCCCTTCATGTTGGATTGATTAGAGGATGTTGTAAACACCCTCTAGAAGCCTTTATCTATCATTTTAGTCACAGTCTCTGTCGCTAACAAGTCTTTACATGCACCTTATAAAGGCAAGTCCCACAGCACCTTATTAACTTGTTTATCCTTTCCATCTCTCTGTATTCAAACTAAATCACATTACGCAATGAGCTGCTATGAGAACAAATGAGATGTATTTTGTTTTTGCGTGCTCAAGCATCTGTTCAAAATCTCTTCAAAAACTATTTGACCAACGTAGGATCAATATAATGTCTTAATTATTTTCCTGTACTGTAAAAAGCAGCTTCTGCTGAGGTTATGTTTAAAACTACTGAGATGCTGCAAAAATCTGTGACTCAAACAGTAGATTTCAATGCTTTAGGTAACCTGATCATCTTCTCTACAGAATTTATTATTTTTAGGAGGTAGGTGTGACAAGGTGGCCTTCACGTTGACAAATCTCATCCTGTAGGGTGTTAGAACATTTTCTGTTGAAAAGTCTTGCTTCCAAACTGCAGCATTCAAGTGACTCAATCATTAGCAACTTTTTCTGAAAAAAAAAAAAAAAAAGCAGCACATCTCAGCTATGCTGCATGACATGTATTTGTATGGGAAAAGGAAAGATACAGTTACTATGTAAACAAAAGAAAAACAAGAAAATCTCACTTGCTCATCTGAGCTCATCACCAGCTAAACGCAATTTTGATCAGTTCTCCCATCAACAGCAAGATCTGCTCTGATAGAAATTACCATAAAAGGAGATTCGGGGGTTTACTGTTATCGGAGGGATTGACCAAATGTTACAATAACAACAATGAATAGAAACACAAACTATTTGAAACTGTTGAATTCAGCAAGTATTTGTTTTCTAAATGTGTAATAGGTCCACTGTGGCTGTCATCAGAATGGCTCCGAATGATTTATTTCATGACTCTGTTCATAGAGTCAGTTCATATAAACCTATTTCCAGCATTAATGCATTCCAAAAAGCACAGAATGAGGATATATACTGGGTGTATCCCAGGTCATAGCACAAAATTAACCCAAGAAGTCCAAGAAAGAAGCTCAAGAAGGAAGGAAGGCTGTCATCCATTCTTATCAGTATATTTCAAGAGGACAAAGAGATTCAACTTATCTTTTTTGTTGTTGGAGGCTGAGTTCAGTCACAAAAATATCCCAGTTCTACAAGCAATGGGGAAAAACTACTGATATCCAGGAGTAAGCAGCAGTTTACCTGCCTGAAGTGTACTATGGAATTGGATCTTTGCATTCTTCTGTCAAGCATAACACCATAGGCATAAGAGGCTCCCTTTAAAACAAATCATATATACTGCATGGGTAACAAAATGTCATCTACAGTAACATCAGAAAAACTCATAGTTCTCCTTGCAGACAGGCAAAATATGTTTGCATGCCACGCAAAGGCAGGATTATTAAAAGGAAACATTTAAAAATAAATTAACGTGTAAATTACATTACAACAAGAAATGTAAGTATTTCAAACTAATTCCCATCAAAGATAAGTGGGATATGTTTGAGAAAACGCAAAGGTGTATTTCAGTAAATATTTATGCAAATACAGAAAGAGCAACAGAAACTTGGTCGTAAACCTGCCAAGATGAATAGAAGGTGTCATTAACATTTGCTCCATCTATGTGAGCCATGAGTTCTTCCTCCTGGGGGAATCACAGTGGAAAATTGTCAACAAATATTTCTGCTCAGCATCATAAAATAAATACCCAGTTCTGCATTCAGTTCTGAAGATATTGCCAGGCAACAGAAAATTATTGCTATATCTTGAGAGAATTCCCTGAATTTGTTATTTTTAGGCCATCCATCAGTGACACAATGCAAAGTTTTGCCTAGGTTTTATATTCCAATGAGCCCACACTTAAAGTTAAACAGATTCCCAGAAATTTCAGCAGAGTAGAAAACAAATTAATCTCTGTGATCCACTAAAATCTGTACCTATGAATTGATTTTGATCAGTATATTGTTTAAAGGGGATTAAGAGTTTGACCATGCCCTTGTAATGCTGCTCTTCCAACTGCCTCTTTCAGAGCTTTGAGAGCCATCTCTCTGTCAAAGCTTTCACATGCTCTGGGCACACCATCACTGCGGAGCCTACTACAGGAATGCCGGGCCCAGCCCATGTGTGGGCTACAGCACGACTTGCAGACAGGAGTCTGCTTCGGATGGCAGAGAAGCCACAACAACCTGTGGCAAATTCCTCCAGTGGATAACAACAATTGCTGCTAAAAGAACCCTGCTGCTGCTTTTTTCTTGAAGTCACAGCTTCCAGTGACTTGCTATGTCTTGAAACTTGCTATGTGTTTTGCCAGTATATCAATTACCTTTTTTGCCTAAAACATTTTCAGAGGAAAAGCTCTACCAGAAGCTATAAATTCAATGCAGGGTTAATGAAGGGTTTTATGAACTATTTACAATACCATATGATTGCTGTAGTCTTTACCTTCTCAGTCTTAAAATCCCATGCAGAGCTCTGTGTAAATAACAATAACTTCCAACACTTCCTTTAAAATGTAAACGCATTCATCACCTTTGAACACAAAACTATTACCCATCTGGCATCATAAATGGTGCTTTTAAATATTAAACATGATCAACCTCTTTAGTAATACCTTGTTTGCCACTGGCTAAAAACACATTTCCAGCCAGATTTTTCAGCTGAGCTGGCAAGGATAATTTGTCAAGCTATGGCTCACTAGAACACTTTTCATACCCAACAGTTGCAGTCAACAGACATAAGGGCACGTAATTAGTCTGAGCCCAGTTTTTAATCACTATACACACAAGAAATTGCTGTCCCTGTGTTGGTACACACTTGGATGGAGAGCTGGTCTTGGTGAAGGGGGGAAATTAGGGAAAGCAGAGACAGTGACAGAGGGAAAATAGGAAGGAAAGGACAAAGCTGCACGATGCTTTAAGTAACATTTGTCAATTGCATATAGACTGTAATGCCTCAGAAAGACCCAATTAAGGCAATGGAAATGCGGCAGTAATGCAGGGATGAATCATCTGACCTAAAATAGGACTGATGAAGCATATAAGGAAAGAAAGCGTGTCATTTTAGCTTTAACAGAAAAATAATTCCAGCTATAATCTTCCAAAAAATGTTGGGCCAACAGAAACCTGGCCATGCACCTATCGCTCAGCACTAACTGAACACTGGTGCACTATTAACACTACCTGAGCTGAAACCAGGGCATGACGCACAGTGCAGTGCCAACTCAAGTTCTGGCAAATAATTTTATGCCTTTTAATACTTTGGCCTGGCATGCAACCATCGCTGACAAAGACGCAGAGCTAATGGTGGTGACAAAAACAGTGTTTTTGTAGCTGAGAATTTGCTCTATCAAACAGCGTTACTGTGCTCATTGTATCTGTTGCAGTTTTCAAGGAAAAAAAAACAGGAGGCATTACTTTTGGAGCAAGCTACACACATGTGGCCCAAGACAATAATTCTTTACTCAGTGTGGCCCAGACAAGCCATAAGGTTGGTCATCCATGTACTAATAGAGGAAATGAGACCACAAGCTAGCTCCCATCACAGTGTGTCTATAGCAGGTGCAAAGCAATGGAGAAAGTTTCCAAGGCAGAGAGCCTGCACATATTCCCAAATTTACAGCCCAAGTTTAAATGAAAAAATATCCCGTTGAAGGGGAGAAAGATGCCCAGGCAGCTGAGCAGTACGCCAGGGAGCAGAAGATAAAGTTCCTGTTCCACATCACACCTTCCTGCAGGTGTTTGGGAACAAGCATACCATTCCAGCAACCTCAGCATCTGCTGACAAGACCGGAGAGTCAGATTCTTCAACCACTGATGTCAGGGTTTAAGACTTGCTCTAAACCACTGCAGCCTACTGCCTCTTCTCGTCTGGAAAACACTGAGCTAATCTCCCCTGCAAGCAAGTCAGACTCTAGCAGCAATTCCCCTGTATGCCAACCTGGCAACGGGACATTCTCTACTTAAATTTGTTTTTTTTTTCACCAGATCCTCTCCAACAGTGAGCATCTCTTTTGCATGTAAAGACAACCTCAATACCAACGTGTGTTACTTTGGAAATATGAAGAGATGTTAACAAGAGAATGAGCACATACACTGTGCAACCATCTTACAGCTGAGTAGAGGATATTAAGTGCCTTCAGATATACTCCATTGGACTCCCTGTCAAGGTACAGAGGCCCCAAGTGAAATCATAGCTTTGGGTATTTATCTAATTTTAAAGAAAAGAAAAGCTGTGGTTATATCATTTTTATTGTTGCTGACACAACAGCGAGGGCTTTCTATGCTGCTTTATGTCTCTCAGCATTTTCTATGTTTTAAACGAGCTGTCTGATAAGTGCCTTCATCTTCTAATTCAGTGTGAGATTATACCTGCTTAATCTTAAAGCCAAAGACTTCTCTGGTGCTAAGCCCTCAGATGTTATAGCTAGTCAAATGTCTTATCCTACCTACAGTACAGACATACAAACAACACAACGTACAGAACTGGAGAACAGCTTAAGGCAAAAATTTCTCTGCATCTCCCCCTTTTTTTTTTTGTGGTGATTCTGTTCAACTTCCTAATTTTTTTGCAAAAAAAAAAAAAAAGTCAGTTACTCAGTAACTTGTGGCAGCACATGTCACGTGCACTACAGCGCTAAGACTTCACTGCAGCCAGCCCAAAAGCACACCGCCTGCGAGGTGGAAGTCCACAGTTTCAGCAGAATCAGCACTTACACACCGTGCACTGAAACACATGCAGTACACGTGCATTTGCACATTAGAATCCTTCTGCAGGCTCAAGAACTGAGGACTTCCATTCCACATTTCCATTTCACTGACTCCAGCTCACTGACTTTCCGACTCTGACAAGAGGCGAGGATTCATGGTGGGAGATGTGCTACCTAGTTAGCTCTGTAGAGAGCTCCCTTAGATCTTCAAACCTTGATTAAAACTTTGGGTAGTTTGGCTAATGCACAAGTGTAAGAGTTTGGGGATTTCTTCCATGACAGCACAAAGATGTTGCAAGAAGTCACCAGATTGTGAAGAGCCTTGCAATCAAAACAGCATGGGGGATTTTACCAACTGAGCTGTTTCCAACCAGAAACATTTGTACTGTAGTTCTCCAGCAAGTATTCCAGTTGTTCTGGTGATGTGTGGTCTACAGAGATGATTCCTGCCGACATAACTGCAATGCTATAACGTGATGGAAAGGACAGCAATAATAGCAGGGTGGCAAAGTCCTAGGCTGCAGTAAGTGAGGACAAGTCCAAATACAACAGCCATAGACAGAGAAACAAAAGAAAAAAGCTGCTTACCCTTAGAAGGCTGCAGGTAGGCAGGAATCTCCAGCAAGATCCCCTTACCTCCACTGCCAACCCTACAATGAGATCTGGGAAGGGATGGATCCTGGCTCCATCCCTTCTGGTCACTCAGGTTCATTGCATGCACCTGAGCTCCCCTGGTTTGGCCCTGCCTTCCCACCAGGAGCTCCATCACTGGTTCTGGCTGTGAGTTAGCATTCCTGCTACAATAACCAAGAGAATAATATTGGAAGTCATAACATTTGTGCAACTGAGGGAGGGGAAGACAACTGTGTGATGGCACGGCCAAGTTTTGCCTCTTCATATTCAGCATTCAAAATGCCTTGTAAACATAATAGTCTGTAAACACATACACACATACACCTCTCAAACAGAAAGTAACACATCCCAGCCAGCTGAGCCTTAAGCAAGATACTTTATAGGGAGGCAATCAGACTCTCTTGTCCATGCATAATTGGCTCATATATAATGAACTGCCACAGGGAAGTTGGGGGAAGAGCATTACGTTTGCAGAAAAGCAGGTCATGTGAAAAGACCTCTTCCAGAGCACTGGTTTTGTACTCCCTGGCCCTCCTACAGATTTCAGGCAGTAAGAACTGAAAAGCACTTCAAAATAAATCCTCTTTCTGTTTTCATCACACATGGAATGTAAACTGATGGTATAGAATTGACAATAAGAAATTCGGCCAGTAGCATAAACATAGAGACATCAATAATTCGGTATCTGTTTATTTTTGCTATGCCACTTGACCTTCCTACTCAGTAATGAATAAATCAGTATTGAGATGCCATCAATAAGATTGCACGGGCCATAAAAGTGCAAAAGCTGACCCTTAGTTGTTATAGGGCAGTATTTCTGTATTCACAGCCCAAAAGCAAGTTTCAGTTCCTGATCTCAGATTACGGTCATGGCCTTCTATTGAACAAAAAGGCACTACATCCAGTTTGAAGTTGTTATAGATTGCAAACTCTCCTTGAAATGTGTATTTTGTGGTCTTAGGAGCAGCATGTAAACATCCAGTGTGGAAGAACCCAGTGACATAGCAGCACCCTCAGGTATAGTGTATGTGACAGATTTAAGCTGCATGAAATAATATTAAAAAATGCCATATGGCAACATCTCAACATTTCAGACATTATTTGATCAAGCAATCAAACGCAGACAATTTCTCTGTAAGCCAACAGTTTTGCTTCCTGACTTCTGCATTTTTATTTAATTAGAAGTTACCACAAATCTTTTCTAGCATTCGGATAAAGTCTACTCAAATGAAAAATAATTATTCATCATACTCTAAATTTTTGGGGCATCTTAACAGTGCACAAACACAAATGCACTTGCTGCAGCTCTGAAAGCTGCTATCCATCTCTGTGCAATCTCTTACCCTCAGAAGATTGTTGTTTGAGGCCAAACTGTCTCATTGCTATTGAGGCATTAGAGCATCAAGCTGATGTTTTAAATATTCCATAGCACTAACGGCCCTTTGGTGCTCTCTGATTCACTTACACACCTTCCAGAGAAATGAGACTACAGTCACAGTGCTCCCTGCCAAGAAACTTGGTCCCTAAAGCCACATTTACAGGAAAATTGGTCAATAAACATAATTAATGTGCTAATGCACCCTTCCCACTATCAATCCACTTATATCCATTTATTTTTTCCTGGAAATAAACTTAGCTAAACATGAGTCTTTCTTCTTTTTTTTTTTTTTTTTTTTTTTTAGTAACAAGCACGAGACACTTCATTTTGCTTTGCTTTTCTTCGTTTGGCATTAGCATATGGATAGAATTATGGAATACACTTGCCATATCGTCTGTCTTTCCACTGCCTCCTTCATGAGTTTCTATACATACAGTTGGCTTAAAATAAAGAGCCAGGACATACACATGTGTAACTAGGAAATCCAGGCTACTTTATAAACCTGTCTCACACACATCCACTGTAATCAGAATACTCTGCGTTTTATTTTTAGAAGACCTGAGAAACCAAACTCCAGCTGAAGTTAACTGGAGCTGTGGAAACTGATAACATGAAATCACTCCCTATCTGTTGCACACAACGAATTGTGTATTTCAGTTGCTCTTCTGGTTTTCAGTCAGCATACTTTTAAAAGTATCCACGGATGGTTTACTAGTCTGAAATGAAGATATATTATTCTTTTAAGCAATAATTGCAGTGCTGTGACCATCTACCTGCTTAGAGAATGAATGCCTACATATCTTGAAGCTTACTCTTCTCCGAATCATTGTTTGACCCATGGAACTAGCTCCTTTTTAAATAGGTATGTTCCTCCTCCTATTGAGCAGTTTTCTATGGTAACATTATCTAGCTTGTCATTATCTGGCAGCTTTTATCTGAAACTGCCCGAGCTGCTGGGCACGTGGATTCTGAGTGGAAAATATTAACTTGATTCTGCTATCTGCAGAAGAACGAGAGGGACAGCTAAAATAGCTTGAAAATTGGCACTCAGAAATTGCAATACCATGGGTGGAGACCCAAGTTTTACATTATATTTTATTATAGTTATTTTCCTGTTATAAATTTAAATCTCCAGAAAGAGTTTCATCTGTACACCGTGCTTAACAGGTTATGGAAACACCGTGATTTTTGTACTGTGGTCGTTACATATCTTTCTGCCTGCTTGTCAGTCTGTTCCCATTCTCTGACTACTGGTAGAGTCAGTATTTCTGTGACAAGAAGTGACAGGTTCTTACTAGCAAGAATAAGATTTCTTTTTACCTATTAACAGTCATTATAGCAAGTTTCATATGACCATAGTAAAAATCAGAAATAAAACTTGTTCTTTTTCATGGACAGCTGTCAGCAATGAGAAATAGGTGGAAAATTATGTGTGTACTTTGGCGAGATGTAAGTAACCTGTGTTTTGGCAGAATATTTGGAATCAATCAAGGTAGACCTCTAGTATTTCCAGGAACATTTGCAGCATACCACAGTGTCAGAGAGGAAGTGATTCACGTGGCTGTTTTCTGTGCTACACTTCCCAGTGATTCAGGAGGCTCCGGAGGGAGTGTGGAGCAGCCAGCGTGCTCTACAGCACCAGCCAGCGCTCCACCGCTAAGGTCTGCGTGCCAGCTGAGAGAGCTGGCACTTCTTTAGAACAAATTAACTCCCTTTGCAATACTTCTTGCAATAATTCCAGATTCTTGTTTCTTGGAAACAACAAAGACATCATACTCTGGCCCTTGCAGTACTGTATTTCTGCTATTACAGCAGCTACATGAGAACGGTAATGTTTGAGAAGCCACACTGCCTGCAAGGAGGGGATGTGGCAGCAGTGTATCCTGCTGTAGATGTGGCATATGTACACAGAGTATATAAAGCCCCTGCAGTACAGAATGGCCATAAGACTCAAGAATCTACCAAGATGAAAAGAAATCTTACTGCTCTACATAGTCAAAGCTCCCCCACCAAAATGAAGTAAAGTTACAGTGCGTGTCATATGTTATTCCTTCTAATGCCCGTTATTTATCCTCTCCCCTCCAAAACCAGGTGTTCTCAGCTGCTGGTGTACGGGTGCTTACAGGTATCTGAGATACATCGTCAGCTCTGTAAAATAAAATAACCTGATGCCATTAGTTTTAAATTAATGACACAGGAATCAAGCCATCACAGAAAAAAATTTAGGGGTCTGTAGATCAAAAATAATTTTGAAACTACAGATCTAGAAAAAGACAGCCTAGTTTCAGGATATGACCTTATTCCAAATACTTTTATGTTGAAAATGAAATAAATGTCAACATAAAAAAACAGCACAGTGTACGCAATTTGGCCCTAGAGTACAGCATTTGCATCCGAGAAGGCTAACTTCCTGTACACGCACATACAATCAATGCCAAGTGTTCTAGTTTTCAAACATACTTTATTCACAAAGTCCATGTATAATCACCCATATTTTTCATACAGTTTGCCTCCAGTTCATGTTTTGCAGGAGTTCTGAACAAAATTACAGTGATTAAATTTGCTGGCAAGAGTCAACAGAACTTAATCTGAGCAGCTACTGGATACCCTGAATGGAAAGCAAACCTTATACTCAACAAACATGCATCTGGTAATAACAGCTGCAACCACACATATGTAGATGAAAAAAATATCAAAGTGTTTCATCAAAGCGCTTAAAATTAGAACTGTTTGAAATCATAAGTTCATAACCACGCTATTCTTAAAGAATGAGAAAGTGTTCAAACAACTGTGAACAAATACATTTGAAAAAATTAACCTACTTAAGAGACGTCTAACTTAAACCTCACCTAACTCTAACTCACTAATTCCTTGTCTACGTCTAATTAAAACCAAGAAAAATCTGATTTACAGGGAATTAAGTCATCAAACACTGTTAATGATGTCAAGTCAATGAGACAAAGATGACACAGGGTTAGATATTAGAAACAATTTATTCCCAGGAAGAGTGGTGAGGCACTCCCTCACCACTGGTGGTGCTCAAGAGCAGCAGAGATGTGGCACTGAGGGACACGGTAAGTGGGCACGGTGGTAGTGGAGTGACAGTTGGACAAGACGATCTTAGAGGTCTTTTCCAACCTTAAAAATTCCATGTGATCCCGTGACTCTATGATTCTATGAACTACAGTCAGATTGAGTCTTATGTCCCTTGAAACCACAAAACCCTTGAGAACTATCTTCAAAATTTTCTCAAAATCACAAAGTCACAGAATGGCTTAGGTTGGAAGAGACCTTAACGATTAGCTAGTTCCAAGTAAATATCTACTTATGGACTATAGAAACTAGCTGCTCTCTGGTACCAATATTATACCAGTAGGCTCTATTTTAATAACTACACTTTCACTAGGTATCGGCAAATATAAAGCATTGAAAACAACTTCACATTAAAACATATTTACACGGGTGTGCATGTCACACAGACGCTGAAGCATGCAGTTCTTCAGCAGGGTAAATGTGAAGTGGACGTTCTCCATCTGTGACACAGGCTCTTCTGGAGAGTGGCGGATGAGAAAATAATTACGCAAGGCTGGCTTGTTTCTGCTTGGCGGAGAAGTAACTGCAGACATCTGAAAAGCATTAGCAGGGCCTTGCTGGATGGATGAGCTCAGGTTGGTTTCACAAGCACTTCGCTGGCAGCGCTGGCAGCATCAGTGCATCCTCCTTCTACGGGCAGCTTAAAAAGTTTGCACCACCATCAAAAAGAGCTCGCAGTGGCAAAAATTGTATCTGGAAAGGGAAGTGTTAGGCTGGAACTGCCGAGGTACATTGACATTTGTCGTAATGGGGTTTTCTTTCATAGGCTTTAGCCCATTTGTGTTGAATCCTTGGGGGAAACAAAAGAAGTTTCAATGCAGCACTAAATGCATTATAGATTCTAGTAGCTATTTCAGAGTATTTGTGCAGAATATTTAAAAGCAACCAGCGTGTGGATTAGACGTTAATCTCCAGAAACTGAGCTGTCTTTAATGAAGAGATAATGGGCCAGATTAGCTTCTAAAGACCAAAAA